>JAGFNQ010004077.1:0-56206 GCA_024364735.1 Boesenbergia rotunda
AAGAAGTCCATTCCTAAAATGACATCGTAATCCTTCATCTCAAGGACTAACGAGTCACTGTAGAGCTCTCGGTTGGAAATCTAGATTGATACTGCCCTTAGCCTCTCAGTAGAGGCCATTACTTCCCCTGACGGTAAGGTTGTTAAGAACTTCATCGTTCAACCTTTCTGGTGGCCTTTATACTGTTTAAGTAGTGCTCAGTGATCAAAGCACTACTTATTAGTTCCTCGGAGGTTTGCAGCCTCTCAACACCGCTAGCCCCCCTTCAACGCTATCTCAGGCCTTAACATCTTGAGCATTAGCCTAACTATCTCTTTTTCTGTGCTAACTAGCTCTGGGCACAGATGAGCTAACCGCTTAAACATCTTCACTGCTTCATCCACGGATAGTTCTCCTTGTCTGAACTCCGTGAATTCATCATAATGCTTGTTGGTTACTTGCATGTGAGAGTATTCTTCGAAGAACTCAGTCTCGAAGTCGGCCCATGTCATCTGGCTGACATTTCTCTTGGCCTTGACTCTCTTCCACTATATTCTAGCATCTCCCGTAAGGCAGAAAGATGCACACTTTATCTTCTCTACCTCATGCCAGTCCAGTAGCCCTACTATTCTTTCCAACGTGTTGAACCATGCTTAAGCATCCCATGGTTTGCTTGTGCCTGGGAAGTTCCCTGGCTTCAGTTTCTCCTACTGAATGAGGTACGCTTCTTGCCTTCTAGGAGCTTGCTCCTCGTTTTGGGCCTTTCTAGGACGTCCTCAAATGTATAACTTAACACTTAATGGTAATGTTCCCAAACTTGCTTTAGGATACAACAAGACCTTGGTCTTGATTCTTATCTCATTTCTTAGTCCTAGAACTCGTTCTAGGGCTTAGTAAGACCTTGGTCTTACTCAAAACTTTTATCAAGCACCTTGCGTGCCATAATCCCAAAACTTACTTTTGGGCAAATCAAGTAAGTACTTAAGCATTTCTCTAATATCCATTCTAGGGATTAAACATGATTCCGTGATACTAAGGTATTAAACATGCTTCCTTGTTCTATGCACATATGAGTAAGTACTTAAGCATTTCTCTATACTGAAGTTAAGTAAAGGAGCAATAGAAAAACTGAAACTTAAAGCTTTCTTACTTGAAGACGGCAAGGTTGATGCTGATGTGTGTGTGATGCTGGAGAATGGGAACTGCTCTGATACCACCTGTAGCGACCCGCCTTCTCTACCTTCAGACGGATCGTTACTTCTCTCTACTTCTCTACTTTTGATACATGACTAAAAATGCGGAAATCTTTTTTTTTTAAACTTTTAAATTCATCTAACAATTATATTCTAACTTAAGCAGTCATGTATAATAACATATCACACTTTCTATCTCAAAAGCTCACATATGGTACACTTTGAAGCTTGCCTCGCCCAACACCACAGTCGGGTATCAGTCGACTGATACTGTATCAGTCGACTGATAGCCTGAAATCTGAATTTTCAGGTTTTCGGCAGTTGCTTCACAGCTCCTCCAAACTTATAATTTCGAGCCATATGGAATCATGACACCATTTCTACACTCTATGACAGTTTTCAAATGAGTTTAGCCAATCAAAACGAATCCATAAACTTGAAATTTGGACTTTTGCGGAAGAAAATAAACTATACAAGTTATATGAACTTTAACACTAAAGTTTGTACCAATCTTGACTTCTATACATTCATATAACCAAATACATGTTCTATGACCTTGCTAAAGCATCATGAAATGTGAATGCAACTTTTCTAAACATATTTAAGCAATGAAACTTAATTCAAAGAAGAAATTGATACTATCTTGGCACATGCATCTATTTCTCTAACTAAGTATCAATATCTCTAACTACTCACAATTCTACTCATCCAGTGCAGTCATAAGAATATATAGGCTAAAAGAAATGACATGGAATCTTTACTCTAAGAATTGAGTATGTAAAACTATCCAAAACTTAAATGTTCGCTAAACTCCATAAAACAAAAACTTGAAATTCAAATGAACTATAACATTGTGAATTAAATAACTAAATTGTCTTGTGCCAAAGATCTCTCCATAATCAGCCACCACACACACTTTTCTCAGCACCGCCTCGTCGCCTTCCTTCAGAATTGCTTGCCTTTACCTTTATCTGCAATAAGAGGAAATGCAACTAGTAAGCAAAAAGCTTAGTAAGTACTATCTAGCTCACAAAATCTCGAAATGTGCAAACATGCTTCTAGATCAAACTGAAAATCATATGAGATACTAATATGCTTGAAAGAAAACTAAGAACATGTATAACTCAAAACATGCATACTCAAGCAATAATAAATCTCAATTTACTTTTCTTGGCTCAACTTGAAACTTTAGCTATTCTTTAACTTTTGAAAACTTTCTTAAACTTTAGAAACTTTGCTAAAGCATATACTTAAAATAATAATCACTTGGATCCACTGAAGACGTAAGTACCATCTCATATGCGCGTTCCCTAAAAGGTTGGGGTAGCGAGCCACCAATCCTAATAGAGCAGACCTTGGTCTACCAGGGCCAAGACCTTGGAATTGGACACCTGGATTTCTTTAACGACGCCCTTGGACGCCGGGTACTGGCCTTATAAAATAAAATAGCTTTTCTTTCTTTTCTTTCTTATCTGTAAATGCCTTGGCATTTTCTGGAGCACCTTGCGTGCTAAAATCCCTAAGTCTTGACTTTTGGGGATTTCTTAAGGCCTTGGCCTTTTCTTTTCTTATCTTTATCTTCTCTTTTCTTTTCTCATAGCTTTCTTGGCCCTAATCTCATATAGGGCATTAATCAAATATATAAGCATATAATGAACTAAGATCACATGCAAAAACTAAACAAAAGGAAATATCTCTTTTAAAAACTTTTAAAGGAAATTCTCGCGGAAAAACCGCCTCTTACTGCAGGTGAGCAGTACTTACATTGATATCTTGGACTTACAACCAAGATTGACGTCTAGGACTCGGGAGAAACTTGAGATCTCGGAGAATTCTTCGCGCCTACGCGTTCTCCTCGTCGAGACGAACGCAACGCTCCGCTTTCCTTGATCCCTCCTTGGCCGGCGCCCCTTGGAAGAGGAGAGAAAGGGCTTGGTGTTGGCGTGCGTGCGTGAGAGGGGAGGATGTCGCGCGGCTAGGGTGAGGAAGAGGAAAACCAAAAATTCTAATTTCCTCTCTTAACTTATCTATTTATACTTATGGGGGCGGATCGACCTAACTACACCTTAAATATAAGTCTCTCCACCCTTTGCTGTGCTTGATACCCTAGCCTGGCTGGTCGCGCGCTTGCCTGGTTTCGTGCAGGTCGCGGCTTCGAACCCCCCTGCTGCCCTTAAGTGGTTTTTCCTTTTTTTTTTCCCTTTCTTTTTTTTAAAATACCAAACGGACTCGGAAAATTCCATAAAAATATTCTAAAAATTCCTAAAAATATCTAGAATATTTCTAAACCATTTTTAAATAATTCTAAGGACTTTAAGAACTAAAAATGGGAATTTTGGGGCGTTACAATCCCCCATACCTTATGAAAAGTTCGTCCTCGAACTTAGAATAATTCTGGATATCTTTCTCTCATGCTGTCCTCACGTTCCCAAGTAGCCTCTTCATGCTTTTGATTCTGCCAGATGACCTTCACTAGTGGCACTTCTTTGTTTCTTAATCTTTTAACTGCTTTGTCCACTATCTGTGTCGGTCTGCTCTCATAACTAAGATCTTCTTGGATCTGTACTGACTGAGGCTGAATCACTTGGCTAGGGTCGTGAATACACTTCTTTAGCATGGAGACATGAAATGTACTGTGGATAGCTGACATATCCTCTGGTAAGTCCAGCTCATAGGCTACCTTCCCAACTCTCTTTATAATCTCATAGGGTCCTATGTAGCGAGGACTTAGCTTGCCCTTCTTGCCAAATCTCACCACTCCCTTCATGGGAGCGACCTTGAGAAATACTGAATCTCCAACTTGGAATTCAAGTGGCCTACGGCGTGTGTCAGCATAACTTTTCTGTCTACTCTGAGCAGTCTCAATCCTCTGGCGGATCGTCTGGATAGCCTGAGTGGTCTCATCTATAAGCTCAGTCTGGCTGCCTAGTTCTGACTCCATCTCCTTCCTCTCACCAGCTTCTTGCCAACATATGGGTGATCTACATTTCCTGCCATACAATGCCTCATAAGGTGGCATCCTGATGGTGGCCTGATAGCTATTGTTGTAGGCAAACTCATCTTAAACTCATCTACTGAATGTCCGCAATACAACTCACAGCATAAGAGAATTTGTGATGGGATCACAACTAGTGATTATCTCTAAATGTGCAAATGTGAAGTATTGAAAATATCCCTAGTCGATGAATTGATAAAAATGGACACTATCAATTCTGTTGAGACTAGCATGGGTTATTCTCTAATCAGCAGATTCTCACTGGCTGGTGACATTGGGATGTCCGGAGATAAACATGGATGCTAGTTATGGGAACTAGTTCATTGGAGTGACTAGCTGTAAGACTTCATATGGTAATCTATATAGATATGTCAATGAAGTTCTTAATGCGGCTTAAGTGCGATGTTCCTTTGACTTGCGGTGTTCAAGTCATCTTGGTCATGGAGACTTATACATTAACATCTTAAGCAAGCATCTCCAAGGAGGTGTGGACCCAGGATGATTGGGTGTAAGCCGAAGTACCCGAAGATGTTTGAACAGCCTACAAAGGATTCACCACTCCTTGCGAGGAGATGTATACCCAGGCCTATCGTCGGATTGTTACTCAAAATCTCTGGCCAGAGTACATCATGTTATGAGTGCAAGTCTCTTAAATACATGAGAGTAACTAGAAATCCAAAGGACGAGAAAGACACTACTTGGGCTAGGTGTGACGTAGTCAGCCTAGTGCGGACTGACACAAATAGACCGTGTCCTGAACCAAGTGGGTATAAGATGGTGAAGGGAATGAGGCACGATTCATTAGAGCTGCTGAAGGGTTTCAGAATAATTTCTTCTGAGGTCAAACCGTTGATCTTTTGATTAATTGGGGGTCATGATGTACTACTAGGTGCCACTCATGATCGTTCTATAATTTGTTGATTATAGACGGCTAACATAAATCGAAAGCCTATTTAGTCACACGCACTACGAGTAATCCGAGGGATTTAAAACGAGTTGAAAATTGGATTTTCCGATCAAGAGAAATAAGTCGAATCTGAGTTAATCAGAGGCGCAATGGAAGCTAAAATTGGCTAAGTCTTTTGAAAGCTTATTGGGCGAATTAAATGAGTTTAATTCACGTTGGTTCGGCTCGGTTTGGGCCGGCCAAAGAGGGTGCCAACCCTCCTTGGTTGGCCGGCCACCTAAAGGGAGAAAAACCAATTAATTTTGGTTTAATTAATAAAACAAATCTAGCACGATTTGTTTTATAAATTATGGATAAATAAATTTGTATAAAGAAATTTATATAAATAAATTTATAAAAATTTATTCTTTTTATGGAAGTTAAAATAATCCATTAATTGGTTTATTTTAATTTTATAAAATCAATTATGAATTGATTTTTCCATAATAAGAAAATTTATAAATTTCTTATAAAATTTATTCCATAGTAAAAGGAGAGATTAATTAGTTTTATTATAAAGTTAGTTATAATAAAACTTGGTTTAAACGGAATAATTCATAAGAGAATTTATAGGATAAATTTCTTATGATAATTAATTAGTTTTATTATAAAGTTAGTTATAATAAAATTCATAAGAGAATTTATAGGATAAATTTCTTATGATAACTAATTAGTTTTATTATATAGTTAGTTATAATAAAACTTGGTTTAAACGGAATAATTCATAAGAGAATTTATAGGATAAATTTCTTATGATAACTAATTCCGTTAATTCTGTTAATTCGGTTAAGAGGAGACTTGGCAAGGGAGAAGCAACTATATAAAGGAACCATAGGCAAGCCTTGAATTCCTAAGATTTTGATAATCGAAATAGAGCTCTCCCTCTCTCTCTTCTCTTCTCTCCTCCTTCCCCCTCCCTTCCATTAGGGCCGGCGGCCACCCTAGCTCCATTAGGGCCGGCGCCCAACCTACACCAAGGCAAGGTGTTGCCGTGAGCTTCAAGGAGAAGAAGAAACCAACCAAGAAAAAGAAGAAGCGGATCACATCTCCCTCTCTCTCGGAATTCGATTCTGTTACTTCGTTGGTTAGTTTCCTTTTCTTCTCTTGATCTTCTTTGTTGTGCCTATAGAGAATCTAGTAGTTCTCGTCGGCACAAAACTCGTGACTTTGCGAAGTCATCCCAAAGAGAACTCGGCGTGGACGCGAATAGAGGCGAAGCTTCCAAGGGACGCTACGGTTGGATCTCGTCCCTTACTTCAAGTTACGCGAGGTACTTGGTAAATTAGTTTACTTTTCCGCAAAATTTTAATTTATGATTATATCAACACACCATAAGATTGCATGCTAGATACGAAGTTAAAATAATTTGGGAAATTATTTTATGCAAATTCTTCCGCTGCACGTAAAAATTTAAAATTTTACGAACTCGTATCCTTGTCGACATGCACCCGGTCCCAACACTTGTATCATGAGAAAACATAAGAAATATTATTAGAGAGTTAGATCCAATCCTAACCATGAAAACATGTTGGTGGCCGAAACATGTATAGGGCTTTAGGGTTCTACAAAATTTCCCCAAGTCATAATTTATCCTTTATTTATCAGAAAAAAATATTAGGGAGCATGAGTGAGGGTTTACATCATCCCCAAACCTAAATACAAGGCTTGGCCGAAACCCTAGAACCCAAACCTCATGGTCAACTTAGATCCTAAATACAAACTTAAATCATGATAGACATCAAGGAAAATAATTATACCACAGGTGAGGGAGTCTTACCCTTGGTGTCTTGGTTATAGACCCTAAATAGAGAAGAGGATGAAGACCTTGTTGTCCCTTGATCACCCCTAGCCCTTGTAGCCTTGTAGGAAGCCTTGGATCTTCAAGATTAAAGTCTTCTTGTGAAGCTTCTCCAAGGGAAACCCCCTTGTGGGTTTCGGCTAGAAGGAGGAAGAAGAAGGAGAGAAAGAGCTTTGGTGGAAGAAGAAAACAAATAACTTAAGTGCTAAATTGTCTCTTCCCTTCCCCTCTCTTTTATACTAAATGAAGGGGCAAGTGAAGCGACATAGTGCCTCTTCTCATGGTGACCCTTCACTTCCTTAAGCCTTAACCAAAAATCCTCTTCATTCTCTAATAGCACTCCCTTGCTAGGTGAATTGGTTAGTACATGCATGGTGATACACTAGGTCCAAGGTTCAATACTTGGTACATGCACTTCTTTTTATTACTTTTATAATTATTTTTTTCCAAGGCCCATATAAGAGCCCTCTAAGGCTTATGTTAATATTTCTAATTAAAATCCATTTCCATTCATGATAACATTTTTGCCTAAGGTCCCCTAACAGCCATGGTATTAGAAGGGCCCATGTAAGGCTTATACTACTTCCAAATCTATATCGAAAATCATGGATAATCATGCTAAGGTTCATACTAGTGTCCCCATGTTCTTCGAGAATTTATCTAGGCATGATCAATATTTTAAAGAAAATATTGAGTAAATTTTTACGGGTCGTTACATTGATTTACCAATGGGTGAGATCTATTCTGTTAGATCGATAGGCCCGGTAAGTTGAGAGATAATATTAATAATATAATGTACCATTGATTATTGACGGAATCCGTGTCCCGGTGAGTGAGGGTGATGATGTCCCCTTAGTGAGCTCAAAAGGATCGTCATGTCAAATCTTGCAAGTGGACTATGGTCCGGCATGTCGAAAAGGCAAGGATCAAGAGGATAATTAATTTAATTATCAGTAAATTAAATTAATTATCGGGCATACGATATCTTAAACACGGGGAGATGAACGACTCGTAATAGGTGGAGCTCATATGAAAATATCGGGGTTGGTGAGGAAGTACAATGTGATCCTTTAGTGGAATGGATCTCCATTAATGGATCGGGTTTTGGATCTATTAGCGGGCCAAGAACCAACTCCTCCTCATGGTCCCTATCTTACCCCAATAAAGCCCCATAAAAGTCATAATACAAGCCCGGTTAATTAACGAATTAATTTGGGATTAATTAAGTCATTGATCTCGGATTAATTAAGGTATTAATCATGGAATAATTAAAGGAATTAATCTTGGATTAATTAAGGAATTATTCTATATAAAATTTTGGAATCAATCCATAATTGATTGGAATATTTTTTTCAAATTAATCATAGTTAATCCCCTATATACACCTCTAACTCTCTCCCTGTCTTATTATTCTCTTCTCCTCTCTAACCTAAGGCGTCTGCGGTAGTAGGGAAGAAGAGGACTACCTCTTCTTCTCATCATGCTTTCTTCTCGTCCCCAAGCCCGCATTCGATCACAGAGCAAGGGAGGAGGAGACCTCGACCCTTGGTGGTGCGCGGCTGAGCTGGGAAGGAGGGGAAGTGATGGTAGCCCAATAGGTGTCATGAATGAGCTTCAAATTTAGATATTTATAGATTGAAAACCCTAGCTCACAAAGAAAATGTAGTAAAGGGGCCTCAAGTCGTATTTTTTCCAAGGACTAGTTTAGGATGTTTGATTCGAGCTAGAAGTTGTTTGTCGTCAAATATTTTGGGTTTTCAAATGGAATGGGAGTTTTGTTTTGCAAATAAGAATGAAATAGCAGTAATAACATGAACTTAGCTAAGCAAATATGATTGCCAAAACTACACTTAAACTAATTGACAATTAAACCATGCAACTTGAAATGATAAGATTGGAATTCGAAACTAAAATTGAGTGCAAGGAAGCTGTAACTAAGTGAATTTGAGAATTAAAATTCAATGTAAGTAGTTTGTGTCTAAACTGCAGAGTTGTAGGATCTGAAACAAGACATGCTTAAACCAAAACAGGGTTGAATCTAAATGGGACTACCTGATCGGTCGACAGACCGATCAGATGCACTCCTGATCGGTCGATAGACCAATCAGATGATGCCTGGATCGGTCACTCAGACCGATCAGTGTCTAAAAGTTCGCTAATACAGAACAAATGATTTCAGAAAATGAATGCAAAATCGAAAACTAAACAACAGATTCCATTCTCCAGTTCAAGAACTATCTTGTTGTCACTCAAGATCCAACTAGAAACCCTCTAGCTCGCAAATCATCTGAATCCGATTGCCCGCAGACGATTTGCGCTAGTTCACTGGCGTAGCTGAAGATTCCATCCGAACTCCTCTTGCTTGATGAATCGGGATTGCGCTTGTGGATCAAAGACCCTCAAAGAAGTTTAAAAGACCCTTCTGAATACTTTGACAGCTCTGCGTGATGAAGATGGACAGATGGGAGTTGATTGGATAGAATGCGGCGCTTTGGAGAAACCCTCTCCGTAGGGCCTTGCAGCGTCGAGAACCAATCACAATTGCTCGGGAAATCGCTCTCAGTGCTCTGAGATCTTGAATCGAAGCTTCCTCTGTTGTGGACGCGTGATCGGATGAAGAACGAAGAAGAGAAAAAGAAGAACACGGAAGAACAGTGACGAAGACGCGACAACAGATCTGATTGAGGGAGGCAGTTATATCTATTGGAAATGGACGGCTCTGATCATCCTGATCCCATCCGACGGTCAGATCTACTTTGATTAAACCCTAAACTTCCAGATCTCAATCCGACGGTCAGATCTACTTCTCCTCAGCTGGGATCAACTGGATCTGCCATAGATGGCTTAGATCTCCCTGCCTTTCGAATGGACGACCCACAGTCTTCCAAAGCTTGATCGTCTTGATCTGAGCCCGATTCTGACTCAAACTTGACCCAACTTGACCTAGGTCCATGCTCCTTCAATGCCTACAAAAATCATATTCAAATTAGATATCAAAACATCCCAAATATGCAAAGATTTGCAATAAAACTCAAAATAGAATTAATCTATGGAACCTATGTAAATTCAAGATTAAGCATGTAAAATATGGATCAAACACGGATTTTAGAGCCTAAATTAACTAACAAAATGGTAATTATCAACTCCCCCACACTTAACCTTGGGCGTCTCCCACAAGCTAACTAAATATGTATCCTCTAGATTATTCTCAATCATAGTTAGAAGCAGTTGAAAAGAAATTACCTAGGGTTGTCAATTCTCAAAAATCTAAGCTCTATGGACTAGTATCTTGCCCTTAAATCAACAACTTAGCATATTTCATCCTTCATGACTCTTTGAGATGAACTAAACACACAAAGCCTATCAAGGGAATATTTAGTGGCTCTCTTCCTAAATCCTACATTTCAATGAAAGTGGAGCTCACTCAAACACAACATGTTTCTTGCACTACCATAAGCTTGCTTATTATCTACTCTCCACCATCATTCTTAACTTGGATCCACATCTACAAAAGTTTATTAGAACAAGTTAAAGAAATATGAAATGATAAGAATGAAATAAAGATTTAGAAAATGGAAAAGTTAAGGAAGTGGAAGACTTGGATACTCAAAAATGTTTCTGATGCATTTTGCCCTCTTTTATGGTCTTCTCAATGAAATCAGAGTTGTGGTGGATAGGTATCAGCTAATTTGGATGAGGAACAGTACTGAATTCAGTGTTCTATGCTGTGCCAACTCCACTGATCGGTCACTGGATCGATCAGTCACTGCCTGATTGGTCACTGGAACGGACTGGAATACTTCTGATCGAATTGGATTGCTTCTGATTGGTCTGTCGACCGATCAGATTCCTCCCTGATCGGATTGGTGACCGATCAGGGACTGATCTGTAGCTGCAACATGAGCTAAATCTGAAACTGATTTCTGCCTTATTTCTTTCTTTTAATACCATATCTCAATTCCAACTAGCTTCTTATTCACGACTTCAAGTTCAGATATCTATCCATCTTTTGACACTTCATGTTCATTCTTTCTTTCTTTTTTTTTCTTTCTTTTCTTCTTCTTTTCTTTTCTGTTTCCTATTTTCTATTGTTCAGCTACTGCCTTTTCTATTTTTTTCAATTTCAATTCCTCCCAATGTTGGCTAAACTTCCTCATCTCCACTTCAATCTTAGTCTTTCAGACCCTTTTCACTTATTTCCTGTCAACAACTTGAACTTTCGAAGATGACTTCAATCTCTTTTGTTTTCATTTGCTCTTCAAATCACACTCACGTTTCTTCTTAGCTTCTCTATTTTCTTTTGTGCATTGAGATGCTCCATGATTCCCTTTTCTTGTTTGTTAATCAATCTTCTAGGCCTCATTTTATAGCCTCCCTTGACAGATGACAACCATCCATTTAATGTCGAAGTGAAAGATCTTGGTAGACTTGAAAAGTATCCCTAGTAACTAATCCTTGTGAGCTCCCATTCCTTTCGAAATCTGCCTCATGGAGCATAGATCATCAAATTAAATCAAGAACTTGGATGTTCCACATGTATCTTTCACTAAACCATTTTTCGCAACTCATTCTTGATACAAATTTCCATCAAATTGGCACACTTTGGCTCAATGGTTGTCAAATGCTTCCATTATCCTCAATGTTTGATTCAATACTTGCATCCTTCCCCCACACTTAAACTTTTGTCCGTCTCGGGTAAAGTAACATCAAGAAACATCAAAAGAAACCAAGTCCATGGAGAATATGGTTATGAACAGAAAAATATAGGAAGGAAAATAGAATAGAGAGAAGATCAACAAGTAATATTGCAAGAATTGGTATGAAAAAGGAACACTAAATGATTCACCTCTATAAATGTAGTCCAATCATAGAAATATAGATTTGAAAGAACCTATGCAAGTTCTAGAGTACAATCTCATATGTGTATCACAAAAATTAGGCCAAATCCTCACTAGGTAGAAATAATTCATCTCAAATCATCACTCTAGAGCCCATAACTAAGAAGTACTCAAGCATCCAAGATTTTTCATCCATTGGTTCAAATCCTAAGTTTTAACAATCAAATTTAATTTGTTTTCAAGAGACTCTAAAATGATATAGAGAAAACCTAGAGGGATACATTTATTCCTAATCACGCAAGAAGTAAAGTGCCAAAAAGAACAAAATGGTATCTACAATTTCATCCTACACTACCTAAGCATTTATTAACAAAAACACACTGTAAAAGAAAAGTTTAACTACTTGAAAACAATAAAATGGTATTTACAATGAAATAAAAGTGCAAGAAAAATAAACTCCCCTTTAGGTTGGGTAGATAGCATCCTTTATGTCCAATCCATCCACCTCTAACTCTTTTAATTCTTCAAAGTATTTCTTGAGCCGATGGCCATTGACTTTCCAATCAAAAGCATTAGCTTCATCCTTGATTTCAACAACACCATAAGGAAAAATGTTAGTTACAAAAAATGGACCTTCCCATCTCGACCGCAACTTACCTTTAATCAACTTGAGCCTTGACTTGTACAATAAAACCTTGTCACCAATTTGGAATTCTTTCTTCAATATGTGCTTGTCATGAAAAATCTTAGTCTTTTCCTTGTAAATCCTTGAGTTCTCAAATGCTTCTAGTCTAATCTCCTCAAGTTCTTGGAGTTGAAGCTTTCTTTTTTCTCCCACCTTAGTTGCATCAAAGTTGCAAGCCTTCACCGCCCAATATGCTTTATGCTCTATCTCTATGGGTAGATGGCAAGCTTTTCCATATACTAATCGGTAGGGAGACATTCTAATTGGTGCCTTGTATGCCGTTCTATAGGCCCATAGTGCATCATCAAGCCTCTTGCTCCAATCTTTCCTAGTAGGCCTAACGGTCTTTTCCAAAATTGCTTTGATCTCTCTATTTGAAATTTCGGCCTGTCCATTTGTTTGGGGATGGTAGGAGGTAGAAACTTTGTGCACAACCCCATACTTGCCAAGTAGAGCCTTCATGTGTTTGTTGCAAAAATGAGATCCTTGGTCACTTATGATAGCCCTTGGAATTCCAAACCTGCAAAAGATATGTGACCTGACAAAACTAACAATAACACAAGAATCATCAGTCCTAGAGGGAATGGCCTCCACCCATTTAGAAACATAATCTACAGCAAGCAAAATATACACGTATCCACAAGATGCAGGAAAAGGTTTCATAAAGTTTATTCCCCAAACATCAAATATCTCACAGAAAAGCATAGTGTGTTGGGGCATCTCATTTCTAGCTCCTATGTTCCCAGTTCTATGACATATATCACAATTCCTATAAAATAGATATGCATCATGAAATAAGGTAGGTCAATACAATCCACACTCTAAAACCTTCCTAGCTATTCTTTGGTGTCCAAAATGTCCCCCACAGGCTGATGAATGGCAAAATGTAAGGACTAAATAAAACTCATGGTCGGGTATGCACCTTCTAATTATTTGATCATTACAAAACTTCCATAAATAAGGATCATCCCACACATAGAATTTAGTATCACTTTTAAGTTTATCTTTTTGAGCCTTAGAAAATTGTGTAGGAAAAACATGAGCTACTAGAAAGTTGACAAGATTTGCATACCAAGGCGACTCACCATGTATCACAAGAAGGTACTCATCTCTAAAGTCATCATCAAAAGTGGTAGGGGGTCCATCTCCCTCAGTTCTGCTCAAGTAATCTGCAACTAGGTTCTCTTTGCCACTCCTATCATGGATTTCCAAGTCAAATTCTTGGAGTAGAAGCATCCATCTGATTAGTCTAGGCTTAGCATCTGGCTTTTTCAAAAGGTACTTCAGAGCTGCATGATCAGAAAAAATAATGACATGTGAGCACAACAAATAAGATCTAAATCTGTCTAAAGCAAAAACAATAGTAAGAAGTGTAACGCCCGCCCTTATATCTACTCTCGGGGCGGGGTTACGTACTAGTCATTCAATCATATAATAAAAATTTAACATATAATAAATACAAGTGCGCAAGGACTAAGTGCTAAGCATGCTAATCAATACATGTCAATCAAATGTCATGCTTGAATCATTAGAACATCATTGAAATATTTTAATCAAAAGTTATTCTATAACATGAGAGGTTCACATATTATTTCAAACTCACAACATAACCTAACAAAATCAAGTATATGAGAATTCTAAGTGTAATCATTATCATGCAATATCAAACCTAATTACTACCATTCATTTTTCAAGAAAACATTATCATAAACATAGTAATGTAGATATAAAGATCTTTCTTTCCCGAGCCACCACCCCACACATCATCAGCCTCCTGCCTCTTCCTTTAGTTTAAGTGTTCCTTAGCCTTATCTGCAGCATAAGACAACACATAAACTAGTAAGCATAAATGCTTAGTAAGGATCCTATCCTACTCGCAAAATCCATACGAAAGAATACAACATGTACACATAATAAATCATAAGCATGAGTTCATCAAAGCATACTAACATCAAAGTTTCTAAGCATGCAGTGTACAGTACCTTAAGCATACCCTTCACATATAATAAATGTTTTCAAAACAATTCCATAAAGGCATTACATAAAAATACATCCATATCATATAGGGCCCAGTTGTGTACCACATATTGTGCGTTCCCTAATGAATTGGGGTAGCGAGCCACCAACCAATTAGAGCAGGACCCTTCCGTCCTACCGGAGCCATGACTTTACGTTAACATGCACCCCGAATTTGTTTAACGACCCCCTTCCGAGTCGGGTACACAACTTCCAAAGTAAAATACTTATCATGCTTTTACATATATGCTAAGGAGTACTCCAAATCCACTCTTAAGGGACACACCACTCTTCAAGGGTGCTCATGATCCCGTAGGGACACACCACACAACATAAGGGGTGCTCTTGATCTCATACTTAGTGGAGTATCCTTTCAAGCATTCTATCATACACATCACATGCAATTCATAAAGGGTGCCCCATGGGCTATATAGACATGCTCGTACATACATCATATTTCAAGCACTTACACATACTTATATATGACAAAATTGGTCACATCAATCCTATTCATATCATAACATGCTTCATGGTTTAATTTAACCCTTCCTAACCCTAAACCTAGGGTTTGGCCGAAAATCAAGTGTAGGGTAGCTTAGATTTTTTTTTTGACATCAAACATCCCATACAAGCATCACATATATATACATCATGTATCATACTAAGCATAGCATACATCATGGAGTAATCAACCTTCACAATCCTAATGCTCATGCCTTGGCCGAATATCACATGCTAGGGACATTAAGATTTCCAATCAAGCATTCCATTTAAACATCACATGCATATACATATCATCTTACTAAACATAATCATGTCTCGTAGGGTAGTTTAACCTTCACAATCCCTAATGTTCATGCCTTGGCCGAATATCACATGCTATGGAACCTTAAAATTTCCAATCAAGCATTTCATTTAGACATCACATGCATATACATATCATCTTACTAAACATAATCATGTCTCGTAGGGTAGATTAACCTTCACATACATATCATGCAACATATTAAGCCTAGAATACATCCTAGGATAATCATGCACCCAAAACCCTAATTTTTCTAGGGTTGGCCGAAAGTCAAGGGTAGGGGAAACTAAGGTTCTTGAACTTAGGTTTCACACAAACATTTACACAAACACTTTGTATACACTACTAAACATGGATACATCATAGGAAATCATACAACCCTAAACCCTCTTTGCTTCATGTTTTGGCCGAAAGCTTATAGGGTGTTCAACCCTAATTTTTGTCACCACAACATGTAGAAAAACAACATATAAGTATACCCTAAATTCCAGGGGGTCTTCCCATGCAACAAGGAGTAACCAAGGCCTCCTCTTTGAGGTTGGCCGAAAGTCACACAAGGGGAGAAACCCCTATTTCCGAAAACAACAAGAAGAATAATCATACAACAACTATTACACTGTAGGCGAGGGGATACTTACATCCTTTTGCTTGAATTTTTCCTTCTCTTACTCCTTAGGGTACCCTTGGTTGAAGGAGAGGTGAGAATTTCCCTTGTTAGACTTCTCTAGCACTCTTGGCCCTAGTAGAGGGCAAGATCCTTGAATGATTCCTCTTCCTTCCAATTCCCTAGGGTTAGAACCCTAGGGTGCACTTTTCGAAAATGAAAAGGGAGAAGGGGATGTGTGTGTCTCGGTTTTGGAGTGGGGAGAGTGAGGAAGAAGAAGAGAGGAAGTTATTCCAACCTCTCCTTCTCTTATTTATACTTTTCTCATGAAGGGACATGTCTCTTCACTTCCCTAGCTTTAACAAACATATTTCTTATTCTCTCAACATGAAACATGGCTTGGTGTAATGGTTAAGACATTGTTAGTGCAACTAGGAGGTTCAAGGTTCAATCCTTGCTTCCTCCTTTCTACATCTTCTTTTTATCACATTTTGCACTAATCCACATCCAAGCCCATCAAGTCAAGCCCATCATGAAATTTCATAATAATAATGTTTCATGAATTCATAATATTTCACATGGGAAAATTTTGGGGTGTTACAATCCTCCATCCCTTATAAAAAGTTCGTCCCGAACTTTAAAATAATTCCGGATACTTTAATCGTATTGCCTCCTCTCGTTCCCAGGTGGCTTCTTCGAATTGCTCGTTCCACCACAGAACCTTTACTATGGGCACTTCCTTGTTCCTTAGCGTTTTGACCTCCCGATCTAGGATCTGAATAGGTCGGCGTTCGGAACTTAGGTTCTCTTGGTCTTGTACTGGTTGGGGTTCTATCATTTTATTCACATCGGAGGTACATTTCCTGAGCATTGATACATGGAAGACATTGTGGATAGCCGACATTTCTGGCGGTAACTCCAGTTCGTAGGCCACTTTGCCTACCCGTCTCAGGATCTGATACGGTCCCACATATCTCGGACTCAGTTTCCCTCTCTTCCCGAATCTCATCACCCCTTTCATAGGGGCCACTTTAAGGAATACTGAATCCCCAACCTCAAACTCTAGTGGTCTGCGTCGCTTATCAGCGTAGCTTCTCTACCGACTCTGAGCAGTCTTAATCCTCTGGCGGATATTCATTATAGCCTGAGTGGTTTCATCTATAATATCAGTCTGGAGTCCCATCTCCATCTTTTCACCACTCTCCAGCCATCATTTAGGAGATTGGCATTTCCTTCCGTATAGCGCTTCGTACGGTGCCATCCCGATAGTAGCCTGATAACTGTTGTTATAAGCAAACTCTGCCAGGCTCAGGTATCGACACCAGCTTTCCTTGAAGTCCAAGGCACAAGCTCGTAACATGTCCTCTAATATCTGATTTACTCTTTCAGTCTGCCCGTCAGTCTGGGGGTGAAAGGCAGTACTGAATTTCAGCTTCGTGCTAAGAGCCTTCTGCACGTGTCCCCAAAAATCTTAAGTAAATCGACCATCTCGATCCGAGATGATGGTCTTGGGAACCCCGTGTAGTCGGACAATTTCCTTGACGTACAGTTGAGCCAGCTGCTCTACTGAGTGGGTCATCCTAATAGCCAAAAAGTGGGCAGACTTGGTGAGTCTGTCCACAATAACCCATATATCATCATATCCGTTCGTCGTTCTAGGCAGCCCAGAGATGAAATCCATGGAGATGTCTTCCCATTTCCACTCAGGGATAGACAAAGGTTGCAAAACTCCTCCAGGGCTCTGGTATTCTGCTTTGACCCTCTGGCAGGTCAAACACATACTGATATAGTGGGCTACATCTCGCTTCATACCAGACCACCAAAACTTGCTCCTCAGATCTTGATACATCTTGGTAGACCCAGGATGCATCGCATAAGGTGTTCCGTGAGCTTCCTCAAGGATTCTTATCCGTAAGTCGGAGTCGTCGGGAACACATAATCGGTCCCGAAGATATAAAACTCCGCTGTCCGAAATCCGAAATCCATCGTCGTTGCCTTCGAGAACCTGCTGCTTGATTCTTTGAAGACTCGGATCATGATTCTGCTTTTCCAGAATATCGTCGAATAATGTCGGCGCAATCATCAGGGTGGACAGCTGTCCTGATATGATTTCAATCCCGTAATTCCTAATTTCTTCCCCTAAGGGTTGTGACAAAGCTGATAAAGACATCAAAGCAGCACATGATTTTCTACTGAGAGCATCGGCTACCTTGTTAGCTTTTCCCGGATGGTACCGGATCTCACAGTCATAATCCTTGACCAATTTGAGCCATCTGCGCTGTCTCATATTCAGATCTTTCTGGGTGAAGAAATACCGCAGACTCTGGTGATCTGTATAAACTTTACACTGAGTTCCATATAGATAGTGTCTCCATATTTTCAGTGCAAAGACCATCGCTGCTAACTCTAAGTCATGGGTAGGGTAGTTTCTTTCATGTTCCTTCAGTTGCCTAGAGGCATAGGCAATTACCTTCCCATTTTGCATAAGCACTGCTCCGAGTCCAAGTTTGGATGCGTCGCTGTACATATCGAAACCCATATCGCTCTCTGGAAGAGTCAATATTGGAGTGCTAGTCAGCCTCCTTTTCAGTTCAGTAAAGCTCTTCTCACATTCATCGGTCCATACATATTTCTTGTCTTTCTTTGTAAGAGCTGTCATAGGTGCTGCAATCTGAGAGAAGTTTTCTACGAATTTTCTGTAATAGCCTGCTAACCCGAGGAAACTTCTGATTTCGCTGGCATTCTTGGGTCTAGTCCAGTTACTCACAGCTTCAATTTTAATTGGGTCCACCATTACTCCTTCCTTGGAGATTACATGTCCTAAGAATGATACCTGATCGAGCCAGAACTCGCATTTGAAAAATTTAGCATACAGTTGTTCCTTCAGAAGAATCTGTAGTACTATACTTAGGTGTTCAGCATGTTCTTCGGGAGTTCTCGAATATATAAGGATATCGTCGATAAAGACGATCATAAATCTGTCGAGGAATGCCGAGAATACCTGATTCATTAAATCCATAAACATAGCTGGCGCATTGGTAACTCAAAATGGCATAACTACGAACTCATAATGTCCGTATCTGGTTCGGAAAGCCGTCCTCGGTATATCCTCCTTTTTCACCCTAACTTGGTGATAACCAGATCTCAGGTCAATCTTAGAGAAAACCGTGGCTCCCTTCAGTTGATCGAACAGGTCATCTATCCTGGGTAGAGGGTACCTGTTCTTGATAGTCACGTTGTTCAGCGCCCGATAGTCGATACACATTCGCATCGACCCATCCTTCTTTTTCACGAACAGTACGGGAGCTCCCCAGGGAGAATGACTAGGGCGGATGAGTCCCTTGTCAAGCAGCTCCTGTAACTATCCCTGTAATTCCTTTAATTCCGTCGGCGCCATACGGTATGGTGCCTTAGAAATGGGGCTAGTACCAGGAACCAACTCAATTGCAAATTCTATATCTCTTTCAGGTGCTAACCCTGGTAAGTCATCGGGAAATACCTCTGGGTAATTTCATACGACTTTGACATCTTCTAGCTTCGGGCCCTCTGTAGGACTGGTATCAACCACATGAGCTAGAAATCCAGAGCATCCCTTTTCTAACATCTTCCTTGCTTTCAGAGCCGACAAGAATTTGCTTGTCCTCTTCTTCAGCTCTCCGATAAATTCGAATAGAATTTCTGCCTCAGGTCGGAAGATAACCCTTCGTTTACGGCACTCAATAGAGGCGCCATATTTGTTCAAGAAATCCATGCCCAATATCACATCATAATCTGACATATCAAGCACTATCAGATCGCAGTAGAGTTCCCTATCTGCGATTCTGATTAGTATAGCACGTAGCATTTGGGTAGAGGGCATCACCTCACCCGAGGGCAGTGTTGTCAGAAATTTGCAGTCTAAATCTTGCAGTGACATATCCTTTCTTTTGGCATATTGCATAGAGATAAACGAATGTGTTGCCCCAGTGTCAAATAAAGCAGTAGCATACTGACTGTAAATAAATATCTGACCTGTGACAACGGTAGAGGCAGTCGCCACGTCTTCTTTCGTAAGAGAGAAAACCCTGGCGTTTGTCGTGGCAGGCGGAGCCTCTAATCTCCCCTGGCATATATGAGTACCATGTATAGCTGCCTGCATCAGGTGTAGCTGGGGAGGAGCACCTTTGTACTGAACATACTGCGGCTGAGGTGCTTTGGCTGCAGTAGGACACTCTCTGGCCATGTGTCCTTCCTTCCCGCAGGTGAAGCATCTCCTGGAGCCTAAAAGGCATGTCCCTAGGTGCATCTTCCCACAAGTGGCACATTGGGGATATTTAGGCTTCTTGCCTAAATAACCACTGGCAGATTTATTCCATGGCTTCCTCTTTCCGTTGTCGTTCTTTTTCCAGTGGGGGTTGCTATTCGGAGGTTTCTGACCTCCTGACTGACTCTGACTCTTGCTGGCGGTCAGTACTTGGTTCTGCTGGTTAATATTCTTTAAATAATGCTCGGTAATAAGAGCGCTGCTGAACAGCTCCTCTGCGGTCTGTGGCCTATTAACGCCGCCAGCTATATTCAGAGCTATCTCGGGCCTGAGCATCTTGAGCATTAATCTAACCCTTTCTTTCTCTGTACTGACCAGCTCCGGACATAATCGTGCCAGTCGGTTGATTTTCTTAATGGCATCGTTGATTGAGAGATTTCCCTACCGGAATTCAGTGAACTCATCAAAATGCCTGTTTGTGACTCTCATATTAAAGAATTCCTCCAAAAATTCGGACTCGAAGTCTTTCCACTTCATCTGGTCCACTGACCTTCTAGCTTTTACCCGTTCCCACCACATCCTGGCGTCGGCAGTGAGGCAGAACGAGACACATTTAATTTTCTCATGCTCGGGCCAGTCTAATAATTCCACTGTGCTCTCAACTGTCTTGAGCCAGGCCTGGGCGTCCCAGGGCTCGCAGGTGCCCGAGAACTTTTCCAGCTTCAGTCTCTGCCACTGAATCAGATAGGCCTCCTGTCGGACTCCTCGGACCGGAGTGTCCGGGGGTGCCTGTGCAGTTGGAGGCTCAGTAGGCATCACATTCTGACTTCCCTGCGGGGTTGCAGTGTTCCCCTGCTGGGTCATCAGAGTGTTTATTATCTGCTGTTGTTCAGTGACCTGACGCTACAGATCTGTGATCACTTGCATCATATCAGGTGGGGGTGCGGTCTCATCATCCCGATTTTAACGTCTTCTAACCATATCTATCTTACAGGTGATAAATAACTATCATAAGAATTAATGCTACTTTCTTCTGTTATGCAAGCATAAATCATTTCTATAATCATTACTGTACATGAAATAAAGTAAAGCGAGCTTAGGATCTCTTACTTGGAAGCGGTAGGATGATGCTTGATGTGTGTGTGGTGGAGGGGAAACTTGCTCTGATACCAACCTGTAACGCCCGCCCTTATATCTACTCTCGGGGCGGGGTTACATACTAGTCATTCAATCATATAATAAAAATTTAACATATAATAAATACAAGTGCGGAAGGACTAAGTGTTAAGCATGCTAGTCAATACATGTCAATCAAATGTCATGCTTTAATCATTAGAACATCATTGAAATATTTTAATCAAAAGTTATTCTATAACATGATAGGTTCACATATTATTTCAAACTCACAACATAACCAAACAAAATCAAGTATATGAGAATTCTAAGTGTAATCATTATCATGCAATATCAAACCTAATTACTAACATTCATTTTTGAAGAAAACATTATCATAAACATAGTAATATAGATATAAAGATCTTTCTTTCCCGAGTCACCACCCCACACATCTTTAACCTCCTGCCTCTTCCTTTAGTTTAAGTGTTCCTTACCCTTATCTGCAGCATAAGACAACACATAAACTAGTAAGCATAAATGCTTAGTAAGGATCCTATCCTACTCGCAAAATCCATACGAAAGAATACAACATGTACACATAATAAATCATAAGCATGAGTTCATCAAAGCATACTAACATCAAAGTTTCTAAGCATGCAGTGTACAGTACCTTAAGCATACCCTTCACATATAATAAATGTTTTCAAAACAATTCCATAAAGGTATTACTTAAAAATACATCCATATCATATAGGGCCCAGTTGTGTACCACATATTGCGCGTTCCCTAATGAATTGGGGTAGCGAGCCACCAACCAATTAGAGCAGGACCCTTCCGTCCTACCGGAGCCATGACCTTACGTTAACATGCACCCCGAATTTGTTTAACGACCCCCTTCCGAGTCGGGTACACAACTTCCAAAGTAAAATACTTATCATGCTTTTACATATATGCTAAGGAGTACTCCAAATCCACTCTTAAGGGACACACCACTCTTCAAGGGTGCTCATGATCCCGTAGGGACACACCACACAACATAAGGGGTGCTCTTGATCTCATACTTAGTGGAGTATCCTTTCAAGCATTTTATCATACACATCACATGCAATTCATAAAGGGTGCCCCATGGGCTATATAGACATGCTCGACATACATCATATTTCAAGCACTTACACATACTTATATATGACAAAATTGGTCACATCAATCCTATTCATATCATAACATGCTTCATGGTTTAATTTAACCCTTCCTAACCCTAAACCTAGGGTTTGGCCGAAAATCAAGTGTAGGGTAGCTTAGATTTTTTTTTTGACATCAAACATCCCATACAAGCATCACATATATATACATCATGTATCATACTAAGCATAGCATACATCATGGAGTAATCAACCTTCACAATCCTAATGCTCATGCCTTGGCCGAATATCACATGCTAGGGACATTAAGATTTCCAATCAAACATTCCATTTAAACATCACATGCATATACATATCATCTTACTAAACATAATCATGTCTCGTAGGGTAGTTTAACCTTCACAATCCCTAATGTTCATGCCTTGGCCGAATATCACATGCTAGAGAACCTTAAGATTTCCAATCAAGCATTTCATTTAGACATCACATGCATATACATATCATCTTACTAAACATAATCATGTCTCGTAGGGTAGTTTAACCTTCACATGCATATCATGCAACATATTAAGCCTAGAATACATCCTAGGATAATCATGCACCCTAAACCCTAATTTTTCTAGGGTTGGACGAAAGTCAAGGGTAGGGGAAACTAGGGTTCTTGAACTTAGGTTTCACACAAACATTTACACAAACACTTTGTATACACTACTAAACATGGATACATCATAGGAAATCATACAACCCTAAACCCTCTTTGCTTCATGTTTTGGCCGAAACCTTATAGGGTGTTCAACCCTAATTTTTGTCACCACAACATGTAGAAAAACAACATATAAGTATACCCTAAATTCCAAGGGGTCTTCCCCTGCAACAAGGAGTAACCAAGGCCTCCTCTTTGAGGTTGGCCGAAAGTCACACAAGGGGAGAAACCCCTATTTCCGAAAACAACAAGAAGAATAATCATACAACAACTATTACACTGCAGGCGAGGGGATACTTACATCCTTTCGCTTGAATTTCTCCTTCTCTTACTCCTTAGGGTACCCTTGGTTGAAGGAGAGGTGAGAATTTCCCTTGTTAGACTTCTCTAGCACTCTTGGCCCTAGTAGAGGGCAAGATCCTTGAATGGTTCCTCTTCCTTCCAATTCCCTAGGGTTAGAACCCTAGGGTGCACTTTTCGAAAATGAAAAGGGAGAAGGGGATGTGTGTGTCTCGGTTTTGGAGTGGGGAGAGTGAGGAAGAAGATGAGAGGAAGTTATTCCAACCTCTCCTTCTCTTATTTATACTTTTCTCATGAAGGGACATGTCTCTTCACTTCCCTAGCTTTAACAAGCATGTTTCTTATTCTCTCAACATGAAACATGGCTTGGTGCAATGGTTAAGACATTGTTAGTGCAACTAGGAGGTTCAAGGTTCAATCCTTGCTTCCTCCTTTCTACATCTTCTTTTTATCACATTTTGCACTAATCCACATCCAAGCCCATTAAGCCAAGCCCATCATGAAATTTCATAATAATAATGTTTCATGAATTCATAATATTTCACATGGGAAAATTTTGGGGTGTTACAAGAAGCTCTTTTTCAGTGGTGGTGTAGTTGGTTTGTGCAGCATCTAGGGTCTTGGAAGCATAGCAGATAACATGAGGTGCTCCATCCACCCTTTGTGCAAGAACAACCCCTATAGCTAAATTAGATGCTGTTGGGACCGGGTGCATGTCAACAAGGATACGGGTTCGTAAAATTTTAAAATATTACGTGCAGCGGAAGAATTTGCATAAAATAATTTCTTAAATTATTTTAACCACGTATCTAGCATGCAAACTTATGGTGTGTGGACATAATCATAAATTAAAACTTTGCGGAAAAGTAAACAAATTTACCAAGTACCTCGCGTAACTCGAAGTAAGGGACGAGATCCAACCGTAGCGTCCCTTGGAAGCTTCGCCTCTATTCGGGTCCACTCCGAGTTCTCTTCGGGATGACTTCGCAAAGTCACGAGTTTTGTGCCGACGAGAACTACTAGATTCTCGGAAGGCACAACTAGAAGAACAAGAGAAAAGATAGGAAACTAACCACCAATGTAAAGGAATCGAAATTCCGGGAAGAGAGGAGTTGTGATCCGCTTCTTCTTCTACTTGGTTGGCTTCTCCTTCCTCTTGATAGCTCACGGCAACTTGAAGTTGGAGGTGCGCGGGCCCTAGCTCACAAGGAGGGCGCCGGCCCTAAGATGCCTCAATGGCCGCTGGCCCTAAAGGGAAGGAGGGAGGCGAGGAAGAGAATAGAAGAGAGAGAGGGAGAGGTTAGCTCTATTTCAACTTGGAATTAAAGGCTTCCCTTTGGATCCTTATATAGTTGCTTCTCCCTTGCCAAGTCTCCTCTTAACGGAATTAACGGAATTAGTTATCATAAGAAATTTATCCTATAAATTCTCTTATGAATTATTCCGTTTAAACCAAGTTTTATTATAACTAACTTTATAATAAAACTAATTAGTTATCATAAGAAATTTATCCTTTAATTCTCTTATGAATTATTCCGTTTAAATCAACTTTTATTATAACTAACATTATAATAAAACTAATTAGTTATCATAAGAAATTTATCCTATAAATTCTCTTATGAATTACCAAGTTTTATTATAACTAACTTTATAATAAAACTAATTAATCTCTCCTTTTATTATGGAATAAATTTTATAAGAAATTTATAAATTTCTTATTATGGAAAAATCAATTCATAATTGATTTTATAAAATTAAAATAAACCATTCCATGGATCATTTTAATTTCCATAAAAAGAATAAATTTCTATAAATTTATTTATATAAATTTCTTTACACAAATTTATTTATCCATAATTTATAAAACAAATCGCACTAGATTTATTTTATTAATTAAACCAATTAAATTGGTTTCTTCCCTTTAATGTGGCCGGCCAACCCAAGGGGTTTGGCACCCCCTTTAGCCGGCCAAACCAAGCCGAACCGATCGCGAATTAAACTCATTTAATTCGCCCAATAAGCCTTCAAAAGACTTAGTCATTTTAGCTTCCATTGCGCCACTGATAAATTCAGATTCGACTTATTTCTCTTGGTCGAAAAATCCAATTTTCAACTCATTTTAAATCCCTCGGATTACTCGTAGTGCGTGTGACTAAATAGGCTTTCGATTTATGTTGGCCGTCTATAATCAACTAATTATAGAACGATCATGAGTGGCACCTAGTAGTACATCATGATCCCCAATTAATCGAAAGATCAACAGTTTGACCCCAGAAGAAATTATTCTGAAACCCTTCAGCAGCTCTAATGAATCGTGCCCCATTCGCTTCACCACCTTATACCCACTTGGTTCAGGACACGGTCTATTTGTGTCAGTCCCCACTAGGCTGACTACGTCACACCTAGCCCAAGTCATGTCTTTCTCGTCCTTTGGATTTCTAATTACTCTCATGTATTTTAGAGACTCGTACTCCAAACATGATATACTCTGGCTAGAGGTTTTGAGTAACAATCCGACGATAGGCCTGGGTATACATCTCCTCGCAAGGAGTGGTGAATCCTTTGTAGGCTGTTCAAACATCTTCGGGCACTTCGGCTTATACCCAATCATCCTGGGTCCACACCTCCTTGGAGATGCTTGCTTAAGATGTTAAAGTATAAGTCTCCAAGACCAAGATGACTTGAACACCGCAAGCCAAAGGAACATCGCACTTAAGCTGCAGTAAGGACTTCATTGACATTTCTATAGATAGATTCCATATGAAGTCTTACAGCTAGTCACTCCAATGAACTAGTTCCCTTAACTAGCATCCATGTTTATCTCCGGACATCCCAATGTCACCAGCCAGTGAGAATCAGCTGATTAGAGAATAACCCATGCTGGTCTCAACAAAATTGATAGTCTCCGTGTTTATCAATTCATCGACTAGGGATATTTTCAATACTTCACATTTGTACATTTAGAGATAATCACTAGTTGTGATCCCATCACAAATTCTCTTATGCTGTGAGTTGTATTGCGGACATTCAGTAGATAAGTTTAAGATCCCAATCAAATACATAAACATGTATACTCAAATAGTGAATTATCATTTATTAAAATAAATGTTTACAATCATAAGGCGATTGCCTTAGGACACTTCTCTCATATCACTAACAAACTCCCACTTGGCCTAATGCCAATCACTACGGTATCCAATACCACAGGCTCTAACATGACCCTCAAACTTGCTCTGAGGCAAGGCCTTTGTTATAGGATCCGCTAAATTCCTTTTTAGTGGGAATTTTCTCAATTTGTATATCATTCCTACTTATAATCTCTCTGATCAGATGATAGCGGCGAAGCACGTGTTTGGATCACTGATGGACCTTGGTTCCTTTGCTTGTGCAATAGCTCCATTGTTGTCACAATAACCGGCATTGCTCATCAATGGTTGGAACCACGCCAAGTTTGAGACAAACTTCTTGATCCAGACTGCTTCCCTCGTGGTAGAATCCGCTACGGTGTCTTGTTTGGAACTCTTCCAACTTATTGTGCCTCTATTCAAGATAAATACGTATCCAGACTGAGATTTGGAATCATCCTTATCTGTCTAGAAACTGGCATCTGTATACCCACGTATTACCATATCTCCTTCTCCATATATTAGGAACACATCCTTAGTTCTTCTTAAGTACTTAAGGATTGTCTTGACAACCACGCAATGATCCATTCCTGGATCAGACTGGTATCTGCTCGTGACGCTCAGAGCATATGATACATCGGGCCTAGTACATAACATAGCATACATGATAGATCCTATCGCGGATGCATAAGGAATCTTATTCATGCAAATCCTCTCGTCTTCTGTGCGCGGACACATAGACTTTGAAAGGTTGATCCCATGTCTGATGGGAAGGTAACCTTTCTTGGATTCCGACATGCTAAACCTTTTTAGCACTCGATCTATATATGTAGACTGCGAAAGACTAAGTAATCATTTTGATCTATCTCTATAGATTCTAATCCCAAGGATATACGTTGCTTCTCCCAGGTCTTTCATGGAGAAAGTTTTGGACAACCAAATTTTAACCGACTGTAAGACTGATATATCGTTTCCTATAAGTAATATGTCATCGACATATAATACTACGAATACGACTGCACTCCCACTAACCTTCTTGTACACACAATGTTCGTCAGGATTTTATGAGAAATCAAACCCTTTGATTGTCTCATCAAAACGGATGTTCC
This sequence comes from Boesenbergia rotunda, assembly GCA_024364735.1. Classification (NCBI taxonomy): domain Eukaryota; kingdom Viridiplantae; phylum Streptophyta; class Magnoliopsida; order Zingiberales; family Zingiberaceae; genus Boesenbergia; species Boesenbergia rotunda. The sequence continues at coordinate 27,598 of JAGFNQ010004077.1, forward strand.
AGCTCCTTGATGCTTGCTTCAGTCTATATATGGATCGTCGAAGCTTGCATACTTTGGTTTTATCAACCGATGTGAAACCTTCAGGTTGTATCATGTATACATCCTCAAGCAGGTTTACATTAAGGAAAGATGTTTTCACATCCATTTGCCATATCTCATAATCATAATGAGCTGCTATGGCTAGGAGCATCCGAATGGATTTATGCATAGCTACTGGCGAATAGGTTTCGTCATAATCAATTCCTTGTTTCTGACGATATCCTTTTGCCACTAATCTTGCCTTAAAGGTAACAACATTACCTTCCATGTCGGTTTTCTTCTTGAAAACCCACTTGCACCCTATGGGCTTAATCCCTTCAGGTGGGTTAACCAAGTCCCATACTTGATTTTCGTACATGGAATCCATTTCCGACTTCATGGCTTCAAGCCATTTGACCCTTTCTGAACTTTTCAGAACATCTTCATAACTGATAGGTTCGTCATCGCTTATGAGTAACACGTCGTTCGATTCACTTATGAGAAATCCGTATCTCTCTGGAATATTGCGTGTCCTATTAGACCTTCGAAGAGGTGGTGTTGTTTTAGGTTCAACTAATAGCTCGTCATTATGAGTTATTGGTTGTGGGTCTAGACTAGGTGTCTTTGTAATGTCTATTGGAGTTTCTTGAACTTCATCAAGTTCAATGCCACTCCCATTGTTTTCTTGTAAAAGAAATTCTGTTCCAGAAATACAGCATGCCTTGAAACAAACACCATTTGTTCCAAGGGATGATAGAATTGGTAACCCTTTGTTTCGTTAGGGTATCCAATAAATAGACATTTTTCAGACTTAGCATTCAATTTGTCTGATACAGTCCGCTTCACATAAGCAGGACAACCCCATATCTTAAGGTGAGTTAAGTGAGGTTTCTTACTATTCCACGTCTCATATGGAGTAGTAGAGACTACCTTGGTCGGGACTCTGTTTAGCAAGTAAACAATTGTCTTAAGTGCATAGCCCCAAAAGTATTTTGGAAGAGTTGCATGATTTATCATAGATCTAACCATGTCCATCAAGGTTCGATTACGCCTCTCAGATACACCATTATGCTGTGGTGTATATGGCGGAGTCCATTGAGACAATATCCCATTGTCCCTAAGATAATCTTGAAACTCTTGACTTAAGTATTCACCACCCCGATCGGATTGAAGTATCTTAATACTTTTGCCAAGCTATTTCTCTACTTCATTTCTGAACTCTTTGAATTTCTCAAAAGCTTCAGATTTGTGTTTCATCAAGAACACATACCTGAATCGTGAGTGATCATCGATAAAGGTAATGAAGTAGCTATAGCCTCCTTGTGCAAGAGTTGATATTGGTCCACATACATTAGTATGTATTAGACCAAGCAATTCTCCCACTGGATTACCTTTTCCGAAAAAGGGTAATTTGGTCATCTTGCCTTTTAAGCCTGATTCGCATGTATCAAATGAACCGGGTTCAAATGTTTCCAGAATTCCACATCGGTGTAATTTGGTCATGCGTTTCTTACTTACATGGCCAAGACGACAATGCCACGTATAGGAGTCTATTCGATTATCTATTCGAGCACGTTTGTTGCTTACTTCGATATTGAAAACATCACCGGATAAATCTAACGTGTAGATACCATTGCACAAAGTTCCGGTCCCATAAAGAACACCATTTAAAATTATGTAACAACAATTGTTACTAAAAGTTAAATGATAACCCTTTTCATTCAAGCATGAAATAGATACAATGTTCTTTATTAACAAAGGAACAAAATAACAATTATCCAATTCTATGACAAGTCCAGTAGGGAGCTTTAGCAAATATTTTCCAATGGCAATAGCATCAATCTTTGCTCCATTTCCAACTCACAAATTTGCTTCTCCCTTGATGAGTCTTCTTCTATTCCTTAGCCCTTGTATGTCATTACATATATGTGAGCTACACCCAGTATCAAGTATCCAGGTGTACGAGGAAATAGAGTGACATTCAATAACGAAGATGCCTAAAAAGGATGGGGCATCGGATGCCTTCTTCTTCAAGGAATCAAGATAAACCTTGCAGTTTCTTCGCCAGTGGCCCTCCGTGCCACAGTGATGGCAAGTGCCTTTTGGTGCCTTTTCAATCCTTTTGTCCTTAGTTAACTTATTGGTGTCCAAAATGGAACGCAAATTCAGAGAAGACATGATCGAGTGATTATCCTAGAAATACAAATTGAGCTTATGTGAGAAGAATGATAAAGAATGCATCAACATACATTAATTAAATCTTATTTATTTATCGAATTGAATAACTCTTTTTATCAATTCGGGAGATCGTAGGAACATCTCCAAATAGGTTGATATCCAACCATAGATAAGAATAACCATGGCTGTGGCCATCATCTTATTCTTAGCTATGATGGTAGGTAATTATACCGATTACATATCACATATATGTAACTATCACTTTATGGTATCAACTAATTGAATGTTTGCATAAATCATTGGGTTGTTAACTCATTAACAAGTATGCAACAATATACATAGCACCCAACTGCACCTCTCTTTACATCGACTTTGTGTAACGCCTGCCCTTATATCTACTCTCGGGGCGGGGTTACGTAACAATCAATCATATAATTATTTTATCAATTCCATTCATATAATTTTTCTAACATCAAATAAAAGAACAAAGGTGCAAAGACTAAGTGCTAAGCATGCTTGTCTAAAGCTATCAAGTGATATTTACAAGTGCTAAGCATACTAGTCAATACATGTCAATCAAATGTCATGCTTGAATCATTAGAACATCATTTGAAATATTTTAATCAAAAGTTATTCTATAACATGATAGGTTCACATATTATTTCAAACTCACAACATAACCAAACAAAATCAAGTATATGAGAATTCTAGGTGTAATCATTATCATGCAATATCAAACCTAATTACTAACATTCATTTTTGAAGAAAACATTATCATAAACATAGTAATGTAGATATAAAGATCTTTCTTTCCCCAGCCACCACCCCACACATCTTCAGCCTCCTGCCTCTTTCTTTAGTTTAAGTGTTCCTTACCCTTATCTGCAGCATAAGACAACACATAAACTAGTAAGCATAAATGCTTAGTAAGGATCCTGTCCTACTCGCAAAATCCATACGAAAGCATACAACATGTACACATAATAAATCATAAGCATGAGTTCATCATAGCATACTAAACATCAAAGTTTCTAAGCATGCAGTATAAAGTATCTTAAACATACCCTTCACATATAATAAATGTTTTCAAAACAATTCCATAGAGGTATTACTTAAAAATACATCCATATCATATAGGGCCCAGTTGTGTACCACATATTGCGCGTTCCCTAATGAATTGGGGTAGCGAGCCACCAACCAATTAGAGCAGGACCCTTCCGTCCTACCGGAGCCATGACCTTACGTTAACATGTACCCCGGATTTGTTTAACGACCCCCTTCCGAGTCGGGTACACAACTTCCAAAGTAAAATACTTATCATGCTTTTACATATATGCTAAGGAGTACTCCAAATCCACTCTTAAGGGACACACCACTCTTCAAGGGTGCTCATGATCCCGTAGGGACACACCACACAACATAAGGGGTGCTCTTGATCCCATACTTAGTGGAGTATCCTTTCAAGCATTTTATCATACACATCACATGCAATTCATAAAGGGTGCCCCATGGGCTATATAGACATGCTCGTACATACATCACATTTCAAGCACTTACACATACTTATATATGACAAAATTGGTCACATCAATCATATTCATATCATAACATGCTTCATGGTTTAATTTAACCCTTCCTAACCCTAAACCTAGTGTTTGGCCGAAAATCAAGGGTAGGGTAGCTTCGGTTTTTGACATCAAACATCCCATACAAGCATCACATATATATACATCATGTATCATACTAAGCATAGCATACATCATAGAGTAATCAACCTTCACAATCCTAATGCTCATGCCTTGGCCGAATATCACATGCTAGGGACATTAAGATTTCCAATCAAGCATTCCATTTAAACATCACATGCATATACATATCATCTTACTAAACATAATCGTGTCTCGTAGGGTAGTTTAACCTTCACAATCCCTAATGTTCATGCCTTGGCCGAATATCACATGCTAGGGAACCTTAAGATTTCCAATCAAGCATTTCATTTAGACATCACATGCATATACATATCATCTTACTAAACATAATCATGTCTCGTAGGGTAGTTTAACCTTCTCATACATATCATGCAACATATTAAGCCTAGAATACATCCTAGGATAATCATGCACCCTAAACCCTAATTTTTCTAGGGTTGGCCGAAATTCAAGGGTAGGGGAAACTAGGGTTCTTGAACTTAGGTTTCACACAAACATTTACACAAACACTTTGTCTACACTACTAAACATGGATACATCATAGGAAATCATACAACCCTAAACCCTCTTTACTTCATGTTTTGGCCGAAACCTTATAGGGTGTTCAACCCTAATTTTTGTCACTACAACATGTAGAAAAACAACATATAAGTATACCCTAAATTCCAAGGGATCTTCCCATGCAACAAGGAGTAACCAAGGCCTCCTCTTTGAGGTTGGCCGAAAGTCACACAAGGGGAGAAACCCCTATTTCTGAAAACAACAAGAAGAATAATCATACAACAACTATTACACTGCAGGCGAGGGGATACTTACATCCTTTCGCTTGAATTTCTCCTTCACTTACTCCTTAGGGTACCCTTGGTTGAAGGAGAGGTGAGAATTTCCCTTGTTAGACTTCTCTAGCACTCTTGGCCCTAGTAGAGGGCAAGATCCTTGAATGGTTCCTCTTCCTTCCAATTCCCTAGGGTTAGAACCCTAGGGTGCACTTTTCGAAAATGAAAAGGGAGAAGGGGATGTGTGTGTCTCGGTTTTGGAGTGGGGGGAGTGAGGAAGAAGAAGAGAGGAAGTTATTCCAACCTCTCCTTCTCTTATTTATACTTTTCTCATGAAGGGACATGTCTCTTCACTTCCCTAGCTTTAACAAGCATGTTTCTTATTCTCTCAACATGAAACATGGCTTGGTGTAATAGTTAAGACATTGTTAGTGCAACTAGGAGGTTCAATATTCAATCCTTGCTTCCTCCTTTCTACATCTTCTTTTTACCACATTTTGCACTAATCCACATCCAAGCCCATTAAGCCAAGCCCATCATGAAATTTCATAATAATAATGTTTCATGAATTCATAATATTTCACATGGGAAAATTTTGGGGTGTTACACCTTGTCTGTGGCACAACAAATCGATGCTCCAAGCTTATGGTTGACCCATTAATCAAGAAATAGTTTTAATATGGTTGTAGCTCATTCAACCGTTTAGTCAGGCTTGGATGTGTCCAACAACCAAAACTAAGGATTGACCTCTGACTCCAACTATATTAATCATAAACTAATTCCATGGTTTGAACATGTTGAGGTTCAAGACGGGCATGGATGTGTCCATCAACCCAAACGAGAAACAAAACTCCGGTTCTAACCATATTAATGGAAGGTGTTGGCCTTAATATTTTGTAAGGGGTTTTGGGTCTCATCCTTTTTTTTCTAAGCACATTCATGACTTATAATTATGTCATATACTAACGATTTCCTTAATAAAGTATGTATGTGACTTAATTTATTAAGTCTCATTAATTGAATTAGGAACCGGATTTCCTAATTCTAATTTCATACTTTATTTAAGGAATTGTTTTGGGAAACAATTTCCTAAATTGTCATAATCAATTTCGAAAATAATATGTTTAAGACTTTGATTTCTCTAAATCAAATCTTATTAAATTAAGAGACAGATTCCCTTAATTCAACCACATATTATTTTCATGAAAATCTCTTTTAAGAAAACTCTATAGGAAACCATTTTCCTAATTAATTTTGGAGACAACAATATTTAAGAGCATCACCTCTTAAATCAAATAAGGAAATTATCGCTTGAGAATCAACTCAAAATTTCCAAGATTTGATTACATATTTTATTTATGGATCTATTAATTTCAACAAATTATTTTCTTTGGGTGGCTCCCCGAGGCTCAGATACCCAAAAAAAAAAGAAATTTGTTGTAAATCTAATTTGGTCCGCTCCCCGAGACGTAACCAAATTAAACATGACAATTTTATTCAAAATACAAAATTAAATTACAACAACTAACTTTAAATTGGACGGCTCCCCGAGGCTCAATCCAAAATAAAGAATTTTGTTAATAATTTAAAACCAATTCGAATTTAATTGTCAATTAACAATCCATAAATTTGTCTAGACTTTCTTGAAAGAAAGTGTCCAAAATTGCGAGATTGCATAATAAGTTTTCAGAATAATTGTAAGTTTCTGGTACAAAGAAAACTTACATATTTCTAAAATTGGAAAATTTCCAATATAGGAAATTTCCAAAATTAGAAAGTTTTCAAAAATGGGAAGTTTTCATAATTATCAAAAAATTTTAGAAACTAGGATATTTCAAAAGTTTGCGAAATTTCATGAGGATTTCCAAACTTTGAAATTCCTAAATCTAAAATTTATCATAATTGGAAAGTTTCCATAATTGGAATATTTTCCAAAATTGAGATCATGACAAAGTTTTCCGCAAAACAATTATATGATTATGTCGAACACTAACCGACTCTGATACCACTGTTGGGACCGGGTGTATGTTGACATGGCTACGGGTTCGTAATTTTAAATTTTAATTACGTGCAGCGGAAGGTTTAGCATAAATAATTTCATAAATTATTTTAACCACGTATCTAGCATGCAACCTTAAGTTATGGAGACATGATCAAACATTTAAAATTTTGCATAAAGTAAACTAATTTACTTAATACCTCGCGTAACTCGTAGAAAGGGACGAGATCCAACCGTAGCGTCCCTTGGAAGCTCCGCCTCTATTCACGTCCACGCCGAGTTCTCTTCGGGATGACTTCGCAAAGCCACGAGTTTCGTGCCAATAAGAACTACTAGATTCTCCAAAGGCACGACAAGAATATCAAGAGAGAGATGAAAACTAACCACCAAGTAACGGAATCAAGATTCCTGGGGAAGGAAGGAGTTGCGACCCGCTTCTTCTTCTTCATCGGCACCTTTTTGGTGGATGTGGCTCACGGCAACTAGAAGGGGCGCCGGTCCTAGAGGAGGGAGAGGGCGCCGACCCTATAGGAGGTAGATGTAACGACCCGGAAAATTCTCTTAATATTTTTTTAAAATATTAAGCATGTCTAGATAATTTTCCGAAGGATCTAGAAATATTAGTATGAACCTTAGCCTAGAAACCCAAGGTTCTCTCATTTAAATTGAGAGAAACTAAGTACTAAGGGGCCTTATAGGGGCTTCTAGTGCCATTATTATGGGTGGTTTTAGGTAGAATTTAATATAAAAATAGATGGATTGTAATAAAAAATATTAACATAATTATGGAGAAATTTTTAAGGAATTTTCGAAAATAATAGGAAATAAATTAAAAATAAAATAGAAAATTAGTGCATGCACCAAACATTGAACCTTGGACCTAGTCTACAACCATGCATGCACTAACAAATTCACCTAGCAAGGGAGTGCTATGAGGGAATGAAGTGGATATTAGTTAAGGTGTAGGAAATGAAGAGTCATCAAGGGAAGAGGCACCATGACTCTTCATTTACCCTTTTTCAAAATGATATAAATAGGGAAAGGAAGTTACAACTTCCCTTCTCTTCTTCATTTCTTCTTCCTCCTTGCTTTGGCCGAAAATTCAAGGTGCTCTCCCCCTTGAGAAAAGTTCCACCAAGGACTCTATTTGGAAGATCTAAGGCCCCCCCTACAAGGATACAAGGACTAAGGAGAATTTAGAGACAAGGAGGTTCTCTTGTTATCTTTTATCCAAAGTTGTAAGCAAGATCAAGGAAGGTAAATCCATCTCACCTGTGGTATAATAGCTTTCAAAGTTATATGTCATGATCTAAGTCTTATTGGCATGATATGTTGAAAAAAAAAAAATCCATGAAAAGGGCATGAAGGTTTCGGCCAAGGCACATCTTGGGCTAGAAATCATGTTAAAGACTTGATTTATATTTGCAAATGGTTACATATGATAGGTGAAGTATAAAAGCATGATGTTTGAAGTTTTAGGGCACCCTAAGAACCCCTTAGGGTTTCGGCCACTTTCAAGATTAGACATAGGTTTAATCTTCAATTCTCCAAGCATGCTTAGTATGTCTTGTTATGATATAGTATGGATGAAAGTAGTGATTTGTATAAATTTTCTATGGGGTTGTTACCCTTATGGGTTTCGGCCAAGTCATGTACTAGGGCTAGGGCTTAGTGTTAAGTCCAATCATGTAACGCCCCAAAATTTCCATTTTTAGTTCTTAAAGTCCTTAGAATTATTTAGAAATGGTTTAGAAATGTTCTACATATTTTTAGGAATTTTTAGAGTATTTTTATGGAATTTTCCGAGTCCGTTTGGTATTTTTGGAAAAAGAAAAAGAAAAAAAGGAAAAATGGAAAAAAACCAAAAACCACTTAAGGGCAGCCGGTGGTTCGAACCCGCGACCAGCGCAAGACAAGGCAAGCGCGCAAACCAGCTGGGCTAGGGTATCAAGCACAACAAGGGATGGAGAGAAGTGTATTTAAGGGGCAGTTAGGTCGATCCGCCCCATAGGTATAAATAGGTTATTAAAGAGAGAAGTTTTATTTTCTCTCAAACCCTCTCCCTCTCCCAAGGTTGCGCCGACCCCTCTCCCTCTCCTCTCTTGTGCGCACGCCACACCAAGCCCTAGAGGGCCGGTCAAAGCTCTTCTCCAAGAGATATTCCTATATTCGGGATCCCCGCGACGAGAGGAACGCGTAGGCGCGAAGAATTCTCCGAGATCTCAAGTTTCTCCCGGGCTCTAGACGTCAATCTTGGTTGTAAGTCCAAGATATCAATGTAAGTACTGCTCACCTGCAGTAAGAGGCGGTTTTTCCGCGAGAATTTCCTTTAAAAGTTTTTAAAAGAGATATTTCCTTTTGTTTGAGTTTTTGTACATGTGATCTTAGTTCATTATATGCTTATATATGTTGATTAATACCCTATGTGAGTTTAGGGTCCAAGAAAAGCTATGAGAAAAGAAAAGAAAAGATAAAGATAAGAAAAGAAAAGGCCAAGGCCTTAAGAAATCCCCAAAAGTCAAGACTTAGGGATTTTAGCACGCAAGGTGCTCCAGAAAATGCCAAGGCATTTACAGATAAGAAAGAAAAGAAAGAAAAGCTATTTTATTTTATAAGGCCAGTACCCGGCGTCCAAGGGCGTCGTTAAAGAAATCCAGGTGTCCAATTCCAAGGTCTTGGCCCTGGTAGACCAAGGTCTGCTCTATTAGGATTGGTGGCTCGCTACCCCAACCTTTTAGGGAACGTGCATATGAGATGGTACTTACGTCTTCAGTGGATCCAAGTGATTATTATTTTCAAGTATATGCTTTAGCAAAGTTTCAAAAATTTAAAGAGTTTTCAAAAAGTTAAAGAATAGCTAAAGTTTCCAAGTTGAGCCAAGAAAAGTAAAATGAGATTTATTATTGCTTGAGTATGCATGTTTTGAGCTATACATGTCCTTAGTTTTTCTTTCAAGCATATTAGTATCTCATATGATGTTCAGTTTGATCTAGAAGCATGTTTGCATATTTCGAGTTTTTGTGAGCTAGATAGTACTTACTAAGCTTTTTGCTTACTAGTTGCATTTCCTCTTATTGCAGATAAAGGTAAAGGCAAGCAATTCTGAAGGAAGACGACGAGGCGGTGCTGAGTAGAGTGTGTGTGGTGGCTGATTATGGAGAGATCGTTGGCGCAAGACAATTTAGCTATTAATTCACAATGTTATAGATCATTTGAATTTCAAGTTCTTGCTTTATAAAGTTTAGCGAACATTTGAGCTTTGGATAGTTTTACATGCTCAATTTCTTAGAGTAAAGATTTCATGTCATTTCATTTAGCTTATATATTCTTATGCTTGCATTGGATGAGTGGAAATGTGAGTAGATGGAGATATTGATACTTTGTTAGGATAATAGACACATGTGCCAAGATAGTATCAAATTCTCTTTGATTTAAGTTTTATTGCTTATAAATGTTTAGAAAAGTTGCATTCACATTTCATAATGCTTTAGCAAAGTCATAGAACATGTATTTGGTGTTATGAATGTATAGAAGTCAAGATTGGTACAAACTTTAGTGTTAAAGTTCATATATCTTGAATAGTTTATTTTCTTCCGCAAAAGTCCAAATTTCAAGTTTATGGATTCGTTTTGATGGGCTAAACTCATTAGAAAACTGTCATAGAGTGTAGAAATGGTGTCATGATTCCATATGGCTCGAAATTATAGGTTTGGAGGAGCTGTGAAGTAACTGGCCGAAACCTGAGTTTCGAATTACAGGCCTATCAGTCGACTGATACAGTATCAGTCGACTGATACCTGCAGTTTGAGTTGGGCGAGGCAAGCTTCAAGTGTACCAATTGCGAGCTTTCGAGATAGTAAGTGTGATATGTTAATATGCATGATTGCTTAAGTTAGAATATGATTGTTAGATGAATTTAAAAGTTTAAAAAAAAAAAAAAGAGATTTCCGCATTTTTAGTCATGTATCAAAAGTAGCGAAGTAGAGAGAAGTAACGATCCGTCTGAAGGTAGAGAAGGCGGGTCGCTACAAATCAAGGGTTAAATTGGTCTTCCATGGTATGATATGCAAGGTATACGATGTTAATCTTACCCTAGGAAAATTTTCTATGAACTTAGTTTTCTTCAAGTTTCGGCCAAGACCCCAAACTTAGGGTTTGGTTTGGGTTTGGGTCTCAAGAATGCATGTTATGAATTACCATGATGCTAGTACATTTTTAAGCATGATGTAAGGGCCTCCATGTGACTAAAATCCTAGTTGATGTGTTATATAACATGACTTTGTATGCTTGATGTTAGGTTATGTTTTAATCATGAATATTTAGATCATATGCCATGGATACATGTAATTGATGTAGAAGTAGGTTATGATAAATATAATAATGCATGAATATTGATAAATGCTTATAATGGATTTATGATTCGTGAAGATATATATACATGTTTTATGATGAATGCTATGAACCCTAGTAGTAGGTGTTAGGATTATATGTAGCTTCTCATCCATGTCTTATGATGAATACTAGGATTATGTATGCTAGATAAAATGTGTCATGTATGAGGTGTATGTTTATTATGTATCATGATCATGCAAGCTTGATGAACCCGGATAAGGTTATGACTAGAACCATGATTATGCATGTATGTCCTATTATGTGAATAAAGAATGATAAGTATGAATGAAAGTGATGGTTATGCCTTAAGTATGTATGATAAGTATGAATGATAAGTGTGAATGATGAAGGCATAACGATGATATGAAATAAGTATGAATGATAAGTATGAATGACAAGTAAGAATGATGAAGCATGCATGTTTATTTTTATGTATGAGGCTTGTACCGGACCGAAGTAAGGGTCCAAGGGATGGGCACCTTAAGAACGCCCCGGTTCTGGACTACCGACTATGCTGTCCACGGTTCTGGCACTACCGAAGCTGTGCAACAGGGATGGGCACCTTAAGAATGCCCCAGTTCTAGGACTACCGACTATGCTGTCCTTACCCTAGTAGGTTGAGGCTAGCTACCTCATATTTACTTAGGGATGCGCGCTTATGATGTATGTATGTGGTACAAGCCGGGGACCCTAATGATGTTATGTTTATGTTAAGCATTTAAAAGTATGATTTCAAAACTAAGCATCTTTATGTAGTAAATGAATTTGACTCATTCATACATCCATGTTATGCATCGCGCCGAGGTAAGTATATTTTATGCTTGTGTTTATGCTCATATTTCATGTCATGTATAAGTATGCTTTATGTTCATATATGCTAAGAATTATGTTATGATAAGTATGCCTATGTTCATGTATGCTAAGAACTATGTCATGATAAGTATGCCTTATGTTCATGTATGTTAGGAATTATGCCAAGTATAAGTATGTACCATGTCATGTATGTATGTTTTACGCTCATGTATGTTAAGATTTATGCCATGTTAAGTAGGTTGTAGATCTATGGTGATGTTAGGAATCATGCTATGTTAGTTGTTCATATGCTTATGACTTATGCTATGACTATGCTTATGTCTATGTTCGAAGTTATGTTATGTCAGATACTTGATATGTTTATGTTTAAGTGACGTATGGTTTTAGTGAGTAGGAAAGAGTTTTACTAAGCCTTTGTGCTTATTGTTTTATTTTCCTCGTACCGCAGATCAAGCAAGAGGTTATTAAGGGAAGCCGCAGGAGAGGCAGAAGCATGTGTGTGTGTAGCAGTCACTTGGCAAAAGATTCTCGTATTCTCACATAATGCATGTCATGAGTGTGAAAATGTTTTCTTAAATTTGATGCTACGTTTTATGGTTATGACTAATAGATGACTTAAGACTTATGATGCTACTTTTATGAATAAGTACATACTGCTTATGATGATTATAAATAAGTCATGGAATGGTTAAGTTATGATATGATGCCATGTATGAATGTTCCATGTGTTTAGTTGGATGATTAAAAGCATGTTTAGAAAAAAAATGTTTCCGCTGCATTAAGATGTTTTTTTTATGCACATGTATGTTTAGCGTAACGACGCCCATCTCGCCACACCAAGAGGTGTGGGAGAAAGGCGGGCGTTACAGGTTGGTATCAGAGCCATTGTCTTCTCACTACACACACATCAAGCCTCCTTCCTGCCGCTTCCAAGTAAGTACCTTTCGGTATATTTTATGATAGTAAGCACTCTTATGATATGTTATGTTTCTAGAGTATGCAAGTATGAATGGTGTCTTATGATAGATAATGACAAGTAGATTGTATGATATGTGAACATGAACGATATTTCTCTTATATATATATATATTAATTAATAATTTAGAATTTGGGATAGGAAGGTGGTTACATATTTTAATCACTAGGGTAGGTTAAACCGATTGTGTGTGTGTTTTCCTCTGTATATATTTGCGAATTGAAAAGGGAATGGTTTTGTACTTGCTTGGTCGGTTTAGTACTAACTATGTCATTTTTCAATTCCAAATGTTGCATGAGAACTACACTGAGAGGTGCCGCGAGCTGATGGAGCGGATAGAGGAAGTTGAGTACAGTCCGACCCGGGGAATTCAGGGCAACATGGGGTTTTTGGACCGGCTATTCTGGAAACTCGAGCAGGAAGGGTTTCCAGTGATGGATGATTATAGGATTGGAGCTCTGCTTCGTTCATTGCCCAATCGGGCGAGAGAGGATGATCATCAGATCTGGGGACAGCACGGATGCCATCTATCCTACACGGAGTTATGTAAGCAACTTCTCCGCCATGAGTTCCCGGAAGACCTGGGAGACTCGGAGGAGGATCCCGAGCCGTTAGAGGAGGGTCCCGAGATGTACGAGGAGGATCTTGAACAGTTAGAGGAGGATCCCGAGATGTACGAGGAGGATAACGAGCCATTTGAGGAGGATCCCGAGATGCTCGAGGTATTTGAGGAGGACCCTGAGCTATTCAAGGAGGATCCCGAGGAGTACGAGGAGGATCCCGAGCCATTCGAGGAGGATCCCGAGATGCTTGAGATGTTTGAGGAGGGCCCCGGGATGTTCGAGGCAGACTTTGAAGTGGTCGAGGAGGTTCTCGAGATTGAAGAAGAAGACCCGATGGAAATGGTAAAAGATCCTGAGGCGGGCCGAGGGGAGATGAGCGAGGAGGTGGTAGCCATCGCTATGATGTTCTTTATTTTGGCATAACGGCAGCCCATCTTGCTCACTGAGTGGGACTAGTTTTGTATATAGACTTATGAGACGGGATAAAATAAAGTTTGGTGATATAATAAATATGATCTCACTTATCATATAATAACCATTAACTAATATGATTCATAGCTCATAATGTGAACTAATATGCATACTATTATTAGGTTTACCCATAATTATAATAATTATATAATTATGATATATACATATAATTACATCATAAAGCTATTAAAGACACTAGCACCGACGATGTTCGAGGACATATTGGACAAACAAGATGGTGATCCTAGCCTTCAGAGAATCAAATAGGAGATCCTAGAGGGAAAGGGCGATGGTTTTCGTATCGCCAACGGGGGAGTACTTTATATTGGGGATCTGGTATTCCTTAAAGTGGCCCCGATGAAAGGGATAACGAGATTCAGGAAGAAAGGGAAATTGAGTCCGCGATATGTGGGGTCGTATCTGGTACTGAAAAGAATCGGCAAAGTGGCAAATGAACTAGAATTGCCTCAGGAAATGTCAGCTATTCATAATGTGTTCCAGGTGTCAATGCTTAAGAAGTGTCTTCCAAACATGAACCAAGTGATTGAGCCACAGGTGGTACCAGTTCAGGAGGACCTAAGTTATGAAAGCCAACCTATCCAGATCTTGGATCGGGAGGTCAAGAAGCTAAGGAACAAGGAGGTGCCCTTAGTCAAGGTCCTATGTCAACAGTTCGAGGAGGCTACCTGGGAACGCGAGGACGAGATGAGACGCAAGTACCCGGAGCTATTCTAAGTTCGAGGACGATCTTTCAAGAGGTATGGGGGATTGTAATGACCCAGAAAATTCTCTTAATATTTTCTTTAAAATATTAAGCATGTCTAGATAATTTTCCGAAGGATCTAGAAATATTAGTACGAGCCTTAGCCTAGAAACCCAAGGTTCTCTCATTTAAATTGAGAGAAACTAAGTACTAAGGGGCCTTATAGGGGCTTCTAGTAAAAAAATGATGAACCAGGCAGCAGACAAATTGAACCTGGGGTGACCGGCCTGGCCCCACGGAAGTTTCCCACCGATCACCAGGGTAAATCGGAAAGCGCTCGCGGTGGGCAGTCTAGAAGCCCAGCGTCCCAGGGTTCGCGCCCCATTTGGAGGAAATATTCCTGCAAAATGCGCCGTAACTGGGGATCGAACCACGGATGCCTGGACTAATAACTAGTTGTCCTACCGCTGCACCATAGCCCCGGGGGCCTTATAGGGGCTTCTAGTGCCATTATTATGGGTGGTTTTAGGTAGAATTTAATATAAAAATAGATGGATTGTAATGAAAAATATTAACATAATTATGGGAGAATTTTTAAGGAATTTTCGAAAATAATAGAAAATAAATTAAAAATAAAATAGAAAATTAGTGCATGCACCAAGCATTGAACCTTGGACCTAGTCTACAAACATGCATGCACTAACAAATTCACCTAGCAAGGGAGTGCTATGAGGGAATGAAGTGGATATTAGTTAAGGTATAGGAAATGAAGAGTCATCAAGGGAAGAGGCACCATGACTCTTCATTTACCCCTTTTCAAAATGATATAAATAGGGAAAGGAAGTTACAACTTCCCTTCTCTCCTTCATTTCTTCTTCCTCCTTGCTTTGGCCGAAAATCAAGGTGCTCTCCCCCTTGAGAAAAGTTCCACCAAGGACTCTATTTGGAAGATCTAAGGCACCCCCCTACAAGGATACAAGGACTAAGGAGAATTTAGAGACAAGGAGGTTCTCTTGTTATCTTTTATCCAAAGTTGTATACAAGATCAAGGAAGGTAAATCCCTCTCACCTGTGGAATGATAGCATTCAAAGTTATATGTCATGATCTAAGTCTTATTGGCATGATATGTTGGAAAAAAAAATCCATGAAAAGGGCATGAAGGTTTCGGCCAAGGCACATCTTGGGCTAGAAATCATGTTAAAGACTTGATTTATATTTGCAAATGGTTACATATGATAGGTGAAGTATAAAAGCATGATGTTTGAAGTTTTAGAGCACCCTAAGAACCCCTTAGGGTTTCGGCCACTTTCAAGATTAGACATTGGTTTAATCTTCAATTCTCCAAGCATGCTTAGTATGTCTTGTTATGATATAGTATGGATGAAAGTAGTGATTTGTATAAATTTTCTATGGGGTTGTTACCCTTATGGGTTTCGGCCAAGTCATGTACTAGGGCTAGGGCTTAGTGTTAAGTCCAATCAAGGGTTAAATTGCTCTTCCATGGTATGATATGCAAGGTATAGGATGTTAATCTTACCCTAGGAAAATTTTCTATGAACTTAGTTTTCTTCAAGTTTCGGCCAAGACCCCAAACTTAGGGTTTGGTTTGGGTTTGGGTCTCAAGAATGCATGTTATAAATTACCATGATGCTAGTACATTTTTAAGCATGATGTAAGGGCCTCCATGTGACAAAAATCCTAGTTGATGTGTTATATAACATGACTTTGTATGCTTGATGTTAGGTTATGTTTTAATCATGAATATTTAGATCATATGCCATGGATACATGTAATTGATGTAGAAGTAGGTTATGATAAATATAATAATGCATGAATATTGATAAATGCTTATAATAGATTTATGATTCGTGAAGATATATATAAATGTTTTATGATGAATGCTATGAACCCTAGTAGTAGGTGTTAGGATTATATGTAGCTTCTCATCCATGTCTTATGATGAATACTAGGATTATGTATGCTAGATAAAATGTGTCATGTATGAGGTGTATGTTTATTATGTATCATGATCATGCAAGCTTGATGAACCCGGATAAGGTTATGACTAGAACAATGATTATGCATGTATTTCCTATTATGTGAATAAAGAATGATAAGTATGAATGAAAGTGATGGTTATGCCTTAAGTATGTATGATAAGTATGAATGATAAGTATGAATGATGAAGGCATAACGATGATATGAAATAAGTATGAATTATAAGTATGAATGACAAGTATGAATGATGAAACATGCATGTTTATTTTTATGTAAGAGGCTTGTACCGGACCGAAGTAAGGGTCCAAGGGATGGGCACCTTAAGAACGCCCCGGTTCTGGACTACCAACTATGCTGTCCACGGTTCTGGCACTACCGAAGCTGTGCAACAGGGATGGACACCATAAGAACACCCCAGTTCTAGGACTACCGACTATGCTGCCCTTACCCTAGTAGGTTGAGGCTAGCTATCTCATATTTACTTAGGGATGCGCGCTTATGATGTATGTATGTGGTACAAGCCGGGACCCCAATGATGTTATTTTTATGTTAAGCATTTAAAAGTATGATTTCAAAACTAAGCATCTTTATGTAGTAAATGCATTTGACTCATTCATACATCCATGTTATGCATCGCGCCGAGGTAAATATATTTTATGCTTGTGTTTATGCTCATATTTCATGTCATGTATAAGTATGCTTTATGTTCATATATGCTAAGAATTATGTTATGATATGTATGCCTATGTTCATGTATGCTAAGAACTATGTCATGATAAGTATGCCTTATGTTCATGTATGTTAGGAATTATGGCAAGTATAAGTATGTTCCATGTCATGTATGTATGTTTTACGCTCATGTATGTTAAGATTTATGCCATGTTAAGTAGGTTGTAGATCTATGGTGATGTTAGGAATCATGCTATGTTAGTTGTTCATATGCTTATGACTTATGCTATGACTATGCTTATGTCTATGTTCGAAGTTATGTTATGTCAGATACTTGATATGTTTATGTTTAAGTGACGTATGGTTTTAGTGAGTAGGAAAGGGTTTTACTAAGCCTTTGTGCTTATAGTTTTATTTTCCTCGTATCGCAGATCAAGCAAGAGGTTATTAAGGGAAGCCGCTGGAGAGGCAGAAGCATGTGTGTGTGTAGCAGTCACTTGGCAAAAGATTCTCGTATTCTCACATAATGTATGTCTTGGGTGTGAAAATGCTTTCTTAAATTTGATGCTACGTTTTATGGTTAATTATGACTAATAGATGACTTAAGACTTATGATGCTACTTTTATGGATAAGTACATACTGCTTATGATGATTATGAATAAGTCATGGAATGGTTAAGTTATGATATGATACCATGTATGAATATTTCATGTGTTTAGTTGCATGATTAAAAGCATGTTTAGAAAAAAAATGTTTCCGCTGCATTAAGATGTTTTTTTTTATGCACATGTATGTTTAGCGTAACGACGCCCATCTCGCCACACCAAGAGGTGTGGGAGAAAGGCGGGCGTTACAGTAGAGGGTGCCGGCCCTAGAGGAGGTAGAGGGAGAAAACGAGAGAGAGAGAGGGCTTGCTACTTAATCTCTTGATGATATTCAAGCCTTGCCTTGGTTCCTTTATATAGTAGCCTCTATATTGCCAAGTCTCCTTTTTAACGGAATAAATTTTTCATAAGAAATTTATCTTATAAATTTTTTATGAATTATTCCGTTATGCCAAGTTTTTATTATAACTTAATTTATAATAAAAACAACCATGTCTCCCCTTTTATTATGGAATAAATATTACAAGAAATTTATCTTATAAATTTCTTATGAATTATTCCGTTATGCCAAGTTTTTATTATAACTTAATTTATAATAAAAAACAACCATGTCTCCCCTTATATTATGGAATACATTTTACAAGAAATTTATCTTATAAATTTTTCTTATCATTGAAAAATCAATTCATAATTGATTTTATAAAATAAAATAAACCAATCCAAGGTTTATTTTAATTTCTATGAAAATAAATCTCTTTATGTAAATTTCTTTATATAAATTTCTTTATCCATAATTTTATAAAACAAACCATGCGCGGTTTATTTTATAATTTGAACCAAACAATTTCGTTTCCCTCCTCATTGTGGCCGGCCAAACCAAAGAGGGTGGGGACCCTCTTTGGCCGGCCAAACCAAGCCGTCTCCGTGCGAATTAAAATCATTTAATTCGTCCAATAAGCCTTCAAAAGACTTAGCCATTTTAAGCTTTCGATGCGCCTCTGATAAATTCATATTCGACTTATTTCTCTTCATCAGAAAATCTAATTTTCAACTGATTTTAAATCCCTCGGATTATTCGTAGTGCGTGTGACTAAATAGACTTTAGATTTATGTTGGCCGTCTATAATTAACCAATTATAGAACGATCATGAGTGGCACCTAGTAGTACATCATGATCCCCAATTAATCGAAAGATCAACGGTTGACCTTAGAAATAATTCTGAAACCCTTCAGCAGATATAATGAGTTGTGCCCCATTCCCTTCACCATCTTATACCCACTTGGTTCAGGACACGGTCTATGTGTGTCAGTCCCCACTAGGCTGACTACGTCACACCTAGCCCAAGTAATGTCTTTCTCGTCCAACGAATTCTAATTACTCTCAAGTTTCCTAGAGATTCATACTCGGAACATGTTATGCTCTAGCCAGAGGCTTCGAGTAACAATCCGACGATAGGCCTTGGGTATACATCTCCTCGGAAGGAGTGGTGAATCCTTTGTAGGTTGTTCAAACTTCTTCGGGCACTTCGTCTTATACCCAACCATCTTGGGTCCACAACTCCTTTGAGATGCTTGCTTAAGATGTCAAAGTATAAGTCTCCGTGACCAAGATGACTTGAACACCGCAAGTCAAAGGAGCATCGCACTTAAGCTACAGTAAGAACTTTCATTGACATATCTATATGTAGATTACCATATGAAATTTTACAGCTAGTCACTCCAATGAACTAGTTCCCTTAACTAGCATCCATGTTTATCTTCGGACATCCCAATGTAACCAGCCAGTGAGAATCAGCTGATTAGAGAATAACCCATGCTAGTCTCAACAGAATTGACAATGTCCATATTTATCAATTCATCGACTAGGGACAATTTCAATACTTCACAATTGTACATGTAGAGATAATCACTAGTTTGTGAATTCATCACAAAGTCTCTCATTCTGAGAATTGTATTACGGACATTCAGTAAATGAGTTTAAGATCTCAATCAAATACATGAACATGTATACTCAAATATTGAATATTTATTTATTAAAGTAAATGATTACAATCATAAGGCGATTGCCTTAGGACACTTCTCTCATATTACTAACATATCTGAGAGGCGTAACTGAACCTTGATGGACATGGTATGATCTATGATGAACCATGCAACTCTTCCAAAATCCTTTTGGGGCTATGCACTTAAGACAGCTGTTTACTTGCTAAACAGAGTCCCGACCAAGGTAGTCTCTACTACTCCATATGAGACGTGGAATAGTAACAAACCTCACTTAATTCACTTTAAGATATGGGGTTGCCCTGCTTATGTGAAGCAGACTATATTAGACAAACAGGATGCTAAGTCTGATAAATGTCTATTTATTGGATACCCTAAGGCAACAAAGGGTTACCAATTCTATCATCCCTTGGAACAAAAGGTGTTTGTTTCAAGGCATGCTGTATTTCTGGAAAAAGAATTTCTTTTACAAGAAAACATTGGGAGTGGCATTGAACTTGATGAAGTTCAAGAAACTCCAATAGACATTACAGAGACACCTAGTCTAGACCCACAACCAATAACTCATAATGATGAGCTATCAGTTGAACCTAAAACAACACCACCTCTTCGTAGGTCTGATAGGACACGTAATATTCCAGAGAGATACGGATTTCTCATAAGTGAATCGAACGACGTGTTACTCATAAGTGATGACGAACCTATCAGTTATGAAGATGTTCTGAAAAGTTCAGAAAGAGACAAATGGCTTGAAGCCATGAAGTCGGAATTGGATTCCATGTACGAAAATCAAGTATGGGACTTGGTTAACCCACCTGAAGGGATTATGCCCATAGGGTGCAAGTGGGGTTTAAGAAGAAAATCGACATGGAAGGTAATGTTGTTACCTTTAAGGCTCGACTAGTGGCAAAAGGATATCGTCAGAAACAAGGAATTGATTATGACGAAACCTATTCGTCAGTAGCTATGCTTAAATCCATTCGGATGCTCCTGGCTATAGCAGCTCATTATGATTATGAGATATGGCTAATGGATGTGAAAACAGCTTTCCTTAATGGAAACCTGCTTGAGGATGTATACATGATATAACCTGAAGGTTTCACATCAGTTGATAAAACCAAAATATGCAAGCATCGACGATCCATATATGGAATGAAGCAAGCATCCAGGAGCTAGAACATCTGTTTTGATGAGACAATCAAAGAGTTTGATTTCTCACAAAATCCTGACGAACCTTGTGTGTACAAGAAGGTTAGTGGGAGTGCAGTCGTATTCCTAGTATTATATATCGATGACATATTACTTATAGGAAACGATATATCAGTCTTACAGTCGGTTAAAATTTGGTTGTCCAAAACTTTCTCCATGAAAGACCTGGGAGAAGCAACCTATATCCTTGGGATTAGAATCTATAGAGATAGATCAAAACGATTACTTGGTCTTTCGCAGTCTACATATATAGATCGAGTGCTAAAAAGGTTTAGCATGTCGGAACCCAAGAAAGGTTACCTTCCCATAAGACATGGGATCATCCTTTCAATGTCTATGTGTCCGCGCACAGAAGACGAGAGGATTTGCATGAATAAGATTCATTATGCATCCGCGATAGGATCTATCATGTATGCTATGTTATGTACTAGGCCCAATGTATCATATGCTCTGAGCGTCACGAGCAGATACCAGTCTGATCCAGGAATGGATCATTGGGCGGCTGTCAAGACAATCCTTAAGTACTTAAGAAGAACTAAGGATGTGTTCCTAATATATGGAGAAGGAGATATGGTAATACGTGGGTATACAGATGCCAGTTTCCAGACAGATAAGGATGATTCCAAATCTCAGTCTGGATACGTATTTATCTTGAATAGAGGCACAATAAGTTAGAAGAGTTCCAAACAAGACATCGTAGCGGATTCTACCACGGAAGCAGTCTGGATCAAGAAGTTTGTCTCAAAACTTGGTGAGGTTCCAACCATTGATGAAGCAATACCGGTCTATTGCGACAACAATGGAGCTATTGCACAAGCAAAGGAACCAAGGTCTCATCAGCGATCCAAACACGTGCTTCGCCACAATCATCTGATCAGAGAGATTATAAGTAGGAATGATATACAAATTGAGAAAATTCCCACTGAAAGGAATTTAGCGGATCCTTTAACTAAGGCCTTGCCTTAAAGTAAGTTTGAGGGTCATGTTAGAGCCTGTGGTATTGGATACAGTAGCGATTGACATTAGGCCAATTGGGAGTTTGTTAGTAATATGAGAGAAGTGTCCTAAGGCAATCCCCATATGATTGTAATCATTTACTTTAATAAATGAATATTCACTATTTGAGTATACATGTTCATGTATTTGATTGAGATCTTAAACTCATTTACTGAATGTCCGCAATATAATTCACAGCATGAGAGAATTTGTGATGAATTCACAAACTAGTGATTATCTCTACATGTACAATTGTGAAGTATTGAAATTGTCCCTAGTCGATGAATTGATAAATATGGACACTGTCAATTCTGTTGAGACTAGCATGGGTTATTCTCTAATCAGCTGATTCTCACTGGCTGGTGACATTGGGATGTCCGGAGATAAACATGGATGCTAGTTAAGGGAACTAGATCATTGGAGTGACTAGCTGTAAAACTTCATATGGTAATCTATATATAGATATGTCAATGAATGTTCTTACTGCAGCTTAAGTGCGATGTTCCATTGACTTACGGTGTTCAAGTCATCTTGGTCACGGAGACTTATACTTTGACATCTTAAGCATGCATCTCTACGGAGGTGTGGACCCAGGATGGTTGGGTATAAGCTGAAGTGCCCATAGAAGTTTGAACAGCCTACAAAGGATTGACCACTCCTTGCGAGGAGATGTATACCCAAGGCCTATCGTCGGATTGTTACTCGAAGCCTCTGGCCAGAGCATAATATGTTCCGAGTATGAATCTCTAGGAAACATGAGAGTAATTAGAATCCATTGGACGAGAAAGACATTACTTGGGCTAGGTGTGACGTAGTCAGCCTAGTGGGGACTGACACACATAGACCGTGTCCTGAACCAAGTGGGTATAAGATAGTGAAGGGAATGAGGCACGATTCATTAGCTGCTGAAGGGTTTCAGAATAATTTCTGAGGTCAACCATTGATCTTTCGATTAATTGGGGATCATGATGTACTACTAGGTGCCACTCATGATCATTCTATAATTGATGAATTATAGACGACCAACATAAATCGAAAGCCTATTTAGTCACACGCACTCGTGTATTCCGAGGGATTTAAAACGAGTTGAAAATTAGATTTTTTGATCAAGAGAAATAAGTCGAATCTGAATTTATCAGAGGCGCACCGGAAGCTTAAAATGGCTAAGTCTTTTGAAGGCTTATAGGACGAATTAAATGAGTTTAATTCGCAAGGAGACGGCTTGGTTTGGCCGGCCAAAGAGGGTCCCCACCCTCTTTGGTTTGGCTTGCCACAATGAGGAGGGAAACCAAATTATTTGGATTAAATTATAAAATAAATCAAGCGCGATTTGTTTTATAAAATTATGGATGAAGAAATTTATATAAAGAAAGTTATAGAAATTTATTCTTTTTATGGAAATTAAATGAACCATGGATTGATTTATTTTATTTTATAAAATCAATTATGAATTGATTTTTCCATGATATGAAAAATTTATATAATAAATTTCTTGTAAATTTTATTCCATAATAAAAGGGGAGACATGGTTGTTTTTATTATAAATTAAGTTATAATAAAAACTTGGCATAACGGAATAATTCATAGAAATATTTATATGAAAAAATTTATTACGTTAAGAGGAGACTTGACGATGGAGAGGCTACTATATAAAGGAACCAAGGCAAGGCTTGAATTCCAATCAAGAGATTAAGTATCAAGCCATCTCTCTCTCTCCTTCTCTCCCTCTACCTCCTCTAGGGCCGGCGCCCTCTACCTCCTCTAAGGCCGGCACCCTCTCCCTCCTCTAGGGCCGACGCCCCTTCTAGTTGCCGTGAGCCACATCCACCAAGAAGGTGCCGAAGAAGAAGAAGAAGCGGGTCGCAACTCCATCCTTCCCCAAGAATCTTGATTCCGTTACATTGTGGTTAGTTTCCATCTCTCTCTCTTGATATTCTTGTCGTGCCTTTGGAGAATCTAGTAGTTCTTGTTGGCACGAAACTCGTGGCTTTGCGAAGTCATCCCGAAGAGAACTTGGCGTGGACGTGAATAGAGGCGGAGCTTCCAAGGGACGCTACGGTTGGATCTCGTCCCTTTCTACGAGTTACGCGAGGTATTAAGTAAATTAGTTTTACTTTATGCAAAATTTTAAATATATGATCATGTCTCAACAACTTAAGGTTGCATGCTAGATACGTGGTTAAAATAATTTATGAAATTATTTATGCTAAACCTTCCGCTGCACGTAATTAAATTTTAAAATTACGAACCCGTATCCATGTCAACATGCACCCAGTCCCAACACTAGGTACCTGCAAGATATACAAATACAAAGCAAATATACACACAATCTTAACCTTAAGGACTTGGTTCTGACTTCAGATTTCCATGAAACCCTAGGTCGAACCGACGTAAGTTCCCACCCCTTAGAACACGCCTTTCCCCTACTCCTTTCAGGAGACGGTTGCCACCCAGTCCTTCGGGTGGACTTTTGCTTAGCTTTCGATATTCTCAGATCTCGAGACGTCCGAACCATGACCCGTCTCTACTTTTGTCCTTAGTCATCGCTCAACTAAGTTGCTTAGTCCCTCGGACCAAGACTTCATGCCCAAACCCTAGGTCCAAAAATTCAGTGCCCTACCCTCGGCTAGGTCTTCGTGCCCAATTCCTCGAACTAGGTCTTCGGTGCCCAACCCACGGCCAGGACTTCTTGCCCAGTCCTCGACCAGGACTTAGTGCCCAACTTCCGGTCAGGTCTTCGGTGCCCAGCCCTTTGCCAGGACTTAGTGCCCAATCCATGATCAGGACTTAGTACCCAGTTCTTCGAACCAGGACTTATTACCTAGGTTTACTAGGACTTTGGTTCATTTTGTTACTCCTCTCTTAACTCCCCTTTCTTTGTTCAATGTATCACTGACTTAAGTATATTGTCAAACATTAAAACACATACACGAGGACATCATTGATGCATCTTGCACCAACAATCTCCCCCTTTTTGATGCTTGACAATATCTTAAGTTAGATTGGTTGAAGGGACTAAATTATACTCCTTGGGATAAAAGGAAAAAGTTTTGAAAACTCATTTTTTTTGATCTTTTGGGGAAAACTTCTAACTTCCACTCACTCTCCCCTTTTTAAAAAAGAATTTTTGTTTTTCATTGATCCTTTGGGAAGAAACAAAAATTTTCTAACTTAAGCTCTCTCTCCCCCCCTTTGTCATACATCAAAAAAAACCAAAAGCACTTGCACCAACAATGAAAACATTTTGTTCTTAAGAAACTACTTAGTATAAATCTTTGAAAAATTTAGAAAAGGTTTTTCAAAAGACTTTGAAAAACTGTTGTGAAAATGATCTTGAGAGATCCTTTGAAAAAGTCTGAAAAAATTGTTCTGTGAAACATGTTAGTATTTGGAAAATATCTATACTTTTGAAAAATATGTAATTTTTGGAAAATATAAGTACTTTTTCAAACATATTATGCATTTTTGGAAAATATAAGTACTTTTTGAAAAATATTATGCATTTTTGACAAATATTAGTACTTTTTGAAAAATATTATGCATTTTTGACAAATATAAGTACTTTGAAAATATTATGAATTTGAAAAACATAATTGCTTTGAAAATATTATGAATTTGAAAAACATAAGCACTTTGAAAAATGAATTTGAAAAACATAAGTACTTTGAAGAATATTTTTTGAAAAGTTACTTGACTTATATTTTGAATGTACTTAGAAAAATATTGTTTTAAAGCATAATATTTTACTTGACTTGGTTTCTTTTCCAGTCTGACACAACCCTAGGAAACCTTGTTATCTACAAGGGCATTTCCCTATGTGTCCTGGAAATTCTCCAAACCCAATAATATTATTCAAAAGTATTTCAGAACAATTTTTTATAAGCCACAATACATTTTGAAAAGTAATGTAAAAGTATCTTGAAAGACAACTTACTTATTCTTTCAACAGGATATCAAAATATAGTGCATGAAAATATATTAAATAATTCATGTAATTTGACCTCCCCCTAAACATGACCCAGTCCTAGGAAGCTTGTTGACCACAAGTACTCTTCCTCTAAGTCCTTAGGGCTTAGATCAAAAGGAATTATTTAATAACTTCAAAACAAATAATTACCAAAAAAACTTTTAAGAAATTCTTCTTTTGACTCAGACTCCCCCTAAATTTGACACATCCTTGGAGTCCTTATAGATCATGTATTGGACCTTCCTCTATGTCTTTAGGGTTTATCAAAGTCAATGAAATAGGTAATTTTTGAAAGTATAATTTTTAAAGCATAAGCCTTTTTCGGAAACACAAATGATAGTAATTTAAAGCAGAGTTTTTGAAAAGTATTTTCAAATGATAGTGATGTTTAAAATACTGTTTAAAAAACACTTCAAAGGAATGAAAACACTCCCCCTGTACCCGACACCGTTTGACTCTATCTAAGTGCCTTAAGGAGCTTTAGTGTTGTCCTAAGAGGCTTGTGTCTAATTGTGTGAGTCAAACAATTTTTAAAAAGATATAATTTTTGAAAACATATAATATATAATCAATCAGTCAAGTATGAATTCCATAAAAATATTATTATGTTGAAGCACTATTTTGAAAATATATTTTTAGAAAAATATTCTAACAAATTTGAAAATAGTTTTGAAACATATTCATCAATTTATTAGTCCTTAACATCTCACCCATTTTAGATATCTCAATACAGCAAGCATGGTTGCCTTATAGGTGTATTGAGAGATGCTTGAAATAATTTTCTTAATTCATTGTTAAATATAAGAATTAATTTAAACTTGTGTTAGATTCAAATTTATCAAATAGTAAAGTGAATTTGATTTTCGGTAATCGGCTTCCAGGTCTTGGCGAGGCACAAGGCCTTCTTTGGTCGTAGCCTTATTGGATCATCAACCCTTTCCTTGACAAAGCCTTTTATTGAAAATTCATTTTCAAATTACTTCTTGAAAAATTTTGGTCTAACTAGCTTAGGTTTTGGATCGGTAGCTTCGACAAGTTCCACCAGAATAAACAGAACAAGTAGAATATACTTGACCTTATTATAAGGGCTTCCCTAACGTACTATCATCTCACCTCCACCTAATATTAGGTTGTTCAAGTTTCAACTATTCTTTTTCTTATAGCCATTCTAAATTATGCATAAAAGTAAACATGAATGATATGACATATATTTTAAGAAAATTGCATATGCATGGCATAGCAGTTATGCGTGAGTCAAACAATTCAAATCATGTTATTTAAGTTTCTAATAATGTATCAAATTCCCGATTTGATACATGTCGTGTGAACCCGTGAATATGTCAACCCATTTTGACATATTTGATATTATTAATTTAATTGTTACAGTTTGGGTAAGATTTTATTTAATTTGAGTTTAAGTTATTTAAGAATTAATTGAAATTAATTAAGAATTAATTGAAATTAATTAAGAATTAATTGAATTAATTAAGTTGAGTAAAATTTGAATTAATTGAGATTAATTAAGTTTAAAATTAATTGAATTAAAATTAATTAAGGATTAATTGAATTAAAATTAATTAAGGATTAATTGAATTAAAATTAATTAATTTAGTTAAAATTAATTAATTAAATTAAAATTAATTAATTTAATTAAAAATTAATTGAAATAATTATGGTTAAAATGATTAATTAATAGTTGTGGGTTTAAGTTCTTAATTTTCATTATTTTGAAAATTTCTAACTCATCCACTATTTCTTCCTTATTTATCTTTTCAAGTTTTTTCAATAATTCTGGTTTATTTGAATCTTTGTGATTTTTATTGACTATGACCTTGATCTCAGAAAATTCCATCTCCTCCTCATCCTCAGAAACACATTCTTCAATATCCTCAGTGTAGGTGGAGTAATTCGGGCCACTAGTTAATGTCTTGTAATAACCTTCAATATTATCTAAAGATTTGACAATTAAATTATCATCGAAGAAGATTTCATCTCTATTATCCTCAAGAATATTTTCAACAAAATCATTAATAGCCTCAAGAATATCCTCAGAAATATCTTCAATATTTTCAGGATTAATCTCACAATTTTCAGAATTATCTTTAAGTTTTTCAAAATTAATTTCTGAATTATTCTTAAGATTATCAAAATTAATTTCTTGATTATCCTTAAGAAAATTAATTTCTAGATTATCCTTAACAAATTCAAGATTAAATTCTGGATTATCAGAACTAAAATTGTCAAAATTTTCAATATTACTTTCAGTAATTTTATTAGATCTAATTTCAGAATTAATTTCAGTAATTTTTTAAGATCTAATTTCAGAATTTATTTCGGTAATAACAGTAAAATTATCAAATCTATTTTTAGAATTAAGATTAATTTCAAAATTAATTTTAGAATTGATTTTAGAAATTAATGAATTAACCTTAAGGATTAAATCATTGATTTCTGATATTTTAATATTATTGATATTTTGTAACTAGTCATGCAGAACATTAACTCGACTATTTACATAATTTAATTTTTCAAAAAAATTATCTAAATTATTTACATAAGAAAGT
>JAGFNQ010004078.1:0-17500 GCA_024364735.1 Boesenbergia rotunda
TTTCATCCTCCACCAGTGAGCGAAGAAGATGCATCGCCTCACACCGCACAGTCACACTATCATGCCTTAGAAGCTGCTCTACTTGCTGCGTGATTCCAACATTGTGCATATGCTCCATGTTGTGCTTTTTACGTTGGCTCAGCAGTTGCAGCTCCTTGAGTGCATCCAACACCATGGTTTCTGAAGTGGCCAACGACAAAGCACCACTTGCAATCGAGATTCTAGTCACCTCACTGCGTTCGTTCCACTCTTTGATTGTGTTCTTCAAAGCTAGATTGTTGACGAAACCAGTACTTTTAATCTCAATCCTTGTTGTTGGGCAGATCACATTTTCTGAGGAACTATCCAACAACCACTCAACGATAGCTTCTCGTTCGTACGTTATGCCAGTTTCTATGGTGACAGGATCGTTCATAATTTTCTTTGTTAATGGACAGAAGAAGCCTTGGTAAGCAGGTTGCAGAGTTTCTGCTAATTGAGGGAGAATGTTGGATGATGCTTCGGCAGCATCGTTCCTATGTGTGCCATCATACATAGCTTTAACAAAACCTTCATAAATATTTTCCCTGTGAGAAGTTATAACTGGACTTTCCTCTTCTCCACTTGACCTTGGGTGATTTGTATTAATTTGCAGTAGTTGGCTGAATTGGTTCATGGCAATGTCAGCATTTCTTTGGATCCCGAAATTGTAAAAAGGAATATTGCTGAGATCAACTGCCATGCTACTGATCACTGCCTCTAGTTGTTTGATGGTGGCTTGGAGTTCATTGTCCAGAGTCACTTGATCTCCACTGCTGCATCGGGTAACTAGCTCCTTCGCGACGGCGACTTTCGATGACAAAGAAGCTAGGAATTCAGTTCTGCTTGTTGCAATATTTTCTTGGACCTGTGGTTCCATTCCTGGCTCCATGGCACTTGGTTGCCGTGTATGATCAGCAACAGCTAAAATCATATTATCAGATGATACTGAAAGAGAAATTATTAGAATTAAATGCAAAATTCTATCATAATAACTTTCAGGAACACACCCATGCAATTTGTTTCCTGTTTTTGGGTCAATTATCCTTGCAAATACGATCCTAGTATACAAGATAAAACCTGTATTTTAATTCAATTAATGAAAACATATTCCACTCCTGATCCATTAAACGGAAACATAACGACCAGCAATTTATTAACATGGAATTTACTCACTTTTGCCTTGATGGAGCTGCTTTTGAAGCTTTACCAACCGAAGTATTAACATGCAAAAAAGAAGAGAGTGAATGAATGAGAGGTTGGAGACAATTGAATCTCTAAAGGCGTTTCAAGATTTGCTGCATCTCTCCCCTTGAAGAGTATGTCTCTTTAGTTCATCTTCTGAAGAAGCAAACTGATCAAATTTGTTTTCTGAATTTAACAGCATAAGGTTTTAGGAGGAAGTCCTTTCTGAACTGGTCACCAACTTATTACCTAGTCTGCGGGTTGACTTGTAGTTACTTCTGAAATTTATTTTCAAACTGCTATTTGTTATTGTCAATGAAGGGTTAGTGATCTCCATGTTAGTCTAGTTTAATAAATAGTTGTTGCTTATTCAGCTATTTTGCTTCTCAGGCTCAACTTTGAAACTTTAAAATCTGTCACAAATTAATTTACCAAGTCAATATCAATCTCTTTTGCACATGAAATAATCTTACGAGAATGAGCAAAAAACTAGAACTCATTCCTCTTGAATCACAACCTTTGATCCTTTCTTTCTTTTGTCTTAATTCTTGGATATTGCGTGGATTTATCTCCACAAATGATTTGACCTGACTATTATTTCTGCAATATTGACATTCTTAAGAAACAAAGGCAAAAATACAAAAACTGGCATAACATTGAGCTTTAAATTTGTAATTTGTAATACTTAAGATGGAAGTGAGGAAGCCATTTAGAGGATGAAAAAGATTTAAATTTGGCCACGTATGACCAGCTAGTTTAAGCTTTTGGCTTTACAAATTGATTTGTTACAGAGATTGCATTGCAAAGTTTATATAAAAAGAAATTACATCAAGTTGGTATTAAGTTATAGGTTGGACATTTTTATATTATTATTATTATTATTATTATTATTAAGGGTATAATTAGACCTTTTCAATGTCATGCAATGGATGTTGTTAGGATCTTGTTCCTAACACAAGCAAAATAATAAATTGAATTAGTTGCATTGACTATTTAGGATATTGTTCCTAAAAATGAATGATTCGTCCATAATTTTTTTGTATACTCAGCTGTGATGTAAATAGCAAGACACATCACCCTCGTAAAAGTCGTCCAAAATCTATCCTATATTCTATTAATGAACCATTTGAATTACACAACAAATTCACACAATCTTGCGAGAGGTATAAAATGATTGCACCATCCACAAAATGTTATCTTTGTTCAATATCTACAACAATGCATTAAGAAACGCAAGAATGCCCAGCCATCCTTTAAATCATAAACACTATTGTGCAACATCATTCATACATATCTAGTCTACAGAAACAAGGATAATGTGGATGGAAGCTGCATAAGTAACCCTCTCCCAAGCTTATCTAGCGGCAAAAAGCGACTCAAGTTATTAGGTTTTATATGTTAGTAAGTTCTAAATTCAAAAGCAGCTGCTTGAAAAATAAACTGGTAATTTAGTTCACCTTCAAATTAACATATAATAACTCCAGTTACAGAGATGCTCAATTCAAGATCGATCAGCCTACTTCCACAATCTCCATAGAATGGCACCATAATGGCATGGCTTTGTTCTAAATCTTGAACTTTCCATTACCTGCACCACTACCAGAAAAGGGGTTGATAAATAACATCTGCAACTGATCCAGAAAAAACCTCCTTCACATTCTCCGCGAGATTCCTCAAAACTGTCACGAAGTGCCAAAAACCTCTGCCGCTGCCTCAGGTGAGCAGCAGAATCACACTTCAGGCCTCGGAATGCACCTGGAAGCAACTCTTGGAACTTCTCCAGGAAAGCAGTCCACTCCCCCTCTCCCATGTCCGAGAGCTTCACAAAACTCGCATTTGCATGAAGCTCCTCATTTGCACTCCTGTACCCAACCTTAAACCTACTGAACCGTTGACTTTTCTAGTTTTACTTTTAGGCAGGTTGGATTTTGGAAAACTAACTTTTTCCATCAAAGCATACACCCTTTAGGGACAAGGATAGCTTTGAAACATTTGGAAGATGGTCACCGACAAATGGCAGCAAGCAACAAGGATTTTCCAGATACATAGATTCATTTTCATCTTCCACCTCCTCTTAGTCTTCCACACTTTCTTCTAACTTTGGTAGTAGATTTCTAGAATCCCTCCCTCTTACACACAGTTGAGGTGTGGCGATGCTTTTGGCATCACTCCATCATTATCTTCATAGTCGAGGACAAACTGAATATCTTCATCATCTGGAGAATCACATTTCGGAGAAAAAGCCTCTTTCTGCCACCGACCTTCTTGCCTCAACGCAGATAACCTCCAACTCACTTGGCTCCTCTTCCATTCCACTGAATTCCCTGATCATCATCTCGCCAATCTCTGCAAGGCAAAGCCCAAATGCAGCTGCTTCCTTGAGAAAAAATTGTCGATAATACCAACACTCTAAGACATGATTGTCGAATCATAGGTAGCCCCACTCGGAGCATCTCAGAATCTCTGAATGGGTCAAGGTTCCCGATATACTTGGGCTCTTCCTCAGAAAAGCGTCCAGTGGATCCATTCAAAATAAGGATCCTCCAAACTCTCAGGTAAACAAAGGCCATGGTCTATTAGGATTAGTTCCATCACAGTACCAAAATTACCGGCATTACCATCTATTTTCCTCACCAAAAGGTTCACGCATGCCTGTCTGTATTGAAGATTCTAACATCAAGTATCCCAATCTTGTGCACGACCGTGACAGGGAAGCTTGAGGTGCCATGGTCATTAGCATCAAAGTCATGTGGAATGTACTTCTGGAATGAAGCAATTTTGCTGGCAGCATGTCTTCGTGCTAGGAGACTTAATGCCGCTTTTGGAACTAATGTCTTCATTCAAATGAAATACTGGATGTGTGATCTTGACAAGGGTTGTTAATAATATTTGAGAGGTGTCATAATGCAATCGCCTTATGATTTATATTATTTATTCGATAAATAAAGATTCACTATTTGAGTGCACATTCTATATGTGTTGATTGGATCTTAAATTCACTTACTAAATGTCTGCAATATGATTCATAGTATGAGAGAACTCGTGATTGGATCACCACTAGTGAATATCTCTGTGTATAATTATGAATGTATTCAGATATCATCGATTCTGTGAGACTAGTACGGATTATACTCCCTGGTCTAACCAAGCAGTTATTCTTTACTGGTTGGAGACATTGGGAAGTTGAGAGTTAAATGTGGATACTAATTATGAAAACTAGTTCATCGAAGTAACCTATCATAAGACTTCATATAGTTCTCTACATATAGGGATATATTAATAAAGATCTCATTGCAATTTAAGTGTGTGCCCCCGGGGCTATGGTGCAGCGGTAAGGCGACTAGTGGCTATCCCAGGCATCTGTGGTTCGATCCCTAGCTACGGCGTATTTTACAGGATTTTTTCCTCCAAATGGGGCGCGAACCCTGGGACATTGGGCTTCTAGACCGCCCACCGCGAGCACTTCCCAATTTACCCTGGTGACCGGTGGGAAACTTCTGTGGGGTCGGACTGGTCACCCTAGGTTCGTCTGCTACCTGGTCCATCATTTTCATTGCAATTTAAGTGTGAGTTTCCTTCTTCGACTTGAGATATTTTGGTCATCTTGGTCATGGAGACTCATCTTTTGACATCTTAAGTAAGCATCTTCGTAGATGTGTGAATCTAGGATGATTGGGTATAAGTCGAAGTACCCGAAGGCGTTTGGATAGCTCACAGAGAATTCACCGCTCTTTGCGAGGAGGCATATACCCAATGATCACTCGTTAGGATTGTTACTTGAAGTCTTCTTCGGCTAAAGCATCACATGTCAAGAGTAAAAGGCTCTTGTATAAATGTTTGAGTAATTTGAATCCACAGGATGAGAAAGTATTATTTGGGTTAGGTGTGATGTAGTCAACCTAGTAGGGACTGATACAAACCATGTCCTGAACCAAGTGAATATAAGACGAGTAAAAAGACCGAGACACGACTCACTATAACCGTTAAAATGTTTCAGAAAAGGATCTAGAATCAACCGTTGATTTTTCGGTCAATTGGGGATCATGGTGTTATACTAGGTGTCCTCAATTAGGGATTATGATGCAATTGCCCAAGGGCCTTCCCTATAAACCCTTTAAAGATTGTTTGGTGCAAATGGCTCCTCATTTGTGGCTTTCACAATAGCAATGTTTGCACTACTTTTGTTCCGGAAGAAGTATGTACCACCAAGCCGTCAGATCGACCAAATTGGGTGTGGGTATCCTCTTGTGTCGGCCAAATTGTTTGGCCGATCCTCCCTTTGTGCCATCGGGTTGCTTCGAGCCGCCAAGCACTAGGTCGATTGGGAGTTCTCTCGGATCACTTCATCTCCACGCTTAGCTAGTACCAATCGGAGATGAACGAATCAGGCTTTGTGAAGTTGTCTCAACGAAAACTCGGCGTGGATATGAATAAAGGCGAGACTCGACAGCATCGCTCGGTTGATGCCCTTTCTTCTTCACGTCATCCGTCAGGTATAGCTAGAATAAAAGTTATTTTAGGAAAATTTTGTTATGATCATGTCTGGTCGTATTGTATCTTTGTATGCGTGTGGTGCATGTGATGTAATAATTATGAATTATTATGTTTTTTGTCTTCCGCTATGCATGTTTTGGAAACATGTTTTAGCACGTACCACATCGGACTATCCAACCGAAGGGACATTGGCAAAGTGATAGTAATTCGGGAGGTAGGCATGCAGCAAACTCTTTGAGCCTAGTCTCGCCAACTTAAATAGACCATTTCAGCCCAGGTTGTCCGAGGGCCTTCCCTATAAACCCTTTAAAGATTGTTTGGTGCAAATGACTCCTCATATGGTGGCTTCACAATAGCAATGTTTGCACTACTTTTGTTCCGGAAGAAGTATGTACCACCAAGCCGTCAGATCGACCAAATTGGGTGTGGGTATCCTCTTGTGTCGGCCAAATTGTTTGGCCGATCCTCCCTTTGTGCCATCGGGTTGCTTCGAGCCGCCAGGCACTAGGTCGACTAGGAGTTCTCTCGGATCACTTCATCTCCACGCTTAGCTAGTACCAATCGGAGATGAACGAATCAGGCTTTGTGAAGTTGTCTCAACGAAAACTCGGCGTGGATATGAATAAAGGCGAGGCTCGACAGCATCGCTCGGTTGATGCCCTTTCTTCTTCACGTCATCCGTCAGGTATAGCTAGAATAAAAGTTATTTTAGGAAAATTTTGTTATGATCATGTCTGGTCGTATTGTATCTTTGTATGCGTGTGGTGCATGTGATGTAATAATTATGAATTATTATGTTTTTTGTCTTCCGCTATGCATGTTTTGGAAACATGTTTTAGCACGTACCACATCGGACTATCCAACCGAAGGGACATTGGCAAAGTGATAGTAATTCGGGAGGTAGGCATGCAGCAAACTCTTTGAGCCTAGTCTCGCCAACTTAAATAGACCATTTCAGCCCAGGTTGTCCGAGGGCCTTCCCTATAAACCCTTTAAAGATTGTTTGGTGCAAATGACTCCTCATATGGTGGCTTCACAATAGCAATGTTTGCACTACTTTTGTTCCGGAAGAAGTATGTACCACCAAGCCGTCAGATCGACCAAATTGGGTGTGGGTATCCTCTTGTGTCGGCCAAATTGTTTGGTCGATCCTCCCTTTGTGCCATCGGGTTGCTTCGAGCCGCCAGGCACTAGGTCGACTAGGAGTTCTCTCGGATCACTTCATCTCCACGCTTAGCTAGTACCAATCGGAGATGAACGAATCAGGCTTTGTGAAGTTGTCTCAACGAAAACTCGGCGTGGATATGAATAAAGGCGAGGCTCGACAGCATCGCTCGGTTGATGCCCTTTCTTCTGCACGTCATCCGTCAGGTATATCTAGAATAAAAGTTATTTTAGAAAATTTTTGTTTTATGATCATGTCTGGTCGTATTGTATCTTTGTATGCGTGTGGTGTGTGTGATGTAATAATTATTATGCGTGCGGTGCATGTGATGTAATAATTATGAATTATTATGTTTTTTTTGTCTTCCGCTATGCATGTTTTGGAAACATGTTTTAGCACGTACCGCATCGGACTACCCAACCGGAGAGACATTGGCAAAGTGATGGTAATTCGGGAGGTAGGCATGCAGCAACCTCTCTGAGTCTAGTCTGGCCAACTTGTACAGACCTTTTCAGGCCAGGTTGTTCGAGGGCCTTCCCTATAAATCCTTTAAAGATAGTTTGGTGCAAATGGCTCCTCATATGTTGGCTTCACAATAGCAATGTTTGCACTACTTTTGTTCTGGAAGAAGTATGTACCACCAAGCCCCCTACGAATTGGTATAGGGTCAATGCCTCTCTTAATAGCCTTCATGTTATCCTTAACAAGTAGCTTAATCTAGTTGTTTAAGCATAAAATTTCAATCAAACCACTCGGATCCCCACTCTGCTTATGATCATCCCTAATTGCCGATAGGCATGGAGTGGAGGAACTCCTGTGGAGGAAGCTTCTAGTGTGGAGTAATGGTGAATCATTTCGCACAACACTAAGATCATTTTCAAAGCAACATCACCAAGAGAAAGAGAACTCTCCCCTATTGGAATATTAAGAGTGAGTTGCAATCTCTTTTTAACGGTGTGTACGTTATCGCCACAATCCAATTTAAGGCCTAAGACTAAGGCAGCAAGAGCGGAGCCAACGTTGGCCCACAAAATTAAAATAGATTATCATACATATGTTTACACATAAATAAATATTTATAATGTTTTTATTAAGAATAAGCAATAATATATTTTTTTCATCATATTTTATTCATTGTAATCCTCACTAATATCAATAAAGAGGATACGAGTCTCTATGGATTAACACGGTTAGTATATGTATGAGATATTTGGTCCAATAGGTCTAAGGGTTATTTTCCAACGGGTTTAAAATGTCTCGTTGGGTGTTTGACTTCCACATGTAAAGGGTTGCTACAATACAGAAAATATCCTCCGTGATTTACCTGTTTATATCTTTCCTAGGACTAACGATATTAGATCGTTTGAGGTGAGCGATATCACCTTTTGCTCCAATAAAAGAGGATAGGTGAGGCACGGGGTGGGGGCGATCACCGGTCGGACTGCCCGAGGTGAGGTCAGCTCGGAGATATCTCTCATGTCCAGTTTGCTAGGCTCTATGCCACTGCCATCTCCACCTCGATGGCACCTCGTAAAGCTTCAATTGCATCCTCGGGCATGACCACTGAACTTGAAGAAGTTCACCTTAAAGTCCGCACTGCTACCTCGTTGCTCAGAACGGATCGCTTGAGATAGAACACCCCGCCTCCTTCCTGACACGTACCGCTCGAACGCCCACACATTGACTATCACCCGAGATCGTGCTGGAACCAAGTACCCCGCCACTTGGCTCTCCTCCGCGATCTCGTGGAGAGCATTAGTGGGGTAGACAAGTACAGACAGAGCGTCTCCTTCATTGTGCACTTCGGGTAGGGGAGCTTCTCGAAGTCGCTCTCCTAGACCAACCATCAGCTCCGCCATCGCTCATTTGATTGCCGACACCATTGTCTCCGCAAATTGAGGCAACCGCTGTCTTGTGTGGCTACATCGCTACCTCATCGGATAGCACGAGCGACCTCACCAACACTGAACTCATATCCTAGCTCCGCCCCTGTAAGGCAGTATCCATCCGAATGAACACACCACCTTCGTCCAGATGTCTTTCCTTCACTCCTCGGATTCTCAGGGCAGTCACTACTGATTGTGCGACTTAAGACTGATACGGTCTGGATGGGGTTATCAAAATTGGGAGTCATCAAGTCAGTGCGGAAATATATAAAATGGTGCATAAACGGCCATGAATTCAGCAATTGGAACAAGATAATCACAAGCTTATGTGAAAGCTTGGAACAAGGAAGAAAATGGAGATGCTCTC
Source organism: Boesenbergia rotunda (assembly GCA_024364735.1). Classification (NCBI taxonomy): domain Eukaryota; kingdom Viridiplantae; phylum Streptophyta; class Magnoliopsida; order Zingiberales; family Zingiberaceae; genus Boesenbergia; species Boesenbergia rotunda. The sequence continues at coordinate 9,116 of JAGFNQ010004078.1, forward strand.
GCCTGCTCTAATTCGGGAAGCCATCTTCTAACAGTGATGTTTAGAATGAAACCTGCAAAAAAAAAAAAAAAAGATTTTTTGTTTACTGTTATGGTATCGAATCCATTGAAGGCAAACATATCTATATATGATTTTCATGCATGTTAATGCAAATTCAGTGAAAAAGAAAATCATTCCTTTCCAAATATACACGTAATCCACAATCCATAAAATTCGTAAACGAATGAAAGATAAGCGACGTAATTGTAGAGATCAATTTGAAACTGGTAAAATAGTATGATAAAAGATACATTTTCTCGTTCTTAGTTTTCACTTATCAAGGAGATGAGAAACGAATAGTAGAAGAAACTGCCAAAAATATGTGCAATTATTAATCAGAAACAAACAAGTTCTTTCTTCTCTTCATGCCTGTTTGTAACAAGAACAACAATTTGACAGAAAATACTGATAATTGTAATCTACGAACGTACGCTACAAAACAAGCGACCTAATCGCGGAGAAAAAGGTCAAACAGCGATGCTCCTCAAACAATTTGAAGGGAGTGGCAAGTTATGAGAGGCGTGAAAAATAAATTTTTAATAAAAAAGAGAGAGTTGAAATTAGGAGATCAAACTGTCGTCATCAAGCACGAACAAGGTTCAAAATGTGTTTTTCTAAAAGAGAAAAAGATGAAAGTATATGCGCAAAAACACCCGTTTCTATTTTTTTTAAGAATAAATTTTGAAAATGGAAAATGGCCGATTCGCGGAACCAAAATATCGGCATTGACAGATAAATTCAGAATGAACTTACAAATGATCAAAATAAGCAAGCTAACCAGCGAAGGATCGAGAGAGAGGCGGCACGAAGTTTACGGCGCGATCTAGACGGAAGGCGATAAACTGCTGTGTTCCAGCCACGGCGATCCCAAAATATCCAGATGCCATAGTCTTCCTCTCTCATCCTTCGCCCTTTCAAACGAAACCAACGTTGTGGCCCAATGGCCCAATGGGCTAATACAATGAATCGTGGATTGATGATTTAGTAAAACTATAATAATGATCAAATAGTTTAATATTTAATTAAATCTGGATTAAAATTAATTATGTTAAACTTTTAAGTGAGGATCATAAATAGGTATAATAAAGTTTAGAAATATAAAGATATCAGAAACGAAATTAAATTTTAATATTAAAATTCTTTGAAACGCTAATAATTGTCTATACTATATATAATATTATTTCAATCATTAATAACATTTTGAAAAAATAGATAGACTTTTTTATATATGCTAGTTTTATTTTAATAAATTAAAGTAAATGACTGTATACAAAGGGAATGAAAAATATTTTTAAAAAAAGGGTTTAAGCAAGAAAAATATGAAACAAATAGAAGCCTTTGCTTATTTAAATGGCTGTTTAGGAGAGTTTTTATTTATTTATTTAAAAGTGATCTTTATAAAAATTATTTTGAAGATAGTGATAAGTTAAAATATGGAGTATTTGAAAATAGAAATTAAAAGTTATTACAAAATAAGGTTTAAGTATTTGATGAATAATTACTTTCAAGGTTAATTTTTAATTAAATAATAACAATATCCTTAAACTATATAAAATATTTTTTTTTAATTATTTAAATATAATTTTGATATGCCACCAATAATAATAACATGTTTATACAATTATAATTATATTTTGAATATTATATCAAAATTATTTCTTTTATAAAATAAATGTTTGAAAAAAATATATAAAATTAATAAAAATAAAATATATAAATTAATAAAATTTATATAAATATACAAAACTATGTATAAAAAATTTTGGAAATACAAATTATATAAAAATATAAAATATTATTTCAAAAATAAATATTTATATTAAAATATGATTGAAACAATCATTAATGTCAAAAGTGAGGTGGTCATTATTAAGGACATAAATGTCAATTTTTAATTTTAGAACATAAATAAAAAAAACAGAAGCAAGAAAAAAATATCAAATTCTTATTTTTTAGCTTTTTATCAAAATCAATTTTTTTATAACATGAATATTTAAAATATATATAAAATTAATAAAAATAAGAATATAAAAAATTAACAAAATTTATATTAATATATAAAAATATGTATAGAAAATTTTGAAAATACAAATTATATAAAAATATAAAATATTATTTAAAAAATAAATACTTATAGTAAAATATGATTGAGAAAGTTATAAACACCAAAAGTGTGGGGGCCATTATTAAGAATATAAATGTCAACTTTTAATTTTATAGCATAAACAAAAAAAATAGAAGCAAGAAAAAGTATTAAATTCATATTTTTAACTTTTGAGTAAAACTTATAGAAACTGAAGTAAAATTTAATATTCACAACCGCTTAAAAATACTTTCATACAACTAAAATCTAAGAAACATTAGGTAGAAACTTTATGAAACACTTCTTAAAAATTCAAATGATTTTAAAATAGGATACGTATATAAGCTTTTTACCAAACGACTCATGTGGAAATACGTAATTATCAAAAAAACATCTTAAGGTTTATTTTTTACCAAAGGATGCACAAAAAATTATCTTATTCCTCTTATACCCCTTTCGCTAACAATCCCTTTTCGCAGTTGCATTTCCGAGACATTCGAATTACTTTTTCATAGTTTTGATTTTAAAATAATAGATTATGATTCGGATGTAGGTATTTACCTTTTCTCCTTTCTCTCTCAGAGCAGACAATCTACTTCTCCTTGTTGAAAAGTGATAGTTGTGTTATAGTGGCGAGCTCATCCCCCAACCCCCCCCCCCCTCCCGGCAACCAAAACCGTAGGCCAGTCTATTCGTATGTCCCTAGGGCAGCGTTAAGGATTTCCATGGAAGTCAACACTGATCAACACTCTCCAGAGAAGCGTTTAGGGTTTCAGCAATAGTGTATTTCATAATGGCAGAAAAAAGGGCTATGAGTGTTTCAGGCTCTTCTTTAGGATTATCCACCAAGATATGTCAGCAGACTGATTAGGTCAACACGACACTGTTTCTGGTCATATTTACAAAAAAATTGCATCTTGATTTTGCAAAGCTCAACAAATTTGGGTTTGATTCTTAATAAATTTTTAATGTTTACAACCTATAGGGTTCAAATGACTTTGGACAAAAATTGCATTGGTGCAATGTTTTAGGTCACTTTAACATTTTTTTAAAGCATTCACAATTTTACATGATCAACACATTACGAAGATCAAAGAGTCTCTCTTCAGTGTCTTGGACATACAAGAATTGCAACATATCTGTGAAATTTTAGTCAATATATTTGAAAATTGAGATTAACTTTGCAAATTTTTAAATTCTCAGGGTGGATATCAAGTAAATCTTCCGTGTTAGCATTGGTTAGTTTTTGTTTATTGTTTTTATTGTATATTTCGTTGTGCAACTAACCGTGTAGGAAGAAAGGGGTTCGAAAATTGCTATTCACCCCCCTCTAGCAAACGCTTTTCGATCTATCAATTGGTATCATAGCAAGGACCGCTCTTAATCGGACTAACTGCCGAGGGAGCACACGCTAGAGGGAAAAGAAAATGGAAGACAAGTTGGGGGATGACATCTACACTCCGCCGGCCTACAACCATGAGAATTTCGGATATTGGAAATTAAAGCGAGAATGGATGCATGGTTCGGAATGAAGTGGGACCTTCGGATCGCGCTTGAAGAGCCCTTCGAGATTCCAAAGGATAAGCACGGGAAGAGGCTTAGACCTAGGTATTGGAATCAAGAGCAACAAAAACAAGCAAGGGCAAATGAAGAGGTAATGGGTATATTGATTGATATTGTGCCTAACAAAATTTTGAGTTGTGTAGGGGCATACCAAAATGCATGTGAATTGTGGAGCAAATTGAAAGAATATTACGAAAGTCCTACACAAGTTCAAGAGCCCAAGGAGAAAAGTCAAATGAGTCAAGAAGAAGAAGAAGAAAAGGAAGTATCTACATCTTCAAGTGAGGGAGAGAGTGAAAGATCATCAACCTGCTCAAGAGAAGAAGATGAGGTATCGATTTCAAGAATTGAGGGGGAGGAGAGACCCTCAACCGTACCGGATCAAGAGGAGGCATCCACATCATCAAAAGTTGAAGAAGAAGTTCCAACCTCCACCAAAACTAAATCGAAAGAGCACATCACATGCTTTGGTTGCAACGAAAAGGGGCACTACAAGGACAAGTGCCCAAAGGTAAAAAGGAGGTAAAATCCAAACTCATTTCAAATTCTTTTAAATCTAACGTGGGTTGTAGGAATGAAGAGGCCCAAGCTAAAAAGAAGAAGATTCGATGCTTCACGTGTGATGAGCTAGGGCACTACCACACCAAGTGTCCAATAAAGAAAGAGCTCAAGAAAATGGGACACTTGAGGAGATGGGAAAAAGAAGAAAGGAGGAAGCAAAGATCACATCAAAGGGGAACTTCAAGGGTAAGGGAGGTAATTCCTAACCCTATAGTAAAATGTAATTCAATTTCAAGTTCCTCATTGCATTTTAAAAATAATGTTAATCATCCCTCCATGCATGCTAGATTTAATGAAAAATGCTTAATGGTGCATAATTTTGGATTTAAGTATAATGATAGGACTAGGAGTAACAAAGTAGATTAAAATCCTAGGAGAAGCATGCATCATGATCAACCCAAGACCTCTAGACCTAAGGATCATGACACTAATCCCAAAAAGAGAAGGAATATGCTTAGGAAAATGAGTAGTCCTGGGAATGTCCAAGGTGAACATATGGGTTCTAGGGTTAGAACTCTAGAAAGGGAAAATCAAGCCTTGAGGGCAAGACTTGATACATTAGAAAAAGCCCTAGAAAGATTCACGGTTGGATCTAAGGGCTTAGACATGGTGTTGGGTAGTTTGAAACCCAACTATGATAGATCGGGTTTGGGTTACCGGTCTAAGACCTCCAAGGCCAACAAAAAGAAGTATGTTGGGGAAGCATATAATCTTGGCAAGAAGGAGAAGATCAAAAATGACAAGGGGATGTCATTTGAGAGTAGAAGGAACAACTTAACCAAAGACAAGATGTCTAAGGTTAAGAAGGTTTTGTAGGACAAGAATCACCGGAGGTTCACCGGTGTGGCTTAGTGTGAGTTGAGTCACCTAAGGAGGTGGTTAAGGCTAAGAGCTCAAGGGAGAGCTCTAGGAGCCTTAATTTGGGGTTCATGGTAAATGGATCTCAAGAGTTTCTCTCCTAGGAATTTAGGTGAAATGTGCCAAAAAAGGTTGGAAGACTTGGGTAAGTCTCAATCCTAGGTTTTGACACATTAAAAAGGGAACTTAGGGAGAAAAAGTTGAAAACGAGGTTATAATTGACAAAATTGGGTTTTAATGTGTGAATATCATGTAATTCAATGATAGAAATGAACTATAATCAAGGATAAGAAGAAACAGTGAGGAGAAATCACAATTGAGACTTTTGGGATGAGTTTCAATGATACACTTTAGAAGAAGTTGGATTTCGTGCCAATCTTGGGATCCGGAGTACATTTGTTTGGAAACGTATTTTTCCCAAGTAGACATTGGCCCCACAAATTTCCCCACAAAATTTCATAATTTTTTGGAGATTTGTAGAATTATTAAGGATTTCTGAAATTGAGCTGAAAAACCTGAAAATCAGGTATCAGTCGACTGCCTCGACTGGTTTCAAGCCCAGAAACTCTCTATGAGTTTTGGCAGTCGAGTGCCATATGGGCAGTCGACTAATCAGTGAAAGTTTGCAAAAAAAAGGGCCTATTAGATGATAAGAAATTACAAAATTAGAAACATAGGAAAGTATCATGGTATCTTGAGAGATTTTATGGATTGACATTATATGATTTGAAGATTCATAGACTGATTTTGGACAATTAACACTTGATGAATGAACAAAATATGGAAATTTCCCACATATGTCTAGGGATAGGAGATAAAAAGGGAAGTATTGAGGATAATTTCGTGTGTGAAATGACAATGAATGGAATTGGCAAACACATGGCATTATAATTAAATTTCAAAGTTGATACTAAATGGCCATGTCTAAGGAAATTGGAGATTGTACCAAAGTCAAGCACATTTGATACATTTCACAAAACCCACATTTGATACATTTCACAAAATCATATTTTTCTATCACCGTTCCTAGCAAGTGTGCTTGCAAACCTTTAAATTTTTTTTTTAAGGTTTTGTTGAGTTCTTTTTGGCAGGGATAAGGTTGCGTGGGGGCAATTCTTTAATGGTGTCCAAGGGAAAAGAACTTGGTTGTTAGGTTGGGGTAGAACATAATTTGAGTCTATGGTGTTAAGTTGGGTAGAACTTCACCTAGGAAAATTGAAAATTGGGAGAAGACATAGGTTAAAGGAGAGGTTGCCTCCTTGTTTGCCTTAATTTTCATAAGAAATTTATGGGTTTTGTGTCCAACTTGGGAACGGTGATAGATACATGGTGAAATGTATTTTTCCCAAGTATGTATAGGTACCACAAAGTTCTCCACGAAATTTGGGAATTTTTGGAGAATTGTGGAATTTCTGGCGTAATTCTGAAATTGGTCAGAGAAAATGATATTTCAGAGTATCAGTCGACTGCCAAGGGCTGATTTGTGTATCAGCAGTTGGTTTGGTGTCTGAATGATGGAAAACAAATGTATGGGGATTGAGTACACACTGTTTATGATCATTAGGGATTAAAAGAACCAATAATTGGGATATTATTGGGGTCTTTTTGATGTATGACAAAGGGGGAGAAGTTTGGGTTTAAGTTGGGAAACCAAACTTACATTTGCTAGAAACCCTAGGTTTAGGGGGAAGCTAAGTTTAAGGGGGAGCATGATTGCTCCATTCTTGGCGTAAGGGGAACCTGGGAGAGGTTCTTAAAAAGCCTTTGTAAGTCCAATGTGTTGGATCGAGAAAAACGATAGAGGGGGGTGAATATCGTTAAAACTTTTCGGATAAACTAAAAAGAGCAAATACGCAGCGAAAATAATTAAATGCACACAGGAACACAAGTAGATTTTTACTTGGTTCGGAGTCGCGGTCGGCTCCTACTCCAAGGCACACGGTCCTTGACCGTTTACTTTAGGCAATACTATAATCGCGCAAAAGGGATTTACAAATTTAAGTACAACAATATTGAAATGCTACACTTTTCGTTACCGACGCCCGATGTAGATCGTATTTCGGTGCAGAGGGTCGTCGTCGGCGCTGAGATCTCGAAGTCGGAGTTTGTCGGGGCGTAGCGCTTGAACGAAAAGCTTTTGAGCGTTAGAAAGTAGTGATTCTGAAGCCTTGAGGTCGAGCCCCTTTTATAGTGCTCCTGGGGCGCCTGACACGTGCCTTCAACTGCGAGAACCTTCATCCGCAGCTCGGTCAGCGCTTATCCCCTCCGATTCGGCCCCTGGTCTGACTGGGGCGCCTGGGACCTCCTGGGCGCCTAGCTTGACCTAGTCCAATGGCTTCGTGGCAGATTTGCTTCGATGGCCACTTTGGCTTTGACCTTGGGCGCCCGGGACCTCCTGGGCACCTAGCCCAGTGTGGTTTCGAAGCAGTCTTGCTTCTTGTTGTTTTGGCCTTTTACCTTGGGCGCCCGGGACCTCCCGGGCCCCTAGCCCAGTTGCCTGTCCCCTTCCTCTGGGGTATTCTGAGCTGCAGAAACACAATCCTTCGATCCCTACAACCAAGGTTAGTTCCAAAACAAACTAAGTAAGAATGTTAGTCATTATTTATAGTCGTAGCTATCTTGGTTCTGACTTCGGGTCTCCAAATGGAACCCTAGGTCAAACCGACGCCTAATGTTCCCTCTACGGGGAACGCGCCCTCACTTACTCCTCTCAGGAGAATTTACCTTTTTGCCAACCGGCTCCTCCGGTTGGACTTTTGCCCAGCTTTACTCACCAGGTCTTCGTGCCCAATCCGTGACCAGGACTTAGTACCCAATTCCTCGAACCAGGTCTTCGGTGCCCAGCCTTTGGCCAGGTCTTAGTGCCCAATTTCTCGAACCAGGTCTTTGGTGCCCAGCCCTCGGCCAGGCCTTGGTGCCCAGTCCACGACCAGGACTTTTTGCCCAACGTTATGTCAGGACTTAGTTGCCCAGCCCGCGGCCAGGACTTATTGCCCAATTCTTAGAACCAGGACTTCGTGCCTAGTGTTCCTAGGACTTTTCCTGCACACTTGAGTAATATCGTTAGAGCAACAATAATACTTAACTTTGAACCCTTTGCCAATATCAAAACAATATTCGATATGGTGCTTCCGGCACCAACACAATGTAGGGGGAGCTTTGGAGAAGCTTTTAAAAAGCTCGTTTTTTTGGAAAATTCCTAACTTGGAGAGTTAGGCGTTGAAAAGTCCTAACTTGGAGGGTTTGGTGTAGGATGCCTTGGGATAGGATCCATTCTTGCA
>JAGFNQ010004078.1:22500-39310 GCA_024364735.1 Boesenbergia rotunda
GGAATTCCTACAAATATGAGGTTTGAGGAAGAGAGTAGGTGTGGAAGCTTTGAGCACCTCATCAAGAAGGTTTTCAACAAGATCTCTCACCCTTCTCAAGTCTCAAAGCCTCCACATAAATAGAGGAGAGAGCTATTAATAAACAGCTCAACTCCGACATCAGTCAACTACTACCAAGCCTAGTCGACTAGTGCTCAGTCAACGGCTTGCCAACGACTAGCCAAACGACTAGTTTTCCAAAGCATCAATCAACTAGTTCCAACCCTAGTCGACTGATCTTTTTGTGAGTTTTACCCTACGCTGCTAGTCGACTGATTCCTCTGCCAGTAGACTGCCCAGCTTACAAACTCACTCTCAATCTCCCCGGAGTCCCTCCTTCACGTATGCCTTGAAGTCCACTTCCCCAACTTGCCTTTGAAGTTCTCTTCCTTTGGCTTTTACCTCTCAGAGGCACACAAGTCCGAGGCTTGTCTCCATGCCATCCTTCACGTATGCCTTTAAAGTCTACTTTCTTAGCTTGTCCTTTGAAGTGTTCATCCTTTGGCTCTCGTCTCTCGGATGGCACCACTCCGTTGTTCCTTATGTGTGGTTTACCCAAGTTTTACATGCCTCAAACACACATTAACCCAATATAAAAAATCTAACTTAATCATATTGACACGCACATCAAAATCCATGATCATACCGATCAAACTTGGGTCAATTACACCAACAATCTCCTCCTTTTTAATGTGTAACAATATTTTTAAGTTAGACATAAATAATAATTTGAAAAATCAAAGTATAGTATAACATTAAACATATTAATATTCAAGCTCTCCCTTAACCTATGCTCTATTACATGATTTTCAAATTTTGCATATGAAAAAATAAGTTTCTAACTTAAACTCTTTTATTCTTCTCCTTTGACACCATCAAAAAGATTGTACCGATCAATTTTAACTTATGACATCAAAGTAAAACCAAGGTGAGTTTTAATTCTGAAAAATAGTAGAAATCAGAAAACTTTGAGTACCAGTCGACTAAGATAGGTATCAATCGACTGTTCTCAATGAAACTACCTTTCATACCAATAAATAGTAAGATCAGTCGACTGGTCCTCTGCACCAGTCGATTGACACAAATCTGATATGAAATTTCAGCCTTTGAGCTGAATTTCAAAAACACATAATTTTTTTAAAAATTCAAAAAATCATAAAATTTTGTAAACATATTTCTTAAATTATTCTTCAATAAGGAAAAAATATGTTTGCATGAAAAGTCAAAGTATTTTTTAATTTTTGACTAAAACTCAAAAACTTAAAAAATACTAAAGTTTTGTATCAACTTTGAACCTAGTTTTGAAACTATATGTTTTTCAAAAGTATACCACTGTAAGTAAAATATAGAATTATTTTTAAAATATTTTAAATATGTTGGAGCAATCGGCCCTAAGATGGTCCGGAGTGACCATAGGTTTTGATGTTTGGGCAAAGGGTTTAAGTTAGGTTTACCCTTGTATTTGATATGCGTATATGGAGTGTGCAGGTTGTACAGGTTACGCATATGGATTTGACTGGACGGCCTCGGTACGGTGAAGGATGGCATGGAGGCCAGCTAGAGGCTGGTGTGCGCATCTGAGGGACCATGGAGTGTAGGGACGATGAGCTGATGGGCGCGGACTTCGAGGCATGCGTGAAGGATGGCATGGAGGCAAGCTGGAGGCTTGCGTGCATCCGAGGGACGGGAGCCGAAGATGAAGAGGGCGCGAAGGCAACAGTCGAGGCTGCTGTGGAGGAGTCAGTCGAGTCGTGAGGGTACGAGTGGGAGTGAAATGTACTCGGGAAGGGAAATCCTAGGTAAGTGAGTAGGGCAGTCGACTGCCCTTGGGGCAGTCGACTGCCCTTGGGGCAGTCGACTGATAAAACTCACAGAAGGGTTCTGGCCTGGGACCAGTCGACTGCCCTGGGGGCAGTCGACTGGTAGGTGGCTGGTAAGCTGGCAAATTCGAACGTTGGGAGTGTCAACGGTCGAATTTGGCTGGCACCAGTCGACTGCCCTGGGGGCAGTCGACTGGTAGCGAGAAATCAGCCCCGAGTCCTATTTAAAGGGGACGTCGTGGTGGCTGAGTTTCTTGACGAAACTTGTCTTGGTTAAGGGCAAGTTAGTAGTCTTCGTGTCCAGAGCTTTGGTTGGTGCTGTGGTGAGGTTTCTCCACCCACAAGGAGCGACACGTGATAGCCGGAGGTTATCCGGGGAGTGATCCACCGACGGATTGTTGGATTAGTCACCCGGCCGGGGTGGATACCAACTAAACCTGGTTGTTAGCGTTGCTCCTTTGTTTTTATTGTTTATTATTATTGTTTCCGCTGTGCATACTAACAACGTAAGAAGAACAAGCCGAGATTTGCTATTCATCCCCCTCTAGCATACGGGAATCGATCTTAACAAAATATCCAACTATGATCTATAGATAAGATGCCCATTAATTAAATATTTATTTTCCCCATAGTTGATCTATTATTGTTAAAATGATATGCATTTCTTAACCATCAAAATATCATAAGCACATGTGAATTATGAATATCATTCTAATATTTCACTTGCATAAATGAAATCATAAATCAAATCATTATGAGATGTAACAAAGGTAATCCCTACTTAGCTAATTTTATCATGAGTTTTATTTGGCTAAGTGCTCCCTTAAGGTCTCAAGTCAACCATTTTTCAAAAATTTGAATTTTAATGTTCATAGATTACTAAGCCCTAAATTCTCTAACCTTTGAGGATTGATTTTAGTACCAATACAAATGCTTCCTAATTGACTTGACCAAGTACTCCTTAGGGATCCATTTTCTATCTAGGATCTTGATTTTTGATTGTCCTCTAGCAGACAAGCAATGTTATGATTTCTCATTATCAAACTGATTGAATCCTAATCCCGTTTTCTTGAAACTTGTCCTTTGGCTCTCAATAATCATATTTAGGGTCTTTGAGATAATTTTAAATTTTTTTAGGGCTTTTGAAAGGTAATCTACCTTTTCCCTTAATTTCCTATTTTTCTCTTTTAAATATGAACCATTTGAACTAAGTGGAGAGGAAGCATGCATGTCATTATCCATGGATTCTAACTTCTCATTAAGCATGAAAATCTAATTTTTCAAACATTTTATTTTCTTCCTAGCTTTAAACAAATTATCACTGGTGCTAGAAATAATTTTGACTAGAGTAGTAGTGGGTAAATTGTATACCTCACTTACCGAGATGTCCGAATTCAAAAATTGATCTCCCCCTTCACTTGAGCTCTCTTCTTCATCTTCACTTAAGCTCTTTTCATCTTCGGATGATGTGGAGGTCATGTCTTCAATTTCTATTAGGGTAAAATGGGACACATAATTTTCTTTCTCTTCCGATGATGAAGAATCATCCTATGTCGCCTTTAAATTTTGAACTTTTTTGCCTTTTTCTTTTGTTTTCTTCTTTTCTTCCTTCTTTTTCTCTTCCTTATTCTTCAAAAGGGGACAATCATCCCTTATGTGTCCTTCCTTTTGGCAATTGTAGTATATTATTTATATTCTCCTACTTGAACTTCTTGAGCTTTTCCTAGCATGAGTTTTGTTAGAAGAAAAATATTTAAAAGCTTTTCTCATCTTCTTTACCATATATGCCTCTTGATTACTATCCATTCAGGTGCTCGATTCTTCTTATAAGAGCTATGCTTTTTTCTCCCTTTTTCTACAATAAGAGCTATGTTTTTTTTAGAAGAAACGTTAGTTTGTTCATGAAGTTCAAATTCACAAAATAGTTCATCAAGATTAACTAAAGAAAGATCTTTAAGACTTTATAAGTATCAACCATTGAAGTCCATAAAGTAGTTCTAGAGAAGGATTAAAGCACATACTTTAAAGATCTCTATTGTCAATTTTCTTACCTATTACATAAAACTCATTGACAATTTCCTTGAACCTATCATGCAATTGACTTACGGTCTCATTGGCTTCATGGTGAAGGATTGAAGTTAAGCCACCAAGAGATCTTTCTTGGCTCTCCTTGATTTGTTCAACCTTTCATTTAACTTAATGAGCTTGAATAACCGAACTTTGTTCAATTGCTCCTTGGAGAGCCCACATTGTAGAGTTATTATGGCCTTCGCATTTGCTTGAGCTTTCTTCATTATCTCTTTTATCCATTTTTTGGTTAGAAGAGGTGCTCCTCACTCATCTTTTGGCATCTCGAAGCCATCTACAATACTAAATCATTTTTCAATATCGTTCATTAAATAAGATTTCATTCTACCTTTCCAATATGCAAAATCATTGTCGTCGAAGAAAGATGGTCGTACGGTGCTATATCCCTCTTGAAAAGTCATCTTGATGTTTTGGTTGAAGGTGAGTTCTCCCGAAACGAACCGGGCTTTGATACCACTTGTTAGGACTGGATTGTATGGCTAGATGGGGGTGAATAGCTGATTGTCGAACTTTTGTCGGTTTTCTCTACAAGCGTTAGCTTTGGACAAATGGAAATAAAATTAAAACAATGAAATCAACATTAACACTTATCATTTACGTGGTTCGGAGACTGCTTGCTCCTACTCCACGGCGTGTCCTTGAGGTGGACGATCTCTCAATCCTTCGGTGAATTAGTCCCCGACATTCTCTGGCTAGAACTCACTCATTCTCGGTGGAGTGCAACCTCTCACAATGTCTCTTCTCCTTTTATAAGATAAGCTTTAGGGTTTGAGGAAGAGAGTAGGCGTGCGTAGAAGCTTTAAGCACCTGATCAAGAAGGTTTTCAATAAGATCTCTCACCCTTTTCAAGTCTCAAAGCCTCCACTTAAATAGAGGAGGAAGTTGTTAATAAAATAGTTCAGCCCCAACACCAGTCGACTGCTACCAAGTCCAGTCGACTGGTGCTCAGCCAACGACTAGCCAAACGGCTAGTTTTTCAAAGTATCAGTTGACTGGTTTCAACTCCAGTCGATTGATCTTTCTGTGAGTTTCACCCAATGCTGCCAATCAACTAATTCCTCCGTCAGTCAACTGCTCAGCTTACAAACTCACTCTCAACCACTCCGGAGTCCCTTTTTCGCGTATGTCTTAAAGTCTACTTCCCCAACTTGCCCTTGAAGTTTTCTTCCTTTGACTCTCGTCCCTCGAATCTAGGTGCCTGATTGAATCCAGGTGCCTGAATGTGAATTCAGGAGCCTGAATGTGAATTCAGGAGCCCTGAGTCTACACAGGCACACAACATATGGTCCCCGTGTGTGTGTGTATATATAATATGAATCGTGAACCTCCAAATTTTTTTATCTTGAATACTATAATCCAAGAGAAAAGCTTAAACTCTAGAGAAAAATTCTTATTTATTTATATTTATTATAATTCAACCTTTAAATCTCAAAATTTTAACGCATAAATATATATAATATATCCCATCAGTATTTAAAATTTTTTATCTTGAACACTATAACCAAGAAAGAAATCTGAATCATAAAGAAAAAATTTTATTAACTTAAGCTCGCTATAACTCAACTCTTAAATCTTAAAATTTTAAAACTTAAATATATAATATATTAAAAAATATAAAAGTTACTATGGAACATGGATCTGAATCAAAGTGTCATGGATCTATACCGATGCATAATAATTCAAACTCCATATATATATATATATATATATATATATATATATATATAAAATTGATTCGGTTTCGTGATCAATTATCATGATAAGAAAATTTTTTCTATAATAAATCATAATTGAGATTTTTTTTAATTATTAATTATATATTTGGATATTTAATTATTACATCATTATCTCGGGGAGCGTGTATAAGTTGTTTTTCGTGTGTGATGATGGAGTTGAGTTCACGATCTAACTGTGTTGCTTTCGTGGTCCCTCCGCTGCTGTTGCACTGGATTTTGAGATGGGTCACTGAAAAGTTGAAAGGAAAAATAAATTAATCCGATTGTTAATGTCCAACTTGAGATGGTTATTTGGTCCATGAAAAGTTTTTATTAGTCGTAGAATAATAAATTACGAAGCGTTCGCGGCATATGATTTAAGAATTTAACATCCTACATTCTACAATTACGTATTTCATTAAAATTTTTTTTATAAAATTCATTATAATTAAAGATTAAATATGAATATTTTAAAAATAATTAATCATCCTTCTCAGGTTTCATAATCCCGAGGCCACTGCAAAGTTGAAAGAGACAGAACAGTTTGTGTGACGATAAGCGAAGATAGCATGTAAATCTTTGATGGTGACCAATCTAACAATATTGCCCAGATGAAATCATCTTTTTTGGATTATTCACTTAACTGGGCCACCAAGTAATCTACCAATGTTGCCCAGATGAAATCATCTTGTTTGGATTATTCACTTGGCCGGGCCACTAAGTTATCATTCTTGTGAAATTAAGATACAATAAATGAGATATTATTATTATAAAATTTAAAGATTAAATTTTGACAAAATTAAATATATATTCTCTCTTATGTACTAGTTATTAGCCAAATTAATAATCTATCTGTATTAATCCTGAAACAAATTGATAGGAGTAATAGAGATGAATGAATATTTTTTGCTATCATTATGAAATTAGCATGCATGATTGTCTGTTGAACGACCAATCTCTTACATTGTTTCTGGATGAAGATGACAAATAGGGTAAGTTCAATCCTGTCGGTAGGTCTCTGGCTAATCACTTTCATGACCATGAGAGATTGACAGATGCAGCGTGTAGTAATTAATGTGATTAAGAAGCCTTCTTAGCACAATAAAAATATATTGGGAGAAGGTGTTGAGCTTTGGTGAAATAGTTGGGATGATAAGCCAACCCTAAGTTAAGGGAAATGATTTTGGTGATGGTGAGGACTATATGTATTTTAGGGCCAAACAATGACACATAGAACTATATTTTTCTCAATATTAGCTTAGCCTTTGTCTTGTCCTCCAATGATTTGGCCCTTAAACCTCCAAATGTCTCATCATCAACTTCCCCTTGATTTTTTTTAATATACCATCCATATTCATCCCTAAGTCTAGGGAATGTTGTTCCTTGCATCAACTTCATTGTTGAAATATGTAACCCACTATTCACCTTGAAATCCCTTTTAATTTTATGGCATCTACAAGTCAATTGAACCTTTGCGAGGTTATTGCCTCTGTCAGTGAACTAAGATTAGTGTTCCAGATGGAACATTTAAGTATGCAGATTAATGAACAGGGTAGAATGAAAAGAATTTATATACCTTTGTAATCATATGATATTATTCGTTTTGAATTTAAATTCTTATAGATTTATTTTTGAGTTCTACCTAAAAAAACTCATACTAAAATTTCATCTTTAAACCATAATCTTTTCCATATATTATAATGTGAGATTTTTATTGTTTTCCTATAACAATTCTCCCCTCAAACAAAGGATCATTATTACTTTCATGATTTGGATCTCTCCGTAAGCATCCAATCACTCTTAATCTGTTCCAGACTTTTCCGTAAGTATCTGGTTACTCTTGACCTGCTCCCGGCTGTTGGGTTGCAAGGTTGCAAGCATAGCCCCACATGTACACAATAACTGCAGATACTTATCTGGTTACTCATCGGGAATCACCGCAATTATGATCTCGTCGCATTCACCGTCAATCCGGCGAGATCTCAATTACCGGCGACCCTGTCGGGTTCACCATCCCCCAAGATATAGTTTAATTCGGGACGGCAATCAGAGGTCATCGGTGGTGTCTGATCGGCGATCGAACATGTACACATTAGCTACACGTCATTCACTCTCCCATTCACTCTCCCTAATTCACTCTCCCAATCATTACTCTATATATATATATATAT
This sequence comes from Boesenbergia rotunda, assembly GCA_024364735.1. Taxonomy (NCBI): domain Eukaryota; kingdom Viridiplantae; phylum Streptophyta; class Magnoliopsida; order Zingiberales; family Zingiberaceae; genus Boesenbergia; species Boesenbergia rotunda. Next base: position 30,334 of record JAGFNQ010004078.1, read on the forward strand.
ATATATATATATATATACAGAAATGTTATAATACGGACTGTTTTTATCCGGACCGTGCGGACTGCCCTCGTGGCATATCCACATCATTGTTTTTTTATTAAACATTCTTCCCTTCGAAAAAAATCTATTCCTCGTCGAAAGCTCTCTCCCATTCTTCCTTCGTCTCCCTGCTCTCCGCCACTCCCTCTCGCCCCGCAATTCTTCGTCGAAAGCTCTCGCCGCACCCTCTGTCCCTCTTCACACCGAGCCTCCTTCCCCTACCGCGACGTCGCGCTGCAACCTCCCTTGCTTTCTTCTGATGAATCTATTTATGATCTGACTGCTGCTTTCCTTGTTCTTTTCATTCATTTGATAGGACGAGGTGGTGAAGTATTCGCCCCATGCTCGCGCTATCAGAGACGTGGAGGACGAGGAGCTTCGTAGCTTCTTCTACGGCATGTCACCAGCGGCGAGCTAGGGAGAGCGCGACAGAGATCTGTGCGCACAGGAGGGAGTCGGCCAAGGGGCGGAGGAAAACGGCAGCAAGGGAGGGCAGGTGCGCAGCGGCCATAGAACGGAATGCATCGAAGCACGCGGCGCGAACAGAGGAGTCCGGGTCGCACAGACGGCGGAGGGCGGCGGCGAGCATGCGCGGGAGATGTGGAATGACGGCAGAGGCAGGGTGGGAATGGGAGAGCTGGGAGAGGAGCCGGAGGGAGTGGCGACGAAGTGGTGTCATGTCGGTGGGGCGAGCATCGGCGATGGCAGAGAGGAAAGGCGTCGGCAATGAGCCCCTTAGCAATGGCGTCGATCTCGGAGGAGGAGCTTCGAAGCTTCTTCTACGGCATGTCACTAGCGGCGAGAGAGAGCGCAGCAGAGATCTGCGCGCACAGGAGGGAGTCGGCCAAGGGGCGGAGGAAAACGGCAGCAAGGGAGGGCGGGTGCGCGGCGGCCATGGAACGGAATGCATCGAAGCAAGCGGCGCGAACAAAGGAGTCCGGGTCGTGCAGACGGCGGAGGGCGGCGGAGGGCGGCGGCGAGCATGTGCGGGAGATGTGGAATGACGGCAGAGGCAGGGTGGGAATGGGAGAGCAGGGAGAGGGAGGGGCGGCGAGATGTTGGCGAGTAATATCTTTCCTTCGAAGGAAGAATGGGAGAGAGCTTTCGACGAGGAATAAATTTTTTTCGAAGGGAAGAATGTTTAATAAAAAAAATGATGTGGATATGCCACGAGGGCTGTCCGCACAGTCCGGATAAAAACAGTCCGTATTATAACATTTTTGTGTATATATATATATATATATATATATATATATATATATATATATATATATATATATATATATATATATATATATATATATATATATATAATTGTATCGGATTTGAAATAAATCTAGCAGGTAGGTGCGGAGATAAGGATTATATTGGTTCAATTCGTGATTGATTTGAAGTTGATTTGGTCAAATTATGATCAAACCAAGTTTATGTAAGTCTTCCGGATAGTTTTGATGTTGATCAACCGAATTAAGTTAGACCCTGTGTAAATTTGAAGCTTTGTATCTTAGGATTATAATGGTTCAAATCAGGATCGATTTGGAGTTGATTTGATCCAATTATTATCGAACCAAAGTTATGTAATTAAGTTAGACCCAGTGTGAATTTGAAGCTTTGTATCTTAGGATTATAATGGTTCAAATCAGGATCGATTTGGAGTTGATTTGATCCAATTATTATCGAACCAAAGTTATATAAGTACATGGATAATTTTGGCGTCGATTAATTGAATTAAGTTAAATCTTGTATATATTTGATGTCTCGTGTCTAAGTTTTGATGTTGATCAATTTACACTATGGTTTAAAATTTTCAAAAATGGTTTCTCTTAGTCGAAAATCGCCCCTCCTGATCGATAATTCTGGCTACGCCACTGGAAAAGATCATGATCTTATAAGAAAAAGATATCTCTATTAGTATGAGATTTTTCAAATAGATCCAAAAAAATATGAGAGATTAGGTCTAAAGTGGAGAATATCACACTCGTACAAATTATTTAAGTAGAAAATGTGGAACAATTTTCAAAACCAACTTTTAACAGAATTTCAAAAAAATTTTAAAAAAATGCTACTTGTAACAAATTTTCTAAGTGAAGTTTTCACAAAAAGAATTTTCTAAGTAAAAGAATTTCAAAAATTTTCTAAAAAATTTCTACGTGAAAATAATGAAAAATTTTCTAAGTGAAGTTTTCACGAAAAAAAATCTAAGTAAAAGAATTGTGAAAAAGATTTTCTAAGTGAAATAATGGATAACTGTCATGAACAAACTTTAGTTGCCCATTTTTGAGTCCAAGTATGATTTTCGAAAATAAAATAAACAACCAAATTTTGTAAATAATAACTTGAAAATTAATCATTCATTTTCCTTAGATTCCTATCTAACCTCTAGTTATTTACTAACTATTATAAAATAGTAGCTTCCATTTGGGTTAGTTTCTCTTACATTGTTATAATCCAATCCAGGTTAAGTAAAACTTCTTCTATTGACTTAAGTTCAATCTTAGAAATCAAAGCGATCTGACTTAGGTTTCTATGGGATGATCAAGTTCTAACTCAAGATTTGATCACCCAAAAGTTGATCAGTTAGGTGATTTATTCTTATCCTAGAAGGCACAATGGTTGGATCAGTATTTGGTACATTTGAATCGTCTAATATGGGTTCAGGTCTTGATTTTTCATCTTCTAGGTCTTGATTAGCTGATTCATTATTAAAGTTGGTTAAGTTAGGTGGATTGGTTAAGTTGTGTAGTGTATCTTTATCAAATATGGCATTAGTTGTTTCCTTAACTTTAAGAGTGTGTTTCTTATGTGCCTTACTTGTGATTGAATACCCTAAAAAGATTTCAGGTGTTAATTTTGATTGAAATTTTCCTAAATAATCTTTATTATTTAAAATATTGTTAATTTTGATTAAAATTTTCCTAAGTAGTCTTTATTATTTAAAATATATACTTTACATCCAAAAATTTTAAAGTAATATAAATTAATTAGTTTGTGATAATAAATTTCATTAGTTGTTTTGTTATGTCTTTTATTTATTAAGACCCTATTTTGGATATAACAAGTTGTACTAATTGCTTCGGTCCATAATTGGTTAGAAAGATTATATTCATTAACATGGTTTTAGTGGCTTTTTGAAGGGTCCTATTTTTTTTCAACTATTCCATTTTATTTGGGGGAGGGGAGGGGAGGGGGGGGGGGGGATTCTAGAGCAGGAAAACTAATGAAGGTACTCATTTACTTGGTAAAATTCATTGAATTTTAGATTTTCAAATTCTCCCCCATCATCACTTCTAATTCTTTTAATTTTAATATATTTTTCATTTTCAGTTAGTTTACCTAGGGTATTAAATGTTTCAAGAGTTTCATTAATTTTTAGTTGGTGAGAAGCTATATATATATATATATATATATATATATATATATATATATATATATATATATATATATATATATTATATATATATATATATATATATATATATATATATATATACATAGATTGATTGACAAATGGTAATATCTAAGAAGGAAGAACACCTTATTATACAACAAAACATCTACCTCTAAATATCTTCGACAAGGTACACCGCAAGAAAAAAGCACCAAAGAAGCAACATGCATCTCGCATTTCAGATGTCAGATAATCACTAAAATAATCATCATTTGAAGAATAATCAATCAAGCAAACAAACTGAATGGTGAAAAGAAATTAAACTTAGCTAAATGAAAAATGTATAATTATTTCATTTCTCTAAAATGAATCAACAATGACAAGTAGATCTTGATGATGTGGGTGAAATGAACATCCACTAGATCCGACTATGGTTCGGAATTGACGATTCGATATGTGGTTCAGAACTGTCGATTCGACGGTTCGGAATAGTCGATTCGACGGTTCTTGAGAAGTCGATCATTACCCTTAACCGTCTAAGACGATTATAGTTCAAAGTTTAGAATCACCCATTTAAGATTTGTACATGGTTCGCTATGGTTAATGGTTTATGCATGATTAGTAACAATTCAAGATTATTATATTAAAAAAATAAAAATGATAAATTCATTAAATAAAAACTTACACTTATTGCCTACATATCTCCTTAACGTATAAGAGAATTAAAATTCACGTAGTTCTCATACCTTTTTACCCTTTACCTTATAAACTGACATTGTTACTCACTTTCATTTTCCATTCCTGTAGTATTTGTTCCTTCGCTATTAAATTCTTCGATTTACTCATCTAGAAGTGCATTTATTAGATTCTTTTTTCAACTAGTCTAATCGTCAAGCAATACTTGGAATTCCAATGAGTCAGGAGAAAAAGTTGATCATCGTTCATCTAATATGTTACTGTCAGTACTAAATGTATATTTCACAGTAATTGTTGACGCTAGACAAGCTAGAATTTTTTTTTGGTGTTCATGGAGAGGACAGAAAAACTTTAAACCGTCTACGACAACCACCACTTTAAGACATTGAAATGTACTTCACTATTTGCTTCAATAAAACCAAAAGAACTCAAAAAATAATTCTCAAATTTTCAGTGTAGAATTTGAGGATCCTCTGAATGTTTCATCTATCTTTTAATAAAATTTGTGCTTTTATAAGTTTTAAATTGTTGGATATGATTTTGCGAGGTGAAATCAAAGTACCATCGATCGATGAAAGTCATATTTGACTTCAAAATCGAAATCTACGTTTCGCGTAGATAAATCTAGACTATTAATTTGCTCAAAACCAATTACGGGTGAATGAGAAATTAAGTGTTTAAAGTCGTGCTCAAAATAGCGTTTAGGAGAAAGATGGGGATTAGTCCCACATCGCTAATTGGCGAAAGTCAATGTTTCCTTATATGTGTTGCTGTGCTTTTGCAGTCAATACAAAAAGCACAGGTGCTCTCTACCCTTGGGCGAGCAGGTGCTCGCACCTGCGAGCCCGCCACCCGCACGCGCGCACGCGCGCAATGGGCGCTTTGTTGGCGCACTTTGCACTACGACGCGTAGCATTGAGGAGCTTCATTTATGCTCCACGTGGCAGTGACGTGGCATGGTCACGGATGACGTGGCGTGCCTGCGTGACACATGACTGTGCAGGGAGAGCGCTGACTGGGCTATTGACTGGGCAGACAGATGACGATCGTTGGATCGAAGATGGCAACAAGATCGCATGGGGCGCGATCTGGATCGTTGATACTGCAGGGTCACGATCAGACCATTAGCGAGGGGACTGATCTGGAGCGTCGGATTAAATGGAGTAATCTGACGGCTCAGATCAAAGATGGGATGAAGAGTTATAACTCTTCGAATCCAGCGGACGAGATTAGATTGAGTTAAAATCTCTTCAGATCTAACGAACCAGATTAAAAGCCATCTGAAGAGTTATAACTCTTCAGATCTAATGGCTGAGATCAGAACCCTTTAAAGGGTTATGAACTGATGGTTCGGATCAGTCCTCGCCAAGGGTCACTTGCCTCTTCACCTACTATATAAAGGATCCCTCCTTTGGAAATATTTATTCATTCAATCATTCGAAGCATTCAAGCATCTAAGCATTAGAGAGCTCATCTTCTGCATCGAGAGTCCGAAAATCCTACGGAAAGGTTCGCCGGTCTCGGAATTTGAAGTGCTACTATTCCGAGACAACGTCGTTGTATCTTGGGAACGAATTGCTGCTATCCGTGAGCATCGTAGCGGAGCAATATCGTTTTACGGAGATAGTGTCCAACACTAGCCTCGACGTAAACAAATTCAGTTTGCTACCTCCCGGCAGCAACCTCCCGGAAGTTCCGACGGTCGACTAAAATCGACTAAGTCAAATACCGCGGAAATTACAAAAAGGTCACAGGATCGCCAACAATCGTAAAACGATATTGGCAAACTGAAATGTCCGTGATCAACGACATACCGACCTCCATCCCGCACGCCGAGAAGCCGGAGAAATTCGCCGGAGCCGATTTCAAGAGATGGCAGCAGAAGATGCTGTTCTACTTAACCACGCTAAACCTTGTACGGTTTTTGCGTGATAACCCGCCAGCCGCTACGGAAAATAATTCCGAGAGTCAGGCTGCTCGCGAAGCGTGGTCACATGGGGATTTTCTGTGCCGCAACTACGTTCTCAATGCACTGGACAATGCGTTGTACAGCGTATTTAGCGTAATTGAGACAGCCAAATCCCTGTGGGAATCTCTGGAGAAGAAATACAAAACCGAAAACGCCGGACTGAAGAAATTCATTGTCGGCCGGTTTTTGGATTTCAAGATGGTGGATTCCAGGAGCATAATGTCTCAAGTCCAAGACATGCAAATAATAATGCATGATCTGGACGCCGAAGGCATGCCACTAAACGAATCATTCAAGGTGGCCGCGGTAATCGAGAAACTCCCTCCGTCGTGGAAGGATTTCAAAAATTACCTGAAGCACAAGCAAAAGGAGATGGCACTTGAAGACCTGATCCTGAAGCTGCGCATAGAGGAGGATAACCGAAAATATTTCGACTCTAAAGGAACAAAGCGGACAGTCGAAGACATGTCCAACCTGGCAGAACCAAAAGCCAAGAAGCCGAAGCAAACCAAACAGAAGGCTCAAGGCAAGAAGTTCAAGGGCTCCTGCTACAACTGTGGAAAAAATGGACACATGTCTAAAGACTGCAGATGCCCAAAGAAGACAACCAAGAGTCCGAAGAAAGTTGCGAACCAGGTCGCAACTTCCACTGACATTGATCTCAGTACCTTGGATCTCACTGCAGTCGTGTTTGAAGCCAACCTGGTGGACAACCCGAGGCAGTGGTGGATCGATACTGGAGCAACCCGCCACGTCTGTTCCGACAAAGCGCTGTTCTCCACGTATACCCCGATAAGTGGAAGAACGCTCTTTATGGGCAATTCCGCTTCATCCCCGATTGTTGGACTCGGGAAAGTAGTTCTGAAAATGACGTCCGGAAAGGAACTAACTCTCATTGATGTGCTCCATGTTCCCGACATCAGGAAGAACTTAGTTTCTGGAGCGGCACTTGTTAAAGCCGGCTTCAAATTGGTGTTCCAGTCCAACAACTTTGTACTTACGAAGAATGGTGTCTTCATAGGTAAGGGATACTTGGAACAAAATCTGTTCAAGATGGTTGTAATGACTGTACACTATGAATTTAATGGTAATAAAATAAAAGCTTCCAGCTATGTTGTTGAGTATTTTTATTTATGGCATGATCAACTCGGACATGCTAACAATAATACACTAAAACGTCTCGTCAAGCTAAATTTATTACCGAACATCGATATTGACGAAATGCACAAATGTGAAGTGTGCGTGGAAGCGAAAATGACGAGACTACCCTTTCACTCGGTGGAAAGGTCAACGACGCCTCTAGAATTAATATATAGTGATCTATGTGATTTAAAATTCGTGCAAACTAGAGGAGGTAAAAAGTACTTCATTACTTTTATCGATGACTGCACGAGGTTCTGTTATGTCTTTCTTTTAAGAAGTAAAGACGAAGCCTTAGAAGCTTTTAGAACCTATAAAACTGAAGTTGAGAATCAACTTAATAAACGAATTAAAACAATTCGTAGCGATAGAGGTGGAGAATATGGTGCACCGTTTGATGAATTCTGCTTAGAATTTGGCATTATTCATCAGACAACGGCGCCCTACTCACCCCAATCGAATGGCGTTGCCGAACGTAAAAATCGGACACTGAAAGAAATGATGAATGCTTTGCCAATAAATTCAGGCTTACCCCAGAACTTGTGGGGGGAAGCTATATTATCAGCAAACCACATTCTCAATAAAATCCCTCACAAGAAAAATGACAAAACGCCATATGAACTATGGAAAGGCCGCGAGCCGTCATACAAATACTTGAAAGTGTGGGGGTGCTTAGCAAAGGTCGAAGTACCTAAGCCAAAGCAAGTAAAGATCGGACCTAAAACGTTCGATGCGATATTTGTCGGATATGCCCAAAACAGTAGTGCGTATCACTTCATAGTTCATAAGTCAGACATTCCTGATATTCATGTGGGTACAACCATTAAATCTCGGAATGCAATATTCTTTGAAGACGTGTTCCCAAATAAAAAGGGAAACGTTCAAAGTGATGACAACGAAAGTCCAAACGAAGATAACATTCCAGAACTTAGTTGTCATAAAAGGACTATGGACGATCAAATCGAAAAGCCACGACGGAGCAAACGGGCTAGAGTTGAGAAATCGTTCGGGCCGGATTTCATGACTTTTATGTCGGAAATGAATCCAAGAACATTAAGTGAAGCTCTCTCTGGTCTCGATGCCCCATTGTGGAAAGAAGCAGTCAATAGTGAAATCGAGTCCATCATGAATAACCATACTTGGGAATTAGTAGACCTTTCTTCTGGTTCTAAACCATTAGGTTGTAAGTGGATACTAAAACGCAAGTATAAAGCTGATGGATCGGTTGACAAGTATAAGGCCAGACTTGTAGCCAAAGGGTACAAGCAAAAGGAAGGCTTAGATTACTTCGATACCTACTCACCGGTGATAAGGATTACGTCCATACAAGTGCTGATAGCTATAGCAGCACTGTATGACCTTGAAATACACCAAATGGATGTTAAGACTGCATTCTTAAATGGTGAATTGGAAGAAGAAATCTACATGGAGCAACCCGAGGGGTTCGTAGCTCCGGAAAAAGAGGACAAGGTGTGTCGACTTGTTAAGTCGTTGTACGGACTTAAACAAGCGCCCAAACAGTGGCACGAAAAATTTGACAAAATAATGCTGTCAAACGAATTCAAAATAAATGAATGTGACAAATACATTTATGTCAAAAGCACACCTGAAAGCTATGTAATCGTCTGTTTATACGTAGACGATATGCTTATAATGGGAAGTAATCATGATATAATCATGAATACTAAGAAAATGTTGACCAGGAATTTTGACATGAAAGATATGGGTCTAGCAGATTCATATGG
>JAGFNQ010004078.1:39570-62316 GCA_024364735.1 Boesenbergia rotunda
AAAACTATAATTTATGATATTATGTATAATCTATAATAAAGTCACATGTAGAAAATTATCTGATAGCCTACCCACAGGAGATTATAACACTCTCACCTATGTTAACGTATAGCATTAGTTCCAGGATATTAATACTGATATAATTAATGGTATAGGTCATATGGTATAACTTAGGTAGGCACGCATAGGGTAGGGTTCTAATTATGATAACACTTATTATAGGTTATGGGTCACTTATATCTTAGATATAATATATAAAACTACCTGGAGTTATTTTATGGTAATGTAATAAGTAGGATCTCACCCATTCTATAATAGTCATACAACTAATAAAAATTGATAACTCGGGCTGAGAACTAATGTTTCAGAAGCGTACCATTATTAGGTTTACCCATAATTAAAATAAGTATATAATTATGATATATGCATATAATTATATCATGGAGTTAGTAATGACATTAGCCAATTATATGTCAAGGAGATAATCAGAACTTCGATATATACAGCGATGCTTCCAAGCTAGGACTTGGAGCTGTACTTAGGTAGAGTGGTAAGGTCATTGCTTACGCCTCTAGACAACTCAAGAAAAATGAGCAGAACTACCCCACTCATGATCTGGAATTGGCCGCGGTGGTCTTCGCTCTTAGGATATGGAGACATTATCTGTACGGAGCACAGGGTCGAATTTATACAGACCATCAGAGTCTGCGATATTTCTTCACTCAGAAAGATCTGAATATGAGACAACGCCGATGGCTTGAGTTGGTAAAGGACTATGACTGTGAGATCCTCTATCATCCAGGGAAGGCAAACAAAGTGGCCGATGCACTCAGCCGGAAGTCAAGTGCCACCTTGATGTCCATATCTAAATTACCCCGACCACTTGAAAGAGAAATTATGAATTTCGGGGTCGAGGTCATCTCCGAGCAACTTTCCACCATGACAATATCACCCGCACTGTTTGAGGATATATTGGAAAAACAAGAGAGTGATCTGAGGCTTCAGAAAATAAAACGGGAGATCCTAGAAGGAAAGGGCGATGGTTTTCATATCGCCAAAGGGGGGGGTATTATACCTTAGGGATCGTCTATGTATCCCTAATGATCCGGAGCTTCGAAGAAAAATACTGACGGAAGCTCACGAGACCCCTTATTCAATGCATCCCGGATCCACCAAGATGTATCAAGATCTGAAGGAGAAGTTCTGGTGGTCCGGTATGAAGAGGGATGTGGCTCAGCATGTTGGTACTTGCATGACTTGCCAGCAAGTAAAGGCGGAACACCAGCGACCCGGAGGAGTTCTACAGCCACTAGCAATTCCGGAGTGGAAATGGGAAGACATCTCTATGGATTTCATTTCAGGGCTTCCCAGGACTACTAATGGGTATGATGCAATATGGGTGATCGTGGACAGGCTGACGAAGTCAGCGCATTTCTTGGCGATCAAGATGACCTATTCGATCGAGCAACTGGCTCAATTGTATGTTAAGGAAGTAATCAGACTTCATGGAGTTCCCAAGACCATTATCTCAGATAGGGATGGTCGTTTTACCTCGCATTTTTGGGAATGCGTTCAGAAGTCTCTCGGCACTAAACTACGATTTAGCACCGCCTTTCACCCGCAGACTGACGGGCAAACTGAGCGGGTAAATCAAGTGCTAGAAGATATGTTGAGAGCTTGTGCCCTGGATTTCAAGGGAAATTGGTGTCGATATCTATGCTTGGCGGAATTCGCTTACAACAATAGCTACCAAGCTACTATAGGAATGGCACCTTATGAAGCCTTGTATGGGAGGAGATGTAGGTCTCCGATATGTTGGTACGAGGGTGGTGAAAAGAAAGAGATGGGGCTTGCAACGGATGTTATTGACAGCGCCACCCGAGCTATTCAAAATATTCGACAACGGATAGAAACTGCTCAGAGCCGGCAGAAGAGTTATGCCGATGTCCGGTGCAGACCATTGGAATTTAATGTTGGAGATTTGGTATTTCTTAAAGTAGCTCCTATGAAAGGGGTGACGAGATTTGGAAAGAAAGGAAAGCTGAGTCCGAGATATGTGGGGCCATACTTGATTCTGAAAAGAGTTGGTAAAGTGGCATATGAGTTGGAGTTGCCTCCAGAGATGTCAGCTATCCATAACGTATTCCACGTATCCCTGCTTAAAAAGTGTATCCCGAATATGGACCGAGTGGTCGAGCCGCAGATAGTACAAGTACAAGAGGACCTAAGTTATGAGAGCAGACCCATCCAGATTTTGGATAGGGAAGTCAAGAAGCTGAGGAATAAGGAGGTACCTCTAGTCAAGATCTTATGGCGAAGCCAGCGGTTCGAGGAAGCTACCTGGGAACGTGAGGACGAAATAAGGCGCAAGTACCCAGAATTATTCTAAGTTCGAGGACGAACTTTCAAGAGGTATGGGGGATTGTAACGACCCGAAAAATTCTCTTAATATTTTCTTAAAATATTGAGCATGTCTAGATAATTTTCCGAGGGGCCCAGAAATAATTATGTAAAATTGGGCCTAGAAATCCATATTTTCTCATTTAAATTGAGAAAAACTAGGTACTAATGAGCTTTAAAAGGGCTCCAAAAATGGGTATTAATTAGGTAAAATTAATATAAATTAGGTAAAAATTAATATAAATATAAAAGAATTTTATTTAGGAATATTGGCATAATTATGGGTGATTTTTGGAGAATTTTCGAAATAAAAGGGAAAATAAGAAAATAAGAAAAAGGATTAAATAAAATAAAAATAAAGGTGCATGGGCCAAGGATTGAACCTTGGACCTCATGTACAACAATGAATGCTTTAACCAACTCACCTAGCAAGGAATTTTTGTGAGGAAAGGAAGTGAATGGTGGTTAAATGGTAGAAGAAGATGAAGGGCCATGGAAAACTCTTCATTCACCACCTTAATGGTTGATTAATAAGGGGGTTTGGGAGTTTCATTCTTCATGCCATCAATTGCATTTGCTCCTCTCTTCCTTCTCCATTCTTGCCGAGCACACAAGGAGGAATTCTCCCTTGAGAAAACTCCACAAAAGCTCTCCTTCTCCAAGATCTAAGGTCTTCTCAAGGTTCTAAGGGCTAGGTGTGGTCAAGTCTTCTTTCTTCTTTCCATCCAAGGTCTAAAAATCAAGAAATCTAAGGTAAGACTCCCTCACCTGTGGTATAATAGTTACCAATGTTTTCCATGATTTTTGGCTTGATATATGGGTGAGTTTCGGATTTAATGTTGAAGGGAAACAAAAATCAAGGTTCCTATGTTCAAAGGTTTCGGACAGCATGTTTTAAATGTCAAATTATTCTAAAATCATGATAATATTATCTGATGTTCCCTGATGATGTTTATCAGTTAATTGTAATTTTTGGGGATTTTTGGAGTACACTAGGACACCCTAGCATCTCGGCCAACATGAAGAAGCAAAAACCCAGAACCTTTAGTTCAAGGGTTCGGCCACTATGATTTAAATGTCTAGAAATATGTTAAAAATCATGATAATATTATTTAACGTTCCCTTATGATGTTTAGAAGTTAATTGTAATTTTTGGGGATTATTGGAGTAGCCTAGGACACCCTAGGGTCTCGGCCAACATGATGAAGCAAAAACCCAGAACCTTTAGTTCAAGGGTATCGGCCACTATGTTTTAAATGTCTAGAAATATGTTAAAAATCATGATAATATTATTTGATGTTCCCTTATGATGTTTAGAAGTTAATTGTAATTTTTGGGGATTTTTGGAGTACGCTAGGACACTCTAGAGTTTCGGCCAACATGAAATGGACAAAACCAAGGTCCCTATGTTTATGGGTTTCGGCCACCATGATTTAAATGTCTATAAATATGTTAAAAAATCATGATAATATTATTTGATGTTCCCTTATGATTTTTAGAAGATAAGTGTAATTTTTGGGAATTTTTGGAGTATCCCAGGACACTCTAGGGTTTCGGCCCACATGAAAGGGACAAAACCAAGGTCCCTATGTTTATGGGTTTCGGACACCATGATTTAAATGTCTATAAACATGTTAAAAATCATGATAATGTTATTTAATGCTCCCTGATGATGTTTATAAGTTACGTATAAATTTTGGGAATTTTTGGAGCACTCTAGAGGCCCATATGGTTCGGCCAAACCCAAGGACCCAAGGGTTAGGGTTGAGTCTTTAACTTCAAGCATATGTTTATGGGTGATGCCATGATATAAGATGAAGGATGGTGATTGTGTGAATTATCACATGGCCTTGGGACTCCATAAGTTTCGGCCAATAAGGGTTAATAGGATAAGAGTTAAGATTTATTCCAAGTAAGGGTCCCAATGGCCCTATGGTAAGATATGATTTATGTTCATGAATGATATGCTATGTTATGAATGATATGTCATGCTTACAAATGATATGCCATGTTTAGGAATGATATGCCATGGTTATACATGATATGCTATGCTTATGAATGATATGCCATGATATGAATGATATGCCATGTTTACGAATGATATGCCATGTTTATGAATGATATGCCATGGTTACGCATGATAAGAATGATGTTACGACAAGTATGTTATGATCATGTTCATGATAAGAATGATGCCATGATAAGTATGCTATGAATGTCTTATGAATGATGAAGCATGCAAAGTATTTTACTTTATGAATGGGCTTGTACCGGACCCAAGTATGGGTCCAAGGGATGGGCACATTAAGAACGCCCCGGTTCTGCACTACCGGAGCTGTCCACGGTTCTGGCACTACCGGAGCTGTGCAACAGGGATGGGCTCCTTGAGAACGCCTCGGTTCGGGGACTACCGACTATGCTGTCCTTACCCTAGTGGGTCGGGGCTCGCTACCTCGGACTTACTAGGGATGCGCGCTATGATGTATGTATGTGGTACAAGCCGGGGACCCCAAATGTTATGATGATGATGTTTAAGCATTTTCAAAGTATGCTTAAAAGTTAAGCATCCCTATGTATATGCATTCCACCCATGCATTCATACATGTTATGCATTACGTTATGATAATGATGTGTTATGCTTATGCTCCATGTTAAAAGATATAAATGTGAATGAATGATCCATGTTATGATTATGGTAAGAAGATGCTCTTATGATATCCTAGAATGTATGCCTATGTTTATGCCATATAGGTTGGTTTATATCTTATGTTTATATTTATGCCATGTCTCATGCCATGCTAGGAAAGTTTATTAAGTTATGTTCATGCCACATATGATGCCATGCTTAGAATGTTTACGATGTCTATGCTTGATATGCTAGAAAGTATGCCTATGGTTGATTTACATCTTATGCTTATGTTCATGCCACATATGATGCCATGCTTAGAATGTTTAATTATGCTTATGCCTATGTTTATACTTTATGCCATGATAAGAATGTTCAATTAGATTTATGCCTATGTTTATGCTTTACGCTATGATAGAAATGTTTATGATGCTTATGTTCCATATGATTATGAATGAATGACGAATGATTTTAGTAAGTAGGAAAGAGTCTTACTAAGCCTGTGTGCTTATAGTCTTCTTTCCTTATACCGCAGATCATGCATGGGGATAACGAGGAAGCAGCAGGAGGGCATGAAGTATGTGTGTGTTGGTGACTTGGCCCATGAAATCAAATGTGTTAACCGTTTATGCTAAGAACTTTATTTTGACTACCTATATGCTCGAATAGTGACTTATGGAACTATATGATAAGATGTCCAGTATGATATGATATGAACCTTATGGTATGATGTTAAGCATGTTATGATATGATGATTAAGCATGATGTTCATATGTGAAGTTCCATGTCATTATATTAGGGATGGTAGTAGGGGCATGTATATGTAATGTTTAAGTTATTCCGCTGCAGTATGATGTTACATGCCTTAAGTATGTTAGCGCAACGCCGCTTTAGGAAAAAAAAAAGCGGGCGTTACAGCTTATGTCCTTAAATAGGTTTAAGGGCATTGCCAACGTTACAAGAACCTATAGGGTCACACACATAGAGCAATAGATGGAGAATAAGTCCATATGATGGACCGAGAGTAATGAAGTCAAAGCTTGACTTTGGCTAAATATGGAAAGTCCATAAAAGGCAAGTTTGACTTGACTCAAATTAGACAACTTGAGTTGGACTCGAGTTTGATCCAAGTGTTGGATGAATCTAATCATGGGAGAATAATGAAGTCAAAGTTTGACTTTGGCTAAATATGGAAAGTCCATAAAAGGCAAGTTTGACTTGACTCAAATTAGACAACTTGAGTTGGATTCGAGTTTGATCCAAGTGTTGGATGAATCTAATCATGGGGGAATAATGAAGTCAAAGTTTGACTTTGGCTAAATATGGAAAGTCCATAAGAGGCAAGTTTGACTTGACTCAAGCCACATCACCTTGACTTGACCAAGTGATGACTTGGCATCATCATCAAGGCTAAGTAACCTCCCCATTTGAATTTTGAATTCAAATAGGGGTTACCAAAGGTGGTGGCCGGCCACTTAATGGCTAATAATGGCCATTAAGTGGCCTGCCACTTAAAACACACAAAAGGAGTTTTTGTGGGGGTGTGATTGATTCTTCTCCCGACTTGGTTTTGGTTTTTGTTTTTGCTCTCCCTCTTCTCTCATCTTGCCGAGACCCCAAGAAGTGCTAGCACACTTTTGGGCTCTCCTCTCCACTCTCTTGCTTGTGTGGATACTTCTAGAGGGTTGCTACTTTGCATCCTTGAGATCCGACACGAACCGAGGAGCGAGCGGGAATTGCGGGGCACGCATCGAAGGTAGTTTTCTCTTCTCTAATAGATCTAGGTTGTAGATCGGTTTTTGAAGCATGTAAACGAGCACTCGTAAATTTTTGAAATGGTTTTCTTCGCTCGGATCCTTTCTATTGGGGCTTTCGGGGTTTCCGCGACGCGAAAAAGCGGTTTTCGCGGCCCGAAAAACCCTACAGGTTCGACTTAGGTGCTCCCTGCACCAACAAGAACCCCTAGTGTTGATCTTATTGGATACACCGACTCGGACTATGCGGGTTGTAAGCTAGATAGGAAGAGTACTAGTGGAGGGTGTCAATTCCTTGGGTCTTCCTTAGTTAGTTGGAGTAGTAGGAAACAACCATGCGTTGCCCTATCAACAACGAAGGTGGAATATGTGGCAATGGGTGGGTGTGTTTCCCAACTCCTTTGGATCATGCACACTTTAGAAGATTATGAGTTACATTATACCAAGGTCAAAGTCTTGTGTGATAATGTATGTACAATCAATTTGACAAAAAATCTGGTTCACCATTCTAGGACAAAATACATTGAAGTGAAACATCACTTCATTAGAGATCATGTGGCAAAGGGAGACATAGAACTACACTATGTTGAATCAAAGTCGAACCTAGCCGACATTTTTACCAAGCCTCTTCCTGAATCGGAGTTTACATTCTTAAGAAGAGGCCTTGGAATGTGTTTTGAAGAAGTATATGATGAACCTTGGGATATTACATTTGAAAAAGTGTGCTTGATCCATTAGGGAGATACATTTGGTTCACTTGTGCTTGTGGCACATTGTTGAATCATTAAAAGTATCAAAATATGAAAACTAGACCAACTATGGGGAAGGCAAGTGTTTAATCAATGGACACATTGCCCAAATATCATAGTTGGATATTTTAAACCTTTGAAAACCATTTTATGTTTTATATGCTTTGTCATGTTTTTAAAAGTTATATGATTGCAAAATTAGGTTATAATCTTGATACATAACTTAGTGGTTTTCAAGGATTTTATCTTTTTATCAAAAGTCAAGCATGTTTGAATATTTATATGGACTAATATTTTTCCTTGATAGAGTATATCATTTCAAACATGTTTGCAAGTTTTTACAATTTTTTGAATTTTCTGGACGTTTCTGAAATTCGGCAGAAAAGCTGAAAATTCAGACAGATAGCGTATCAGTCGACTGCCCCATGGGTAGTCGACCGGCAAGCCTGTTTTCAAATTCTGTAAACTTTTTCAAAAATTCAACTTTCTCTCATTTGATTCCCTAGGGTTTGGTTGCTTGAGACAATTATTTTGATGGTGTCAAAGGGGGAGAATGAGTGGTTTAAGTTAGAATTTTGACTTGAAATGGATGGTTTAAGGTATTTTATCTAACTTAGACCTTGGATAATTAAAAATGGGAAAAGACATGGATTAAGGGGGAGGTTACCTCTTAGGTATTAATATGTCTTACATTTTTAATGTTGTTTAGTGTTAAGTGGAAACTTAACTTGGATCATGAGTAGAATTGAAAATGGGAGAAGACATGGATTAAGGGGGAGGTTTCCTCTTAAGTTTGCTATGTCTTATGTTTTTCAATTGATATCTATTGTTACTATTATTGTTGGTTGTTATTTATCTCTAAACTTAAACATATTGTCACACATCAAAAAGGGGGAGATTGATGAGGCAATCGTCCCTTAAATTATTGGAAGATCATGATTTTGATGTGTGTGTGTGAATATGTTTAAGGTTAGAGTGTTATGATGTATTTGATGTGTGTGATTGAGTTTGCATGACTTGGAGAATCACACATGGTGGACATATCCGAGGGGCGAGAGTCGAGGGAGGAGGACTCCAAGGGCAAGCCGGGAAGTGGACTTCAAGGGCACACGTGAAGGGTGGCATGGAGGAAAGCCAAGGGAAGGCTTGTGTGTGCATCTGAGGGATGAGAGCCAGAGGAAGATGACTTCAAGGGGCGAGCCAAGGAGTGAACCTGAAGGCACACGTGAAGGAGTATGTGGTGATTGGCTGGAAGTGAGTGGACAGTCGACTGGCCAAAGGGCAGTCGACTGCCAAAACTCACAGAAGGTTTTCAGCCTTCTACCAGTCGACTGGCCCAGAGGCAGTTGACTGGTATGCCCCGAAAACTAGCCGTTGGCTAGCAATTAATGCTAGGCCAGTCGACTGTCCCAGGGGAAGTCGACTGGTGTGGTGCTGGACAGACTGCGAGTTTGTCCTGTTCTCCTATAAAAGGAGGCCTTTTTGCACGTGAGTGGAACGGTTCCGTACTATAACGAAGTGCTGCTCATGTGAAAAGCTTTCTCAACTTCCTCTCTCTCATTCACTACAATTTGTAAAGAGGAAGACAACCCCGCTGTAAAGGGTTCTCCACCGGAAGGAGATTTTTCATAGTGGAGGTGGTGTACGTGCGTGGATCCTTGGATTAGTCACCCATTTGGGTGGATACCAAGTAAAGTATTGTTGTTAGCATTGTTCTTATTTTCTTTTGCATATTATTGTTTCCGCTGCGCTAACAACCTTGTAGAGATTCAACCGAAAAAGTGCTATTCACCCCCCCCCTCTAGCACGCCGATCGATCTATCACCTCTTTCCAATGAGGCGCCTGAGCTGCAAAAACACCGTCCCTTCGTTTCCTGCAACCAGGGTTAGTTGCAAAACACATGAAGCAAATGTATGATATGTTAGACATTCTTTACAGCCTAAGCTATCTTGGATCTGACTTTGGGTCTCCCAAATGGAACCCTAGGTTGAACCAACGCCTAATGTTCCCTCCTACGGGGAAGGCATCCTCACCTACTCCTCTCGGGAGAATTTACCTTTTATGCCAACCGGCTCCTCAGGTTAGACTTTTGCCCAGCTTCACTCACTAAGTCTTCGTGCCCAATCCGCGAGCAGGACTTCGTGCCCAACTTCACTCACCAAGACTTCAGTGCCCAGCTTCACTCACCAGGTCTTCGTGCCCAGCTTCACTCACCAGGTCTTATTGCCAGGCTTCTATCACCAGGTCTTATTGCCCAACTTTACATCAAGACTTAGTTGTCAAGCCCGCAACCAGAACTTAGTGCCCAATTCAAAGAATCAGGACTTAGTGCCTAGTGTTCCAAGGACTTTCCAGCACACTTAGTAACTTTGTTAGATCACAACCAAATCATAACTTCTGAACCCTTTGCCATTATCAAAACGTAGGTTCAACTTTGGTGCTTCCGGCACCAACAATGTCCCCCTTTTTGATTTATGGCAACACAGTTCAAAAAGTTAAGTTAAAAACATATTATAGCAATCTAACAATACTAACAATAGAATTTTATCTCCTCCTGAATTTCACATTCTCCCCCAGAAATTTTCAATATCATGTGGGTTTTGTAAACTTTCTAAATGCTAAGTGTTTTTCAAGATTTATAAAAAGCTTTAAGTTTTATTTTTGACTAAGTGTTTTTCAAAAATAAAGCAATTGTACTTAAGAACAGTTAGGCAATTTTTGAAAAGGTTTTGTAAGCCTAATTTTTGTTTCAATATTTTGAAAATTTACTTAGGCAAAACAAGTTTTGAAAACTGATTTCTCTTGCAAAGTTAATTTTGAGATCTTGAAAAAATTTCCCAACTTAGAAAAATTTGTATAAAATCATTTTCACAAAATGAATTGGTTTACTAAGAAAAATTTACTTAGCACATTTGCCAACAAGTTTTTTATGAAAAATAATTTAGCTCAGGCAAATTTGTTTACTAAGAAAAAAAATTTCCTTTAGAAATATTTTTCAAAATACACTTAGAAATTTTGAAGCCTTTTCGAAGTATTTTGAGAGGACTTAGAAAAAGTTTGAAGCACTAGAAAAATACTTAGAAATTTAAAACCTTTTAAAGTACTTTTTTAAAAACTTTTACCAATAAATTTGAAATACTCAAAACAGTTTAAAAACATTTTTAAATACTTAAAAAACATTGAATTATTTAAAAACTGAGAAGTACTTGAAAAACGAGCACTTAGAGCTTTCTACTTTACTTTTCGAAAAAGAGATAGAAAATTTTGAAAAATTTGACTCATTTGGAAAATTTGAAAAAAATTTCCCCCTTTCTTTTGTTCTCTCCCCCTTTGCCATATATCAAAAAAAAAATGATAGTAATTCCAGCAATTATATTAGAGCTAGTAAGAAATTGAAATTCTGTATTGAACCAACTCTAATGACCAAATAAAAACTAGACCAAACCAAATTCAACCAATCTTGTTCGGGTCCTGTCTAACCCGGTTAGCTACGTACTAACTATCATGAACAGTAACTTTCACTAGGGTTAGTCAGGTTAAGTAATCAGATCAAGTTAGATTTTCTAAGCTTGACACTTAACCTGTTTGCTGTTCAACTTGTATTTATTGCCCCAATTAATGCAGATACACTGACTTAAAGCATCTTAAATCAAGGCATAGACCTATGAATCTCAACCCAGTCTAGGTTATCAATCAAAAGTACCCTAAGGTGCTTGTGAGACGTTGACTTCTAGATCTATAGGTGCATGCAGTTCTAGGGTTAGGGCCTAAGCTAAGTCCATTTGCGAAAAAGCCCTAGTTTTGAAGGGGGTAGTTTTTGAAAGAAAACTAAGTCAGAAAATCATTTTAACTTTCAAAAACTTGATAAATGAAATGATAAATTTGCTAATTTTCAAAAGAATTAAGAAAAAAAAAATTTGAAAAAAAATATTAAGAGAAATAGGATAAGTTTTTAAGAAAACAATACAAATCAGTCCTAAGCACAACCCTAACTGCCTTCTTAGTGAGCAAAATTCAGACTCAGGTAAGGGTTTGGTAAAGATATCAGCTATGTTGGATTTTGAGTCCACATGTCTGAGTACTATTTCAGCCCTGGCTACATGATCCCTTACAAAATGATGTTTAACTTCTATATGTTTTGTTCGGGAATGTTGAATTGGGTTTTTAGTCAAGTTGATTGAACTAATGTTATCAATATAGACTTGGGATTGAGTGTAGTCAAGCTGGAAGTCCTTAAGAGTGTGCATCATCCACAAAAGTTGTGCTACACAATCTCCTTGGGCAACATATTCTGCTTCTCTTGTGGGCAATGCTACGTAGTGTTGCTTTCTACTACACCAGCAGACTAGACTATGTCCTAATAGTTGGTAACTTTCACTTTTACTTTTTCTATCTAATTTTCACCCAACATAGTCAGAGTCAGAATATCCTGACAATTCAAAAGTGGAAATCCTAGGATACCAAATTCCTACGTTTAGGGTACCCTTAATGTACCTAAGTACCCTTTTTAGAGCTGCTAAGTGGGATTTCTTAGCACAAGTTTGGTACCTAGCACACATTCCTACAAAATATAGGATATCAGGTCTGCTAGTTGTCAGGTAAAGTAGGTTACCAATCATACTTCGGTATAACTTAAGATCAACAAGGTTACCTTCAGGGTCACTATTAATTTTGACATTTGTGGCCATAGGGGTACTTATGCTTTTGAAGTTATCTATTTTAAATTTCTTTATTAACTCTTTAGCATACATAGATTGGTGAACATAATTACCATCTCTAGTCTATTTAATTTGTAATCCTAAGAAAATGTTGAGCTCACTTACCAAGCTCATTTCGAATTCACATTCCATTATTTTTACAAATTCTTTTAGACAGTTAGAGTTGGTGGATCCAAAAATTATATCATCGACAACAATTTGGGCAATAAAAATATCATTTTCTAAGGTTTTAACAAAAAGTTGGAGTCAATTTGATCTTGGTTAAATTCCTTAGAAATTTGATAAGTTGATAAGCGTTCATACCATGCCCTAGGTACTTGTTTCAACTCATAAAGTGTTGGATCGAAGAAAATGATAGAGGGGGGGGGGGTGAATATCGTTATCAATATTTTTTGAATAGTTAAAGAATATACGCAGCGGAATGCGGAAAGAAATGCAGTACACAAGAACACAAGTCGATATTTTACTTGGTTCGGAGTCACGGTCAACTCCTACTCCAAGACCCTCTGTTCTTGACCGTTTACATTGGGCAAATCTATATTCGGAAAGATTTTTATAGATTGATAGTACAGATATAGAATTTGAAAAACTAAATCACAACACTTTCGTAAACTAAAACTTTACCGATGCTTGAGATGGATCGAATTCCGGAGCAGAGGGTCGTCATCGGCACTGAAATCTCGAAATGGAACTTTGCTGGAGCGCAGAGCATGAGCGAAAGTGTTTGGAGCGTTGGAATGAATGGATGTCGAAGCCTTGGGGGTGAACCCCCTTTTATAGCACCCATGGGGGTGCTTGATCCGTTGGGGTCGCCTGACATGTGCCTCATCCTGTGAGTATCTTCATCTGCTGGCTCGATCAGCGCTTATCCCCTTCGACTCCACACCTGGGCTGACTGGGGCGCCTGGGATCTCTCGGGCACCTAAGTTGACCTGGTCCATTGGCTTCGTGGTAGATTTACTTCGATGGCTGCTTTGGCTTTGACCTTGGGCGCCCGGGACCTCCCGGGCGCCTAGCCCAGTGTGGTTCGAAGCAATCTTGCTTCCTTGATGTTTTGTCCCTTTACCTTGGGCGCTCGGGTCCTCTCGGGCGCCTAGCCCAGTGACCTGCCCCATTCCATTGGGTCGTTCTGAGCTGCAGAAACACAATCCTTCGGTCCCTGCAACCAAGGTTAGTTCCAAAACAAACTATTCAAGAGTGTTAGTCATTATTTACAGCCTTAGCTATCTTGGTTCTGACTTCGTGTCTCCCAAATGGAACCCTAGGTTGAACCGACGTCTAATGTTCCCTCTATGGGGAAGACGCCCTCACCTACTCCTCTCAGGAGAATTTACCTTTTTGCCAACCGGCTCCTCCGGTTGGACTTTTGCCCAGCTTTACTCACCAGGTCTTCGTGCCCAGTCCGTGACCAGGACTTAGTGCCCAATTCCTCGAACCATGTCTTTGGTGCCCAACCCTCGACTAGGTCTTAGTGCCCAATTCCTCGAATCAGGTCTTCAGTGCCGTGTTTCGGGCTGGTCTTAGTGCCCAGTCCACGACCAGGACTTATTGCCCAACCTTATGTCAGGACTTAGTTGCCCAGCCCGTGGCCAGAACTTGTTGCCCAATTCATAGAACCAGGACATCGTGCCTAGTGTTCCTAGGACTTTTCCTGCACACTTGAGTAACATCGTTAGAGCACCAATAATACTTAATTTTGAACCATTTGCCAATATCAATTCGATATGGTGCTTCCGGCAACAACATAAAGTGTTTTTCTAAGTTTAAAGACATACTCAGGTTTTTCTAGGTCGTCAAATCTTGGGGTTGTCCTACATAAACTTCTTCTTTTATAAACCCATTTAGAAATGCAGACTTAATATCCATTTGGTATTGCTTGAACCCTCTATGGGCTGCAAAGGCTAACAACATTCTTATTGACTCAAGTCTGGCTACTGGGGCATAGGTTTCATCATAGTCTATCCCTTCAACCTGACTAAACCCTTTAGCTACTAAGTGGGCTTTATTTCTAACTATTTCCCCTTGATCATTTAATTTGTTTCATAACACCCACTTAGTATCTATAACAGATTTACCCTCAGATTTAGGTACTAATTCCCAAACTTGGTTTCTTTCAAATTGGGCTAACTCCTCTTGCATAGTTATGATCCAATCAGTGTGAGGTAGAGCTTCCTCTATAGTCTTAGGTTCAATTTTTGAAATTAACATGATTTGACTAAGATTTCTATAGGAAGACCTAGTTCGGACTCCTAAGGTTGGATCACCCATAATTTGATCAGAAGGGTGACTGAGTCTAGGTTTCTTGGTTCTTCTAGTACTAGGTTCAGCCTCAGGTCCGGCTGGATGGTTCGGTTCAGTGTTTGGTTCAACTACTTGGGTTGATTCAGTTATAGGATTAGTTGAGACCTCAGTAGTTGGTTCAAGGGTTAGTTCATTTAGGGGTTCAATCAAATATTCAATTGATGGTTCAATTGTTAGTTCATTGTCTTCCTGATCAATATTTGATTGGTTCAATTTTTGATTATAAGTTTTTGGTTCAATTTGCTCATCAAAAATTAAGTTAGTAGTTTCTTCAATTTTATGAGTTTGTTTATTGTAAACCCTTCAGGCCCTAATAGTTGTTGAGTATCCTAAGAAAATCCCTGGGGTTGACTTGGATTGAAACATACCTAGGTAGTCCTTAGTGTTCATGTTATGGACTTTGCACCTAATGACTCTTAGGTAGTGTAGGTTAGGCAATCTATGATAATATAGTTCATAAGGGGTTTTATTATGCCTTTTGTTAATTAGAACCCTGTTTTGGATGTAGCATGTTGTACTTACTGCTTCTGCCCAAAATTGATTAGCTAAGTTAAATTCATTTAACATGGTTCTAGCGGCTTCCTGAAGGGTTCTATTTTTCATTTCCACTATCACATTTTGTTAGGGGGTTCTAGGACAGGAAAAATCATGCATATACCCATTTATTTTGCAAAATTCTTCAAACCTTTGATTTTCAAATTCTCCTCCATGATCACTTCTAAGTCTTTTGATTTTAGTATCATTTTGGTTTTCAATCATTTTACATAGGTCAATAAATAAGTTCATGGTTTCATCTTTGGTTTTTAGGAACCTAACCCAGATAATCTTAGAGTAATCATCGATAATTACTAAGCAGTACCAATTCCCGCTTAGTGACTTGGCTCCATGTGAATCAAATAGGTCAAGATGCAGGAGCTCAAGTGTGGTTTGGGTTAAGTCTGATTGAATTGATTTGTGGTTTAACTTAGTTTGCATGCCTTGATTACATTAGTTACAGATTGTGTTTTCAAAATTCTTAATTCTTGGTACACCTTTAATTAAACCAAGTTGGGTAATTTTAGAAATTAGTTTAACATGAGTGTGACCTAATCTCCTATGCCAGAGGTTGGATTCTTCTAATTGAGTCAAGAAGCATTTTGGTACTAAAGGTAAATTAATGGTATAATCATTGTTTTTCATAATACCCTTAAGCATGACTTCTGAGTCTTGAAGGTTTCTAATCAGGCAGTCAGAGTTAGTGAATGTAACTACATAGCTAGTATCACATAGTTGACTTATACTAAGCAAATTGATTTTAAAATTTTCAACCAAGAGTACTTTCTTAATTACAAAATCAATCATGCGTTCAATGTTACCTAACCCAATGACTTTGAGTGTAGCATTGTTGCCAAATGCTACTGAGCCTAGGTTCTTAAACTTGATTTTAGTGAATTTAAATTTATCTCAAGTCATGTGTCTGGAGCATCCACTATCCAACATCCATTGGTCCAAATCTTTATGTTCATACACATAAAGTATTTATTGATTTGGATTCAATTAGAGTTAGGATTGCTTAATATTGATTTTCACAACCTAGTCCGTCTCACCCAGTCTAGTGTTATCAACCACATTAACCTTATGGGTTTTGTGAGACAGGTTTTCAAAAATAAAGATTTTAATTTTGAAAGGCATGGTAAATTTTGAAGACATTAATTTTGACAATTTTATAAAGTTTAAGTTTATTTTGAAAGTGTGTTGAATCTTAGATTAATTGAAATTTATGTTAGATTCAAATTTAACAAGTAGTAAAGTGAATTTGATTTTCAGTAATGGCTTCCAAGTCTTGGCGAGACACTAGGCCTTCTTTGGTCGTATCCTTATTGGAGCAATAACTCTTTCCTTGACAATGCCTTTTATTAAAAATTCATCTTCAAGTTACTTCTTGAAAGATTTTGGTCTAACTAGTTTGGGTCATGGATTGGTAGCTTCGGTTAGTTCCACCAGACTAAACAGACCAAGTAGGATATATTCGACCTTATTAAAAGGGCTTCCTTAACGTACTATCATCCCACCTCCACCCAATACTATGTTGTTCAAATCTCAACTTAATCGTTTATCCTTAATCTAACTAATTTTAAGTCTAAGCATGATAATTAAAATTGCAAAACGAAATAAACAAACAAGCAATGAACAAGAAAAATTATCTAATTATAAATATGGGCTTTATATTGGCACCCCCTGGACTATAGCCTCTATAGGGGTTAGGCAAGATGTGAATCTTGTCCTTGGGGATCCAATACTGGTTTGGTCCAGCTTGTTTACTTAAACATAGCTTGGGGACCCATACTTGGACTTGGGTTCTAGATTTATTCAACACAAAATAATATGCACGTTGTCTCGACTTAGTGTGATATCCGAGTCCGGATCGGTTAAGATCGGACTTCTGCTTTCCAAGGATCATGTCAAGACCCTTGGAATCCGAAGTGAATCATTCTAAGGCTACTCTGAGCTCCTTGACTTGAGTTTTCAAGGAGGAATTCTATTCCTCAAGCTTTTTAACTTAAGTTGAGTTTCCTTCTTGAATTTGCTCGGTCAAGGACCTCGAGTCGCCCTCCTCTTGTAACGCCCCAAAATTTCCATTTTTAGTACTTAAAGTCCTTAGAATTATTTAGAAATGGTTTAGAAATATTCTAGATATTTTTAAGAATTTTTAGAGTATTTTTATGGAATTTTCCGAGTCCGTTTGATGTTTTTGGAAAAAGAAAAAGAAAAATAAAAAGAAAAATAATAAAAACGTTTAAGGTCAGCCGGTGGATTGAACCCGCGACCACCACGAAACAGCCCGCGCGCGCAACCAGCCGGGCTAGGGTAACAAGCACAGAAAAGAAAGGAGAGACCTATATTTAAGGAGTAGTTAGGGCGATTTGCCCCCATAAGTATAAATGGAAAAACCAATTAAGTGCAGCTGGTGGATCGAACCCGCGAGCAGCACGAAACCAGAAACGCGCGCAGCACGAAACCAGAAACGCGCGCGACCAGCTGGGCTAGGGTATCAAGCACAGAAAAGGATGGGGAGATCTGTATTTAAGGTGTAGTTAGGTTAATCCGCCCCATAAGTATAAATAGGTAATTAAAGAGAGAAGTTTTATTTTCTCTCCTCTCCAAACCCTCACGCCGACCCCTCCTCTTCTGGGCGAAATTACACCAAGCTCTAGGGGGCCGGTCAAGGCTCTTCTCCAAGAGATAATTATATATTCGGGATCCCCGCGGCGAGAGGAACGCGTAGACGTGAAGAATTCTCCGAGATCTCAAGTTTCTCTCGAGTCCTAGACGTCAATCTTGGTTGTAAGTCCAAGATATCAATGTAAGTACTGCTCACCTGCAGTAAGAGGCGGTTTTTCCGCGAGAATTTCCTTTAAAAGTTCTTAAAAGAGATATTTCTTTTAGTTTTTAATTTCTGCATGTGATCTTAGTTCATTATATGCTTATATATGTTGATTAATACCCTATGTGAGTTTAGGATCCAAGAAAAGCTATGAGAAAAGAAAAGAAAAGATAAAGATAAGAAAAGAAAAGGCCAAGGCCTTAAGAAATCCCCAAAAGTCAAGACTTAGGGATTTTAGCACGCAAGGTGCTCCAGAAAATGCCAAGGCATTTACAGATAAGAAAGAAAAGAAAGAAAAGCTATTTTATTTTCTAAGGCCAGTACCCGGCGTCCAAGGGCGTCGTTAAAGAAATCCAGGTGTCCAATTCCAAGGTCTTGGCCCTGGTAGACCAAGGTCTGCTCTATTAGGATTGGTGGCTCGCTACCCCAACCTTTTAGGTAACGCGCATATCAGATGGTACTTACGTCTTCAGTGGATCCAAGTGATTATTATTTTCAAGTATATGCTTTAGCAAAGTTTCGAAAGTTTAAGAAAGTTTTCAAAAGTTAAAGAATAGCTAAAGTTTCAAGTTGAGCTAAGAAAAGAAAATTGAGATTTATTATTGCTTGAGTATGCATGTTTTGAGTTATACATGTTCTTAGTTTTTCTTTCAAGCATATTAGTATCTCATATGATGTTCAGTTTGATCTAGAAGCATGTTTGCATATTTAGAGTTTTTGTGAGCTAGATAGTACTTACTAAGCTTTATGCTTATAGATGCATTTCCTCTTATTGCAGATAAAGGTAAAGGCAAGCAATTCTGAAGGAAGACGACGAGGCGGTGCTGAGTAGAGTGTGTGTGGTGGCTGATTATGGAGAGATCTTTGAGACGAGACAATTTAGTTATTTGAATTGCAATGTTTAAGCTTATTCAAATTTCAAGTTCTTGCTTATGGAGAATATAGAGTATTTGAGTTTTGGATAGTTTTACATGTCAATTTCTTAGAGTAAAGATTCCATGTCATTTCATTTAGCATACATATCCTTATGATTGCATTGGATGAGTAGAAGTGTAAGTAGTTAGAGATATTGATACTTTGTTAGAGAAAAAGGTGTTTGTGCCAAGATAGTATCAATTTCCCTTTGAATCAAGTTTTTATTGCTTAAAAATGTTTAGAAAAGTTGCAATCACATTTCATAAGCTTTAGCAAGGTCGTAGAACATGTATTTGGTGTTATGAATGCATAGGAGTCAAGATTGATACAAACTCTATTGTTTAAGTTCATATAAACTTGTTTAGTTATTTTCTTCCATAAAAGTCCTAAATTCAAGTTATGGATTCGTTTGATTGACTAAATTGTTTAGGAAACTGACATAGAGTATAGAAGTGGTGTCATAGTTTGATATGGCTCGAAACTGAATGAATGGTGGGCTTAAGAAGCAAGAGCCGAAACCTGTAATTCTGATTACAGGCGTATCAGTCAACTGCCACGTCACCAGTCGACTGGTACGGGCAGTTTGAGTTGGGTGAGGCTTGTTTCAATAAGTATCAACTACGAGTTTTGAGAAGGAAAGTGTGATATGGTATCATGCATGACTACTTGAGTTAGAATATAATTGTTAGAAGAATTTAAAAGAAAAAAAAAAGATTTCCACATTTTACTTTTAGTCGTGCATTAGAGTTGAGAAGTAGAGGAAAGTAACGATCCGTCTGAAGGTAGAGAAGGCGGGTCGCTACAGTTGGTATCAGAGCAGTTCCCATTCTCTAGCATCACACACACATCAGCATCAACCTTGCCGTCTTCAAGTAAGAAAGCTTTAAGTTTCAGTTTTTCTATTGATCCTTTACTTTATTACAGTATAGAGAAATGCTTAAGTACTTACTCATATGTGCATAGAACAAGGAAGCATGTTTAATACCTTAGTACCACGGAATCATGTTTAATCCCTAGAATGGATATTAGAGAAATGCTTAAGTACTTACTTGATTTGCCCAAAAGTAAGTTTTGGGATTTTGGCACGCATGGTGCTTGATAAAAGTTTTGAGTAAGACCAAGGTCTTACTAAGCCCTAGAACGAGTTCTAGGATTAAGAAATGAGATAAGAATCAAGACCAAGGTCTTGTTATATCCTAAAGCAAGTTTGGGAACATTACCATTAAGTGTTAAGTTATACATTTGAGGACGTCCTAGAAAGGCCCAAAACGAGGAGCAAGCTCCTAGAGGGCAAGAGGCAACAGAGTCAGTACCCCCACCAAATCTCTTAGACGTGGTGGCTCAGTTACAGAGACAGTTAGCAGAACAACAGCAAGTTATTGCCACTAGGATGGCTAACCAGCAGGTCGTTATTATTACCTCGCCAGTGGCGAATGTAGTGGCACCAGTTGTGATCGAAGACCCATCGATTACATCTGTAGTTCGGCAAGGGGAGTAAGGCAAGAAGCATACCTTATTCAGTATGAGAAACCGAAGCCAGGGAACTTCCCAGGCACAAGCAAACCATGGGATGCTTAAGCATGGTTCAAAACGTTGGAAAGAATAGTAGGGCTACTGGACTGGCATGAGGTAGAGAAGATAAAGTGTGCATCTTTCTGCCTTACGGGAGATGCTAGAATATAGTGGAAGAGAGTCAAGGCCAAGAGAAATGTCAGCCAGATGACTTGGGCCGACTTCGAGACTGAGTTCTTCGAAGAATACTTTCACATGCAAGTAACCAACAAGCATTACGATGAATTCACGGAGTTCAGACAAGGAGAACTATCCGTGGATGAAGCAGTGAAGATGTTTAAGCGGTTAGCTCATCTGTGCCCAGAGCTAGTTAGCAAAGAAAAAGAGATAGTTAGGCTAATGCTCAAGATGTTAAGGCCTGAGATAACGTTGGAGGGGGCTAGCGGTGTTAAGAGGCTGCAAACCTCCGAGGAACTAATAAGTAGTGCTTTGATCACTGAGCACTACTTAAACAGTATAAAGGCCACCAGAAAGGTTGAACGATGAAGTTCTTAACAACCTTACCGTCAGGGGAAGTAATGGCCTCTACTGAGAGGCTAAGGGCAGTATCAATCTAGATTTCTAACCGAGAGCTCTACAGTGACTTGTTAGTCCTTGAGATGAAGGATTACGATGTCATTTTAGGAATGGACTTCTTGAGCAAGTATAATGCTTCTATAGACTGCCGCAAGAAAAAGTCAAGTTCACACCAGAAGCAGAACCTTCGGTTGAGTTTATTAGGAGACCCAAGGAGAAAGATAGATAGGTTCCTACCTACCTTACAAGCTCAGAGAATGTCAGAGAAGGGGTGCTCGGTTTCTAGCTCATATAGTGGATGCGAGTCAAGGACAAGGATTGAAGAGAGAAGAAGTGAGGGTAGTCTGTGAATATCCTGAGGTGTTTCCTGAAGAGTTACCAGGACTCCCTCCCAATCGGGAAATTGAGTTTGAAATTGAGTTGGCCCCAGGAACCAACCCAATTTCGAAGGCACCTCATCGCATGGCACCAGCAGAACTGAAAGAATTACAAGAACAATTGCAAGAGCTGCTTGACAAGGGTTTCATCCGCCCTAGTCATTCACCTTGGGGAGCTCCTGTACTTTTCGTCAAGAAGAAGGATGGGTCTGTGCGTCTGTGCATAGGCTACAGAGCTCTGAACAAGGTGACCATCAAGAATAAGTACCCCCTTCCTAGAATAGATGATTTATTTGATCAACTCAAAGGGGCTACAGTGTTCTCGAAGATAGATCTGCGTTCTGGGTATCATTAGCTGAAGGTTAAAGAAAGTGACATCCCCAGGACGGCCTTCAGGACAAGATACGGCCACTACGAATTTGTAGTAATGCCTTTTGGAGTAACCAATGCTCCAGCAGTCTTCATGGAGCTGATGAACCACATCTTCAGGGAGTATCTCGATAAATTCGTCATTGTATTTATTGATGATATTCTCATATACTCACAGACTCCAGAGGACCATGCTACACACTTGAGGATAGTGTTGCAGATCCTTCAGCAGGAGAAGCTCTATGCAAAATTCTCAAAGTGTGAGTTTTGGCTAGATCAGGTGACCTTCCTAGGTCACATTGTATCCAAAGAAGGCATTCAAGTTGATCCAGCCAAGATAGAGGCAGTCAGCAACTGGTGTAGACCCAAGAATGCCAGTGAAATCAGAAGCTTCTTAGGCCTGGCAGGATATTACAAAAAATTTGTGGAGGACTTTTCCAGAATAGCCTCTCCACTCACAGCTTTGACCAGAAAGAACAAGAAGTTTGAATGGTCAGATAAATGCGAGCACAGTTTTCTAGAGCTGAAGAAGAGATTGACTAGTGCTCCCATCCTGACTGTTCCAGAGAGTGACAAGGCCTTTGACATCTATAGTGATGCATCCAAGATGGGCCTTGGAGCTGTCCTCATGCAAGACGGTAAAGTGATAGCATATGCCTCCAGACAGCTCAAGGACTATGAGAAGAATTATCCTACGCATGACCTTGAGCTAGCAGCTGTGGTTTTTGCACTGAAGCTCTGGAGACACTACCTGTATGGAGTGCAGTGCAGAATCTTCACAGACCATCAGAGTTTGAAGTACTTCTTCACTCAGAAGGATCTGAATATGAGGCAGCGCAGGTGGCTAGAGTTGGTCAAAGATTATGACTGTGAAATCCTCTACCACCCAGGTAAAGCTAATAAAGTGGCAGATGCACTGAGCAGAAAATCCTGTGCGCACTGATGTCCCTATCATCACTGTCTCTACCACTTCAGAAAGAAATAAAGGATTTTGGAGTCGAGGTAATAATTGGGCAACTTTCTGCATTGACTCTAGAGTCAACCCTGCTTGTGGATATACAAAGAAAGCAAAGTCAAGACCCAA
>JAGFNQ010004079.1:0-32130 GCA_024364735.1 Boesenbergia rotunda
TTCCATAAAAGTCCTAAATTCAAGTTTATGAATTCGTTTGAATGGCTAAATCGTTTAGAAAACTGATATGGTGTATAGAAATGATGTCGTAGTTTGATTTGGCTCGAAATTGAAGGAATGGTGGAGAGTTGAAGTAGCTGCCGAAACCTGAAGCTTCAAACTACAGGCTATCAGTCGACTGATGCAGTATCAGTCGACTGATACCTGCTGTATGAGTTGGGCGAGGCAAGCAACAAGTGTGCCATATTGTGAGTTTTTGAGATAATAAATGTGATATGTTGTTATGCATGATTGTCTAAGTTAGGATATGATTGATAGATGAATTTAGAAAAAGAAAAAAAAAAGATTTCCGCATTTTTATCATATATTAAAAGTAGAGAAGTATAGAGAAAGTAACGATCCGTCTAAAGACAGTAAGAAGGCGGGTCGCTACATTCCTAACCTTAGTATTACTATGTCCATTTTGATCATTCCTAGATCTACCCATTTTTCTATGTATGTGTCTCCCTTTCTTAGGGTTGATGCCTTGATACTTAGGTATAGAAACCCTAGATTTATCATGAAACATAGATTCTTTGGTATTTTGGCATGCAATAGTATTTATATTTCTATCATGATACTTAAAGTCAAACGTACGCATAGGCAAGCAATTATTATTTCTAGCATTCATAAAAGCATTTGAAACATAAGTAAAGTTAGGGATTACCTCCCTTACCCTTGTAGCTCCCCCTTGACATGAGCTCATTTTCTTCTCAACTTTTTCCATCTTCTTAAATGCTCCATCTTCTTGAGCTCTCTTTTTCTTGGACATTGAGTGTAATAATGTCCTAGCTCCCCGCAAGTATAACACCTAATGTGCTTCTTTTCTTTCTTTTCTCTACAATCTACATTAGATTTAAAATAAATTGAGTTGGGTTTAGGGTTTACCTCCCTTTTACCTAATGGACACTTGTCCTTGTAGTGCCCCTTCTTGTTGCAACCAAAGCATATGATATGATCCTTTGATTTTGCTTTAGTGGAGGTTGGAGCTTTTTCTTGTTCCGGTATTGATGAGGGTTTCTCCTCCCCCTCAATCCTTGAAGTTGATACCACTTCTTCTTCTCTTGATGAGGTAGATGATCTTTCACTTGATTGTGCCTCTTCACTTGATGAGGTCGACAATTCTTCTTCCTCTTGGTCTTCTTGGACCGTTGAACTTATCTCTTTGGGCTCTTCTACTATTTGAGCTTGTGTAGGGTCCTCATGACATTTTTCTATCTTTTTCCATAACTCATATGCATCTTTATATTCACCTACACCACTCAAAACATTATTAGGCAAAATATTCACTAATATACCAACTACCTTCTCATTTGCCTTAGATTGAGCTTATTGTTCCTTAGTCCAATATCTAGGTCGGAGTCTTTTTCCATGCTTATCTCTTGGAATCTCAAATGATTCTTCTAGCACCACCATGAATTCTCAATCCATTCCAAGCTAAGTCTTCATTCTTGTCCTCCAATAGTCAAGGTCTTCATGATCATAAGGAGGTGGAGTGTTGATATCATCTAGGGGTGTCAATTCGGGTGGGTCGGGTCGGGTTCGAGTCAGGTTGGGAAATTTTCTTTTTTTTAACTCCCAACCTGAACCCGAATTCAACCCGAAACGCCCAAACCCGAACCCGAACCCGACCCGAATAACCTGAAAAAACCAATTCAAAACGTCTTTTTTCACTATTCCCTATAATTCTTCACTTTTATCTCAAAATTCCATCATAATCATACTAATATTGATATTAATATACATAAAAATATCTTAATTTTCAAAATAAAATTTGATTTAACCCCAAAAATCACTAAACATTAAATTCAGGCCAACCCGAACCCGACCCGGGAATTTTCAACCCAAAATCCTCCAACCCGAACCCGACCCGAACCCGAAAATTTTCAACCCGAACCTGATTTTTTTCGGGTTGATTCGGGTTGGGTTGTCGGGTCGTGTTGATTTTTGACATCCCTAATATCATCCCCCAACTTGTCTTCTATCATCTTTTCCACTAGCTTGTGCTCTTTTGGCGGTTATTCCAATAAGAGCGAACCTTCACTCTGATACTACTTGTTAGATCGTGACAAGCAAGTTAGAGGGGGGTGAATAGCTTCTTTCGATTTTTCTACCCACAACGTTAGCAAGCGCAAGCGGAAATCTAATAAAACAAATGAAAACAATGCTAACGCAACCTGATTTACGTGGTTCGGAGATGATGCTCCTACTCCACGACAATCCATAAGGTGGACGATCCCTAATCCTTCGGCGGATGACTCCCGGAGCACCTCCGGCTAGATCTCGTAGCTCCTTGTGGGTGGAGAAACCTCACCACAACCTTTGGACACTACCTGAGAAAAGAAGGTTACTAACCAGCTCTATTTAAGCATGTTTCGCCAAGAAAGAAAAGCCTAAAACGAGCTCCTTTAAATAGAGCTCGAGTTTGAAATGGTCGCTACCAGTCGACTGCCCCTGGGGCAGTCGACTGGTCCCACTCAGATTCGAACGTTACAAGCCCAACGTTCGAATCACCAGCCATCACCAGTCGACTGCCCCTGGGGCAGTCGACTGATCCTTCCCTAAGCCTAGGGTTATCCTTCCCGAGTACATTTCTCTCCGCACTCGAACCCTCCCGACTTAGTTCCCGAGTACAAAAACTCACATTCGGACCCTCACAACCTGGTTGACTCTTCAATCAGTAGTCTCGATCTGTTGCCTTCACACCCTCTTTGTCTTCGGCTCCCGTTCCTCGGATGCGCACGCAAGCCCTCAACTTGTATCCATGCCACCCTTCACGCATGTCTCGAAGTCCGTGCCCCTCGGCTCATCGTCTCTGCTCCAACAGCCTCGATCTGTCGCCTTCAAGCCCTCTTCGACTTTGGCCCTTGTCCCTTGGATACGCATACAAGATTGCGACTTGCCTCCATGCTACCCTTCACGTACACCTCGAAGTCCGCTTCCCTCGACTCATCGTACCTGCTTTACCCATGGTCCCTCGGATGCGCACGCATGCCAACCGCTTGCCTCCATGTCACACTTCACCTGAAGACATCCAACCAAGTCTATGTGTACCTGCAAACCTGCACACTCACATACGCATATTAGTCCAACAACAAATCCTAACTTACTCATATTGACACACACATCAAAACTCATGATCCTCTAGATCGTACTCGGGTCGATTGCCCCAACAGGTTTTTTAAATCCGTTGTTTATAAGCCTATTTTTTTGGGACTAAGATAACATTTTTTATTAATCGTTGTCTATTAGCATTGATTGCATAGTAATAGACAACGATTTTATTAAACTGTTGTCTATGTGAAATATATTTTTCGCGACTCAGGCTTCAACATGTCTAAAATAAAAAAGAGATTTTTTGGATAAAAAAAATTAAAGTAATTTTTAATTAAAAATTCTAGTCAATTTTTTGGATTTAATCACCATGTGATCAGGGATGGAGATTTTCCGATTAGACAGAATCGGGGATGAGGATAAAGATAAAATTCAGAGGTGAGGATCATACTACTAGAAATAAGATCTATTATAATATTTTAGTAGTGATACTTAATTTAAAATTTCATTAAAAATAATTTTTAATGAAACTTATTAAAAGAGATTATTTTTAAAATTAAAATATCATATTAGACTCTCAATGCCATTACAATTTAATTCAACCTATTTATTTTCATTGCCCTAAACTTCTCTTTCACCTAAGCTGTTAGCTTATTCTTCCCTTCCTTTGTACCTTTTCTCTTCATAGCTCCTTCTTTCTCTGCAACGAGCAAGAAGGATCCCCAAACTCTAGCTAAAATGATGATCCTAAATTGGAGATCCAATCATAATTCTACGACGTGGTACTTCTTCCGCCTCATGATTGACATCTTCGCTGCTACATTCTTTATGTCAAATACCAAAATATATATAAGAATAAAATAATTAAAATTGAATAAAATTAAATTTATTTAGGAAAAAAATAATAATACAATAATTGGGAAATAATAGAGAAATAAGTTTATACGAATTAATAGAAATTACTAATTTTTTGGATTTCAAATGAATTATTTTATATTTTATAGGGATAAATGGGATATAAGAAAGGTCTATTTAACTATTGACTTCTTAAATACTCCCTAATCAGAAAAACTTCTTCATGTCAGCTCCCTTGGTAAGGGAACTATAGTTTTAACTCCCTAATTTTTTTTTAAACTCCCTAATACATAAATTTACCAATCTACCCTTATTAAATGTTATCCCTCTCTTCAATACCTTCTCCCCCATTTGTTCACGATGGATCCAAAAAAAAAACCCTAACCTGTGCCATCCCACCATTTTCGTCTTCCTCATTTCCCTCTTCTCCATTTCTTCCCTACAAACCAAGGAAATCGATGGCTTGACCATTTCCCTCTTCTCCATTTCTTCCCGTTACAATGTCCATCCTAAACAAACCCTAACCAGCGAAATCCATCGCTCCACCTATCCACGCCGAGGAGGAGACTGAAGCAAGATCATACCCATCGAGATCCATCGATCGAGAGTAGCGAGTTATCAACCGAGAGCATACGGACCGACGAGGAAATTGAAGTAAGCGTCACCGTCGAAGACAGAGTCGAAGACACACAATCACCTTAAAAAATAGTAAATTTTTTAATTTTGATAGTCTTTTTTAATCTATTAGTCGTATTTTGTTTGCTTGAATTTTCACATATCTCATTATTTATATATTATTGGTTTTTGGTTCCACTTTTTGAGATGGAGGTGAAATCTTGAGATAGCGCGTGTAGGCTTGATCGCTTACGCTTGCTCCTCCAACTCCAACTACTACAGGAAAGAATCCACCTCCATCTCAAAAATTCATTTTATTAATCGTATCTTCCTCTTTTGGAAGTTATTATTCCTCATTTATGCTGTGTTATGAAATTAAATATAATTTGTCAAATTTTTTTAAATTGATATCGTGTTATGATTGATTATGAAATTGTATAGTCTTTACCAATGCAATATCTCAATCACTCAAGTGGCACAGATTTTGATCAGTTTCTTAAAGAAATGGAATCTAAATCTTCAAATTTTTCATTTCTGGGTAGTTGCAAGTATAAAGAAGACCTCTATATGATTTCAATTTTTAATGACTTCAGTCTAATGGAGCTGTTTCTTAATCTTGGAAGAAAATGTGAGGAGAGTGTTCCACAAAATGTGCTTTTGCAATATCTTGCACCACATCAAAATATGTATGTGACATTTCATGAAGATGATGATGTCCGGATTATGACACATCTTTACACGTCTATGAGATTGACAATAATTAATATGAGAGCAGTGGAAAAACATCACATGAGTTCCCACAGTCTCGAGAGGTAAAAAATTTCTACCTTGATTTTTTCCCGCATGTAGATATTAATGATGATAAAATTTATTTTTTTGATTTGCTTGATATGTCATTGTAGAGTACAATTATTGATGATTGTTTAGTTATTTATCATGGAAATATATTGTGGGTGTGCTTTCTTCTTGTGAATCTTAAACATATGTAAATTTTAGTTGGGAAGACATTGGATGATTTAAACTTTTAAATTAGAACATGATTATATTCTATTTGCGTTGTATTAATAATTTATTAAAAGGTTAAGACTTTAATTTTAGTTTTAGTTTTGTTAATATATTACATAAAGTACTCTCCCAAAGGTTAAGTCTTTAATTTTGGTGTATGGATAGTAGGTTAATTATAATTATTTTATTCTTACAATGATATTATACTCATTGTTAAATTGATAAGGTTTGAAACTGAAGAAGAGACACAGACTAATAATGATGGCCATCTTGAAGTGGGTTTGGTAAGAAATTTCATAGATGCTTGGAGTCATTGCATCCGTGGAGAGGGCCAGATATTCAAGGATGCTACAGAATTTCAAAAATGTGCTAAAAATTATGCAGTTGCTATGAGACGATCGTTTTTGTATAAAAAGAATGATAATAAGAAGGTTATTCTTGTCTGTAGCGAAAACAACTGTTCTTGGAGAATATATGCTTCAAGACATAAAGCTGACAAACTTTTTGGCATTAGAAAATGCAATCTAATACATACTTATGGAGATGACAATCTTCGTAGTAGAGGACATCCTAAAGCTGATGCTGCCTGGGTTTCCAATGTTGTGATGGATAGATTGAGGGGAGAGCCCTCGTATCGACCATGCACAATGTTGAAAGATATTCATAGAGATTATGGGGTCGAGCTTAATTACAACAGAGTTTGGAAAGGGAAGGAATTGGCAATGCATGACATTCATGGTGCAGAGGAGGGGTCTTATGATAGATTACGATGGTATTGTAGTGCTATCAAAGAAACTAATCCTGGAAGTTTTGTCGAGTGTGAAATTGATCATTGTGGTAATAAATTTAAACGGTTATTCATCTGCTTCAATGCATGTGCAATTGGTTTTATCAATGGATGTAGACCCTTGGTTTTCTTAGATGGCACTCACATAAAGAATAAATACAAAGGATGCATTTTGGTTGTTGTGGCAAAGGATGCTAATGATGATCTTTTCACATTAGCATATTCAGTTGTAGATGCTGAAATGATAATAATTGGGGATGGTTTTGTTTCCAACTTAAAAGTGCCCTGCTTTCACATTCCTATATTGAGTTCAATGAGTTCACCTTTTTTCTGATAGACAACCTAGGATAATCAAGGCTATTCAGATAATATTCCTAGATAGTCATCATGCCTACTGTTTGAGGCATTTGGTAGACAATTTCATGAAACAGGTTTGGCTAATGGCATATTTGTGTTAGGAAATATTGCTTTTTGAATAATACTTTTTTATGTACTTTTTTTGTTATTTGAATGTAGGTCATGCGAAGGTACCCACTTCATAACAAAAAATATTGGTCATCTATTTTCAAAAAAGCTGCATATGCCCTATCGACACAAGAGTTTCAAGAATATGTTAACATGATAGTAGGGTCAATGCCACTTGCCAAAGACTTTATAGTATCATCGTGTCCAGAAAGTTGGGCAAATGCATATTTTCTAGGAAATCGGTGGGGTGTCATGAATAATAACATAGCTGAGTCTTGGAATAATTGGGTTAAAGCAGCATGATTTCTTCCTATCGTGGCCATGGTCGATCACATACGGATTCAAATTATGGATATGATGCACAGACGACGTGAAGCAAAAATGGAGATGGTTAAAAGATTGAGTCCACCAAAGGAGAATTCTCTTGCAAAAACATATGCTGAATCTCGTAGTTTAATAGTGTGCAAGGCATGTGGTTGGAGTTTTGAAGTTGTGGATGGGAATAAATCATTTGCTGTTGATTTGTCTGCTCAGACTTGTTCGTGCAAAGCATGGCAGATTAATAGGTTTCTATGCAAACATGGATGTTCAGCAATAGAGTCAAAGTCATTATCAGTATATGATTTCTGTGGCAAGTACTTTAAAATAGAGTTGTATCATGAAAGCTACAAAGGAATCCTAAATCCGATCCCTATATGTCACATGTGTGAGTACAATCTCGAGCAGCCATTTGTAATCAATGCTCCCGTTGTTCGAAGCCAACCAGGCAGAAGAAGAACTCAAAGGATACCTTCGCAAGTCGAAAAACGTGTGACAAAGTGTGGTCGGTGTCATGGGCGAGGTCATAACCGACGTAGTTGCAAAGAAGTCATTAATTAACTCTACTTTTAGTTTGTGAATATAGTATGGAACTGTTTGATTTACAAGTAAAACATTGTATTCTGAAATTTCTTTTAATGAGCATGTACTCATATATTTGATCTCTAATACATTTTCTAATTTACAGGAAAAAGAGGATGACAGAACAAGCAAGAAGCAAGGATGTACCTAAGAGAAGGAGTACTCAAACCAGTGGAATTATTCAGGGTGTGTTCTTGCTGTAATGGTCCTTTAATATTACGTTAAGTTAGTGATGTTTATGTACCGGGAACTGTTTATGTAATATGGGCTTGATACTAGTTGATGTTTAAGCTTGGTGTGATATCTGTATTTCATAGTTTTGGTAAATGACTCGTATTTGTTGTTGTTGTTGTGTTAGTTCAGTTGTGAAACTGAATGTTAGTTCAGTTATGAAACTGAATGATATGATTTGTGAACTCTTTATGTGCATGCCATTTGTGGGATATACAAAGAAGATATTGTTAGAATTTTATACTTAAATTTCATTAAATCATACTAAATATAAACCAACGGAAACTTAAATTATATACGAAGGATATGCTTTTGATATGTATTCTTCACTTGCATTGCTCGATGACTGTTTGTTTCATAGAAGACAATTCCTGTAAATCTTGAGTATTTGTTGTTGTTCTTGTGTTAGTTCAGTTATGAAACTGAATGTTTCTTCAGTTATGAAAATGAATGTTTGTTCAATTATGAAACTCAATGTTATGATTTGTGTACTCTTTATGTGCACGCCATTTGTGGGATATACAGGGAGATGCTGTCAGAATTATACAAAAGAGATGCCAAGTTGGAGATGTAGGATTGGTGTCGTCGATAGAGGGGGGGTGAATGTCGACTATGAAAATCTTTCGGTAAACTTCGTAAATCTTTTGAACGTTCTAAGATCAGAGTTAGTAGCACAGCAAAAAAGTAAAACAGAAAAAGAAAAACAATACACAAGGACACAGCGGGATTTATTTACTTGGTTCCCAACCCCCCAGGGTCAGTGCATCCAAGGCCTATGTACTCGGCGTGAGTCCACTATTGGTCTCCTTTCCAGAATTTCCGGAGGCGGAGAAAATCCGTCTTACAGTGTATAGTTACAAGCAACAATATTGAAAGTTAAGTACGGAACAAATAGAAGCAAACCGAACAAGAATCTGAAACTCGGCTGATCTGGACCTCCGAAGTGCCGTGCACTTCCTCCTGGAGCCTCCCGGTCATAGAGCCTCGTCTTTAGTACGTTGTCGTCGGTCAGAATGATCAGAATCGCTCTTAGCAGTTGTGTCTGAAGCAGAGGGGTCAAAGCCCCTTATATAGGCTTCATACGGGCGCCCTGGACGTCGGGGGCGCCCCTATAAACCCGGTCAAACCTTATCCCCGTGTCGACCTCACCGTGGCTGATAAAACCTCTGACCAGGGCGCCCCGGACCTCCTGGCCACCTGCATGAAGGCTTATTTGTGTTTCGAACTCGAAACAGCAAATACAGCTTTGTACTTGGGCGCCCCGGATCTCCCGGGCGCCCCGCTTGAAGCCTATTCTGCTTACCACACGAAAACTATTTTTTCCTTCTTTGGCTTGGGCGCCCGGGACATTGGGGGCGCCCTGGATGCTTGGGGGCGCCCCCACTAATGGGGGTGCCTGGCTTCAAAGCCTCTAGCCCAGTTTTTTCTTGCTTTGTCTTCCTGGTACCTGCAAGATACACAAACACAAAGCACATATACATACAATATTAGTCTTAAGGACTTGGTTCTGACTTCGGATTTGCACGAAACCCTAGGTTGAACCGAGGCAAGTTCCCACCCCGAGAGCGCGCCTTTCACCTACTCCTCTCAGGAGACGGTTGCCACCCAATCCTTCGGGTGGACTTTTGCTTAGCTTCCGATACTTCCGGACCTCGAGACGCCCGAACCCTGACCCGTCTCTACTTCCGTCCTTAGTCATCGCTCAGCTAAGTTGCTCAGTCCCTCGGACCAAGACTTCGTGCCCAAACCCTAATTCCAGGACTTCGGTGCCCAACCCTCGACCAGGTCTTCTTGCCCAATTCCCCGAACCAGGTCTTCGGTGCCCAACCCTCGACCAGGTCTTCTTGCCCAGTCCTCGACCAGGACTTAGTGCCCACCTTCCGAGCAGGTCTTCGATGCCTAGCCTTTTGCCAGGACTTAGTGCCCAGTCCTCGACCAGGACTTCGTGCCCACCTTCCGAGCAGGTCTTAGTGCCCAGCTTCACTCACCAGGTCTTAGTGCCTAGGCTAACTAGAACTTTTCTTCCACTTTGGTTACTCCTCTTTTGCTCACCCTCCCTTGTTCTATGTATCACTGACTTAAGTGTATTGTCAATCATTAAAACACTTGGAGGAGGACATCACTGATGCAACTTGCACCAACAATCTCCCCCTTTTTGATGTTTGACAATATCTTAAGTTAGATTGGTTGAAAGGGCTAACTTACTATCCTTGGGATCAAAAATAAAAAAAAATGATCTAAGTTTTGAAAATCCATTTTTGATCTTCTAGGAAAAATAGAAAAAAATTCTAACTTTCACTCTCCCCTTTTTGAAACCATTTTGATTAATTGATCCTTTAGAAAGAGAGAAAAAAATTTCTAACTTAAGGCGTATCTCTCCCCATTTGTCATACATCGTAAAAAACCAAAAAAAAAACTCTTGCACCAACAATGAAATATCTGGTTCTTTGTGAGAGTATTTGAAAAATATCTATACTTTTGAAAGATATATTGATTTTTTGAAATGTGCAAGTACTTTTGAAAAAATAGATTGAGCCCTTTTGGGAACATCTAAGTATTTTTGAAAAATGTTATGCAATTTTTTGGAAAATATAAGTACTTTTGAAACATATTATGCAATTTTGAAAAGTATCAGTACTTTTCACACATATTAGAATTTTTAAAAGACATAAGTACTTTGGAAAAAAAATATAAATTTTTTAAAAATTAAGTACTTGACATGGTTCCTTTACCAGTCTGACACAATCATAGGAAACCTTGTTGACTACAAGGACATTTTCCTAAGTGTCCTGAAAAATTTTCCAAACCCAAGAAAAACATTTTCTTAAATTGATTAAAACTAGATGAGTTTTTAAAAATAAATGTATTTTTAAAGACAAATTATTAAAATGATAGTCTTTGAAAAGATACTTATGTTTTCAAAAGGACTTGAAAATACTGCGTATGAAAACATTTGAAGTATTCGATAATTCTTTTAATTTGACCTCCCCCTAAACATGCCCCAGTCCTGGAAAGCTTGTTGACCACAAGTACTCTTCCTCTGAGTGTTTAGGATTTGGTTCAGATCAAAAAGAATTATTTAACAATTTTAAAAAATAAATGATTACCAAAAAAAAACTTTTCTGAAATTCTTCTTTTGACTCAGACTCCCCCTAAATTTGACACATCCTAGGAGTCCTTGAAGATCATGAAGTGGACATTTCCTCTGTGTCTTTAGGGTTTATTAAAGTCAAAGAATCAGATAAATTTTTGAACATATAATTTTTACAACATAAACCTTTTTCGAAAACACAAGTGATAATGATTTAAAGCACAGTTTTTGAAAAGTATTTTCAAATGATAGTAATGTTTAAAGTGCAGTTTTGGAAAATCATTTTGAAAAAAAAAATAAAAAACACTCCCCCTGTACCCGATACCGTTTGACTCTATCTAAGTGCCTTAAGGAACTTTAGTGTTGTCCTAAGAGGCTTGTGTCTAATTACGTGAGTCAAACAATTTTTAAAAAGATATAATTTTTGAAAACATGTAATATGTATATTCAATCAGACAAGCATAAATTCCATAAAAACATTATTATGTTGAAGTACAATTTTGAAAATATATTTTTAGGAAAATATTCTAGCAATTTTGAAAAATAGTTTTGAAAAATATTTTTCAATTTATTAGTCCTTAACATCTCACCCGTTCTAGATGTCTCAATACAGCAAGCATGGTTGCCTTATAGGTGTATTGTGAGATGCTTGAATCATTTTTCTTAATTTATTATTAACTCTAAGATTGAATTGAAGCTTGTGTTAGATTCAAATCTGACAATAATAAAGTGAATTTGGTTTTCAATAATCGGCTTCTAGGTCTTGGTGAGGCACTAGGCCTTCTTTGGTCGTAGCCTTATTGGATCATCAACCCTTTTCTTGACAAAGCCTTTTATTGAAAATTCATTTTCAAGTTACTCCTTGAAAGATTTTGGTCTAACTAGTTTAGGTATTGGATCGATAGCTTCGGCTAGTTCCACTAGTCTAAAGAGACCAAGTAGAGTATACATGACCTTATTAGAAAAGGCTTCCCTAATGTACTATCATCTCACCTCCTCCCAATTCTAGGTTGATCAAGTTTTAATAATTCTTTTTCCTATAGTCGTTCTAAATTATGTATAAAATTTAAATATGAATGGCATGTCATATATTTAAAAGAATTAGCAACTGCATGGCATGACAATTATGCATGAGTCAAACAAATCAAAATATTTAATTAAGTTTCTAAAGATATATCAAATTCTCGATTTGATACATGTCGTGTGAACCCGCGAATATGTCAACCCACATTGACATATTTAATTTTATTAAATTAATTGTTGCGGTTTTGGTAAGATTTTAGATAAGTTTGAGTTATTTAAGATTTGGTTGGATTCGAGTTAATTAAGAATTAATTGAAGTTGAATTAATTAATTGAGGTTGAATTAATTAGGAATTAATTAATTTGAATTAATTTTATTGAGTTAATTTAACATGAATTAATTACGATTTAAATGAATTAATTTAAGTTTGAATTAATTAAGATTGAATTAATTTAAGTTCAAATTAATTAGGATTAATTTGAATTAATTTAAGTTCGAATTAAGATTAATTTGAATTAATTTAAGTTCGAATTAATTAAGATTAATTTGAGTTTGAATAATTAAGATTTAATTAATTTGAGTTTGAATAATTAAGATTTACTTAATTTTAATTTAATTTAATTAGGAATTAATTTGAATTTAATTTAATTAGTATTTAATTTGAATTAATTTGAATTTAATTTAATTAGGATTTAATTTGAATTAATTTGAATTTAATTTAATTAGGATTTAATTTGAATTAATTTGAATTTAATTTAATTATGATTTAATTTGAATAATTAAGGTTGAAATGATTAATTAATAGTTGTGGGTCTAAGTTCATAATTTTTATTATTTCGAAAATTTTTTACTCATCCTTATTTTTCTTTTCAAGTTTTTCTAGTAATTCGGATTTGT
Organism: Boesenbergia rotunda; assembly: GCA_024364735.1. Taxonomy (NCBI): domain Eukaryota; kingdom Viridiplantae; phylum Streptophyta; class Magnoliopsida; order Zingiberales; family Zingiberaceae; genus Boesenbergia; species Boesenbergia rotunda. Next base: position 12,963 of record JAGFNQ010004079.1, read on the forward strand.
TTGAACCTTTGTGAAATTTATTTACTATGGCCTTTATCTTAGATAGTTCCATATCCTCCTCATCCTCAAAGTAGGAGGAGTAATTTGGGCCACTAGTTAAAGTTTTATAATAATTTTGAAGATTATCTATAATTAAGTTATTATCTAGGAGAATTTCATCTTCAAAATTATCCTTAGAAATAATATTTTCAGAATTATATTTTAGCTTATCTTTAGGACTTTCAAATTCGAATTCAGAGTTATACAATAGATTTTCAAATTTGAATTCATAATTATCTAAAGGTTTTTCTAATTTGAATTCAGAATTATCTTTAGGATTTTCGAATTTGAATTCGGAATTATCTGAATTAAAATTCAGATTAATTCCAAAATTAATTTCAGAATTAACTTTGGAAATTATCGAGTTAACATTAAGGATTAAAGTGTTGATTTCTGATATTTTAGAATTATTTACTTTTTCTAACTGATTATGCAAGATATCTATTTGACTATGGGCTCCCTTTGCCGCCAGTGGTGTAGACCGAGTCTTACGAGTAGGGCACTAATTTTTGTAGTGCCCTCTCTCCCTGCACGTGAAGCATATAATATGGAATTTAAAATTTGACTTTTAAAATTAAAATGTACCTGATTCAACCCTGGGCTCCCCCTCAACTCCTGGCGTCGTTGCTCCGTTGGCGGTTAGTCCGGTGAAGAGCGGCCTCGCTCTGATACCAATTGTAGGATCGGTGTCGTCAATGTTGGTGCAAGTTGCATCAATGATATTCCTCTTTAAGTGTTTTAATGTTTGACAATACACTTAAGTCAGTGATACAATGAATAGACAAAGGGGAGCAAAAGTGAAGTAACCTTAGTTGAAGAAAAGTCCTAGTTAATCTAGGCATCGGAACCCTAAAGACCTAGCGAAGGGCTGCTAGGCACCTAGCGAAGGGTAGCTAGGTATCAAAACCCCAAGACCTAGCGAAGGGCTGATAGGCATCGTAACCCTAAGACCTAGCGAAGGGATGCTAGGCACCTAGTGAAGGACTACTAGGCATAGAAGACCTAGCGAAGGGCTGCTAGGCATAGAAGACCTAGCGAAGGATTGCTAGGCACTAGGCGAAGGACCGCGTGGTAACAAAGACCTAGCGAAGGGCTGCTAGGCACCTGGCGAAGGACTGCTAGGGAATAAAGACTTGGTCCGAGGGACTAAGCAACTTAGCTGAGCGATGACTAAGGACAGGAGTAGAGACGGGTCAGGGTTTGGGCGTCTCGAGGTCCGGAGGTATCGGAGGCTAAGCAAAAGTCCACCCGAAGGACTGGGTGGCAACCGTCTCCTGAAAGGAGTAGGTGAAGGGTGAGTTCTCGGGGATAGGAACTCGTGCCGGTTCGACCTAGGGTTTCGTGCAAATCCGAAGTCCGAACCAAGTCCTTAAGCTTAATATTATATGCATTCATGCTTTGTGTTTGTGTATCTTGCAGGTATCAAGAACCGGAGACAAAGCAGTTAAACCAAGCAAAACAGTGTTGGAGGCCCTAAGCAGGGCGCCCCCATCATTGGGGGCGCCCCCATGCAACCAGGGCGCCCCCAACAGTGGGGGCGCCCCCAGACAGCACTAAAGAAGCAGAATTCTTGATGCAGTCAAAATAGGTGTCAACCGGGGCGCCCGGAGCGTCCGGGGCGCCCGGAGCGTCCGGGGCGCCCGGAGCGTCCGGGGTGCCCGGAGCATCCGGGGCGCCCGGGTCAACACTGTTTCGTTGCTGCGAGTCCGAAGCAGTGGATAAGCGCTGACTGGGTTCAAGATGGGCGCCTGGAAGATCTGGGGCACCCTGGTCAAAGGTCTTATCACCTGCAACGAAGTAGGCGCAAGGATGAGAGTTGACCGAGTCTTCCGGGGCGCCCCCAGCGTCCGGGGCGCCCCCAGGAGGCCTATATAAGGGGCTTCGACCCCTCAGCTTCAGACACCAATTCCAAGAACCATTCCAAGCTTTCTGACCAACTGCAACGCGCTAGAAACGAGGCTCTACGACCGGGAGGCTCCAGGAGGAGGTGCGTGGCACCTCAGAGGTCCAGATCGGCCAAGCTTCAAACTTTGTCTCGTTGGTTTGCTTTTTAATTACTGTATTTAAATTTCTATATTATTGCTTGTAATACTGCACTGTAAGTCGGGTTTCTCCGCCTCCGGAAAGTCCGGAAAGGAGACCAATAGTGGACGGGCGTTCCCGTGCATAGGCCTTGGATGTACTGACCCTGGGGGGTCAGGAACCAAGTAAAAATCCGCTGTGTACCTGTGGTCTTTCTCTATTTTTCTTCGTTCTATTTATTTTCCGCTGCGCTAACACTCTAAGTCTAGAACAAAAGTTACGATAGTTTCACGAAGGTTTTTCGCGATCGATATTCACCCCCCCCCCTCTATCGACGGCACCGGTCCTACAATTGGTATCAGAGCCAAGCCGCTCTTCACCGGACTAACCGTCGACGGAGCAAAGACGCCAAGAGTTGAGGGGGAGCCCAGGGGTGAATCAGGTACATTTTTTTTATGTCTAATTTTAAATTGCATATTATTTGTTTCACATGCAGGGAGAGATGCACTATAAAAATCAGTGCCCTACTCATAAAAATCGTTCATCACCGGCGCCAAAGGGGGCACCAGCGCCAGGAGTCCGGAGAGATAAAAGCCATATCAGATGCTTCAAGTGCGAAAAATTCGGACACTACAAAAACCAATGTCCGGCAAAGGTACGAAAAATTTATGTTCCAAAAATTTTACAAGTTTATGCACTTTCATATGATAAAATATTTAATTTTTCTGATAAAGTAGATTTACTGTATAGGAAAATTAACTTTTTGCATGTTAAATTACAAAACGTGAATATGACCAAAATATTAGAAATTAATTGTTTAATTCAGAATATCAATTCAGAAATTAATAAAATTAACTCTGATAATTTTTCTGATGAAATTAATTCTAATAATTTATCTGATAAAATTAATTCTAATAATTTATCTGATGAAATTAATTCTAATAATTTTTCTGATAAAATTAGTTCTGATAATTTTAATTCAGACAAAATTAATCCTAAGGATAATTCCGAATTCAAATTTGAAAATCCTAAGGATAAATCTGAATTCAAATTTGAATATCTTAAGGATAATTCAGAAAATAATTCTGAAAATCCCAAGATTAATTCAGAAATTAATTCTAAAAATCTTAAAGATAATATAAAGATTAATGTTGAAAATATATCTGAGGATAATTTTCTCCTAGATAATAATTTAATTATAGATAATATTGAAGATTATTACAAAACCTTAATTAGTGGCCCAAACTACTACACCTACTGTAAGCATATTGAAAATTTTAATCTTAAGGAGGATATGGAACTATCTAAGATAAAGGTCATAATCAATAAAAATTACAAAAATTCAAATAAATCAAAATTATTAGAAAAACTTGAAAAGAAAGATAAAGATGAAGAAGAAATTTTCGAAATAATGAAAATGATGAATTTAAACCCATAATTATTAATTAATCATTATAACCTTAATTCAAATTAAATTCAAATAAATCCTAATTAATACAAATAAATTCAAATTAAATCCTAATTAATTCAAATAAATTCAAATTAAATCCTAATTAATTCAAATTAAATTCAAATAAATCCAAATTAAATTCAAATTAATTCAAATTAAATTCAAATAAATCCAAATTAAATACAAATTAATTCAAATTAACTCCAAATTAAATTCAAATAAATTCAAATTAAATCCAAATTAAATTCAAATTAATTCAAATTAAATCCAAATTAAATTCAAATTAATCCAAATTAAATTCAAATTAATTCAAATTAAATCCAAATTAAACTCAACTTAATTAATACTTAATAATTCAAATTCAATTTAATTAATTCTTAATAATTCAAATTCAAATTAATTAATTCTTAATAATTCAAATTCAAATTAATTAATTCTTAATAAATTAAATTCAAATTAATTAATTCTTAATAATCCAAATTCAAATTAATTAATTCTTAAAAATTCAAATTAATTAATTAAATCTTAAATAATTCAATTAAGTTCAAATAAATTCGAATTAATTCAATTAAATTCAATTAAATTCAAATTAATTCAAATAATTCAATTAAATTCAAATTAAACCTAAATTAAATCTTAATTAAATCAATTTAATTCAAATTAAATTCAAAGTAAAATTAAGTTGAATTAAAATTAAAACTTCACTTAAATTAACTTCAATTCTACTCAATTAATTTCTAATTAATTCAACCTCAATTAATTCGTAATTAAACTGAATCCAACTAAAATCTTAAATAACTTAAACTCAAACTAAAGTAAAATTTTACCCAAAGTGTAACAATTAAAATTAATAACATTAAATATGTCAAAGTGGGTTGACATATTCGCGGGTTCACTCGACATGTATCAAATCGGGAATTTGATACATTTTAGAAACTTAAATAAAATTATTTGACTTGTTTGACTCATGCATAACTGCCATGACATGCATTTGCTATTCGTTTAAAATATATGACATGTCATTCATATTTAACTTTTATGCATATATTAGAACGGCTATAGGAGAAAGAATAATTGAAACTTGATCAACCTAGTATTGGGTGGCGGTGAGATGATAGTACGTTAGGGAAGCCATCTTGGCGGAACTAGCCGAAGCTACCGATCCATGATCCAAACTAGTTAGACCAGAATTTTTCAAAAAATAATTTTGAAAATGAAATTTTATTAAAAGGTTTTGTCAAGGAAAGGGTTGATGATCCAATAAGGCTACGGCCAAAGAAGGCCTAGTGCCTCGCCAAGACCTGGAAGCCAATTTTTGAAATTCAAATTCAAGTTACTTCTGTTCAAATTCAAATCTAACACAAGCTTCAATTAATTCTTAGAGTTAATAAATTAAGAAAAATAAATTAAGCATCTCACAATACACCTATAAGGCAACTATGCTTGTTGTATTGATACATCTAAAATGGGTGAGATGTTAAGGACTAATGAATTGAAAAATATTTTCCAAAATTGTTTTTCAAAATGGTTAGAATATTTTCCTAAAAATATATTTTCAAAATAGTGCTTCAACGTAATAATGTTTTTATGGAATTCATGCTTGTTTGATTGAATATACATATTATACGTTTTTCAAAAATTATATCTTTTCAAAAATTGTTTGACTCACGCAATTAGACACAAGCCTCTTAGGACAACACTAAAGTTTCTTAAGGCACCTAGATAGAGTCAAACGGGATCAGATACAGGGGGAGTGATTTTTTTTGCTTTCAAAAACTACACTATAAAAATTATTATTATTTGAAAATACCTTTCGAAAACTGAGCTTTAAACCGTTATCACTTGTGTTTTTCAAAAAAGGTTTATGTTGTAAAATTTATCTGTCTTGTTTGATTTTGATAAACCCTAAAGACACAGAGGAAGGTCCACTTCATAATCTACAAGGACTCCTAGGATGTGTCAACTTTAGGGGGAGTATAAGTCAAACTTCTGAAACAATTTTGTTTAATTAATTGTTTTGAAATTATTAAATAATTTCTTTAATTTGAATCAACTCTTAAGACTTAGAGGAAGAGTACTTGTGGTCAACAAGCTTCCCAGGACTAGGTCAAGTTTAGGGGGAGATCAAATTAAAAGAATTATTGAATATTTCAAATGTTTTCATGAGCGGTATTTTCAAATCCTGTTGAAAACATAAGTATTCTTTCAAAATAGTATCAATTTTCAAAAATTACTATTATTTTCAAAAATTCATCTGGTTTTTTTTAATTTGAAATAATATCTTGAGTTTGGAAAATCTTCCAGGACACTTAGGAAAATATCCTTGTAGTCAACAAGGTTTCCTATGATTGTGTCAGACTGAAAGATAATCCAAATCAAGTATTATCACCTTAAAATCTTTACATTTTTCAAAATTAACTTACATCCTATTATTCTGTGACTTATGAAACTTTTTTTTAATATCTACTTGGGTTGAAAAACTTCCAGGACACTTAGGAAAATATCCTTGTAGTCAACAAGGGTTCCCAGGATAGTGTCAGACTGGAAAATTAACCAAGTGAAGTCAAATATTATGTTTTCAAAAGTACTTATGTCTTTCAAAGCCAAATATTCTTTCAAAGTACTATCATTTTTCTCAAAAATCTATTAATATTTACTTGACCTTGAAAAATATTATGTTTCATAAAACACTTATTTTCGAAACACAGTTAGTACTTGCAAAATAGGCATAACATTTATATTTTCCAAAATAACATTCTTTCAAAAGTTATGCATTTTCCAAAAGTACTTAATTATTCAAAAATTCAATATAAAAGTTATGCATTTTCCAAAAGTACTTAATTATTCAAAAATTCAATATATTTTCAAAGGTACTTATATTTTTCAAAAATTACATAAATTTTGCAATATATTATTCAAAATACAATGCTTTCAAAAATTTTGCACTAAGTATTTTCAAAAATAACCAAAGGTTTTTAATGTTGGTGCAAGTATTTTATTTTTGATGTATGACAAAGGGGGAGAGATGTGTGCTTAAGTTAGAAAATTTTTTCCCGAAGATAAAAAATGTAGTTTCAAAACCTATATTTTTTTTCATTTTTACCCCAAGGACAGTAAGTTAGCCCCTTTAACCAATCTAACTTAAGTTATTGTCAAACATCAAAAAGGGGGAGATTGTTGATGCAAGTTGCATCAATGATATTCCTCTTTAAGTGTTTTAATGTTTGACAATACACTTAAGTCAGTGATACAATGTCTCACCCCCGAGAACGCGCCTTTCACCTACTCCTCTCAGGAGATGGTTGCCACCCAGTCCTTCGGGTGGACTTTTGCTTAGCTTCCGATACTTCCGGACCTCAAGACGCCCGAACCCTGACCCGTCTCTACTTCCGTCCTTAGTTATCGCTCAGCTAAGTTGCTCAGTCCCTCAGACCAAGACTTCGTGCCCAAACCCTAATTCCAGGACTTCAGTGCCCAACCCTCGACCAGGTCTTCTTGTCCAATTCCTCGAACTAGGTCTTCGGTGCCCAACCCTCGGCCAGGTCTTCTTGCCCAGTCCTCGACCAGGACTTAGTGCCCACCTTCCGAGCAGGTCTTCGGTGCCCAGCCTTTTGCCAGGACTTAGTGCCCAGTCTTCGACCAGGACTTCGTGCCCACCTTCCGAGCAGGTCTTAGTGCCCAGCTTCACTCACCAGGTCTTAGTGTCTAGGTTAACTAGGATTTTTCTTCCACTTTGGTTACTCCTCTTTTGCTCACCCTCCCTTGTTCTATGTATCACTGACTTAAGTGTATTGTCAAACATTAAAACACTTGGAGGAGGCCATCACTGATGCAACTTGCACCAACAGGAGATGTTGTCAGAATTTCAGTACACATTGCCAAGTTGGAGATGCTGTAAGAATTTCAGTACTATCCAAGAGTTGCCAAGGTCATGGGAAATTTGAGTACAAATTGATACAATTTCAGTACACATTGGTAGAAATTGATTACAAATCAGTCGAAATTGAGTACAAATTGATGGAATTCGAGTGCAAGGTTACGAAAGTGATACCTCTCTCATGATCTTGATACAAAGTCCATTGTAGTTAGAGTCCAAGTTGGAAAACAAGATAGGAAATGTAGATGCCCTATTATTTGACTATCTAAGAGTTGCCAAGGCCATGGAAAATTTGAGTACAAATTGATACAATTTCAGTACACATTGGCAGAAATTGAGTACAAATCAGCCGAAATTGAGTACAAATTGATGAAATTCGAGTACAAGGTTAGGAAAGTGATACCTCTCTTATGATCTTGATGCAAAGTCCATTGTAGTTAGAGTCCAAGTTGGAAAACAAGATAGGAAATGTAGATGCCCTATTATTTTACTATCCAAGAGTTGCCAAGGCCATGAGAAATTTGAGTACAAATTTATACAATTTCAGTACACATTGGCTGAAATTGAGTACAAATCAGCCGAAATTGAGTACAAATTGATGAAATTCGAGTACAAGGTTAGGAAAGTGATACCTCTCTCATGATCTTGATGCAAAGTCCATTGTAGTTAGAGTCCAAGTTGGAAAACAAGATAGGAAATGTAGATGCCCTATTATTTTACTATCCAAGAGTTGCCAAGGCCATGGGAAATTTGAGTACAAATTTATACAATTTCAGTACACATTGGCTGAAATTGAGTACAAATCAGCCGAAATTGAGTACAAATTGATGAAATTCGAGTACAAGGTTAGGAAAGTGATACCTCTCTCATGATCTTGATGCAAAGTCCATTGTAGTTAGAGTCCAAGTTGGAAAACAAGATAGGAAATGTAGATGTCCTATTATTTGACTATCCAAGAGTTGCCAAGGTTATGGGAAATTTGAGTACAAATTGATATAATTTCAGTACACATTGGCAGAAATTGAGTATAAATCAGCCGAAATTGAGTACAAAATGATGAAATTCAAGTACAAGGTTAGGAAAGTGATACCTCTCTCATGATCTTGATACAAAGTCCATTGTAGTTAGAGTCCAAGTTGGAAAATAAGATAGGAAATGTAGATGCCCTATTATTTGACTATCCAAGAGTTGCCAAGGCCATGGGAAATTTGAGTACAAATTGATACAATTTCAGTACACATTGGCAGAAATTGAGTACAAATCAGCCGAAATTGATCATAAATTGATGAAATTCGAGTACAAGGTTAGGAAAGTGAGGCCTCTCTCATGATCTTGATGCAAAGTCCATTGTAGTTAGAGTCCAAGTTGGAAAATAATATAGGAAATACAGATGCCCTATTATTTGACTATCCAAGAGTTGCCAATGACATGGGAAATTTGAGTACAAATTGATACAATTTAAGTACACATTGGCAGAAATTGAGTACAAATAAGCCGAAATTGATTACAAATTCTTGAATTTGTTGCAATTTTTGCGATGAATTTTATAATTCATCCCAGATTCTGCAACGAATTATATAAATTTATGGCAGATTCTGCGACGAATTTTCTAAATTTGTTGCAGAATCTGCAACGAATTTCAAAAATCAGCAACAAAAAAAATTGTCGCTGATTTTACAATAAATTATTATGTTCGTTGCAATAATCTGCGACGAGTCAAAAATTCGTCGCAAATTCTGCAACGAATTTATAAATTCGTCACAAAATCTGCAACAAATTTAGGTATTTGTCGCTGATATTTTGCGACAAATTTAAAAATTTGTCGCAGATTTTTTCCAACGAATAAAAAATTTATCGTAGTTTTTGCGACAAGTTTATGTTTTCGTCCCAAAAAATCTGCGATAAATTTTATTATTCGTCACAAATTTTGCGATAAATTTTTTATTTGTTGGAAATAATCTGTGACAAATTATATAATTCATCGCAAATTCTGCGACAAATATTAATAATTCATTGCAGATTTTTTGCGACAAATTTGAGAATTTGTCGCAGAATCTGCAACGAATTTCCTAAGTCGTCGCAGATTCTGCGACAAATTCTCTAAATTCGTCGCAGATTCTACGACAAATTTCAAATTTGTTGCAAAAATTCAGATAAATTATATTAAAATTTACGACAAAGTTTGCGACGAAAATTTAATTTGTCGAAAATTTTGCGACGAATAATGAATTTGTCGCAAAATTTGGGACAAATTCATTTTCTTTGTCGCAGAATTCTGCGGCGAGTATTTGGCGACGAATTTTTTTTCGTCGCCAAATTCGTCCCAAAAAATTTTTGTGACGAATTTTTGATAAAAATTCGTCACAAATTTCATCACAAAATCGAGTATTTTTTGTAGTGAAGGGACTTTGTTCCTATATGACTATATAAATAGATGTTTGTCATGAATTGCTTTAAAAATTAAGAGAATTGATCAATTAACTTGTTAAGTCCAAATATACACCCAAAGTACTTAATCCTAACTTAAAGAATATAAGCTTTTAAAGCTTCTTTATTAGACTGCGACTCACCATGTGAAACTAAATCGAAGTGATAATTTTTTAGGTTAAGGATTGGCATCCACTCTTAGGTTAGAATCATCATAATCTTGGTGTAGTAAAATGGTGGCTACACATTTACATATGATCCCGGGCCAGCTTATGTGTGGTCTGGCCCGGCAACCTGACAACCCGTCAGGAGGAGGTAAGTTTGTGAGCCCCAGGAGCCTGTCGAATATAGGGTCATATAGGCAGATCGACCCATTTCCCCCCGAATGTGAGGAAACATTGACCCTGACCAAGGCAAAGAGGGCCAGAAGCCCCGAAGGCCCCCGAGCCCCGGAAGTTCAGGGCCGGGGAGTTCCTAATCAGGGGAATCCCGAGTCGGAGAAGTCCCGACTCACAACATCACTAAGCTTTAGCACTCCCGAGTTAGGGGAGTTTCAATTCAAAGTATCCTGAAGTTATAGGTGGATCTGCTCCGGCACACCTCTTGGCTTGGTTCCTAGTTGAATGCGTGGCGGCCCACGCTCCCTGGGTGAAATCCGACCGATGGTCCAAATTTTCACCCTCATACAAGTCGTAGGCGGGCATGCCCCTACACACTTCTCGGCTCGGGGCCCATCCGAACACGTGGCGACCCACGCTCCAGAGGTCCTCCCGAGCCAGAGAAGTCTTCACTCAGAGTATCACCACGTCATGAGATCCCCGAGTCAGAAGTACCCCGAGCTAGAAGAGTACTCGGTTATTGACTAGATAATCCCCGAGTCAGCCAAGTTCGGACGTTCATCCCGAACCACGCGCACCACGACTCGGGAAGCATACCTTCGCTCGGAAAGTCTTCCTTAACTCGGGAAGCCAAGTTGTCTAAGGTTCTTGTCGTGACTTATCAGAACAACCACTTCCTGACATAAGACTCGTAGAAGTTGTACAGGGTCGGCGCAGGTCAGGTACCATTCCGGCCCGAATCGCGAGTATCTCACTGACGCCATGATTTCCCTGCCATACCCTCCCCCCCCCCCCGTGCTGTGACCACATACGTTGGTGTCAGGTCGAGCCGCGCCTGATGGCGCCCGCCCATAAGTTGACAACGCCCATTTTCTTATTCCGGTATGCGACACATTACCCTGCCACCTCTGGGCAAGTCTTACCCTGTCCTCGCTACGCGACAAAATGTGGCAGATTGAGCAGAAGCTATCAGCTCCCCCAGTTATATAAACCTCTCCACTCCACATCCCCCAAATACGTGCAATAGTGTTTTCGCTATTGTTCTATTGCCTTTGCTGCTCTTCCACCACCGGAGACTGACTTGACCGTCGGAGTGTCTTGCCGGGGACTTTTCCTGGTGGATTCTAACGGTTTTTGCCTTGCAGATAGCGGCCAGCCTTAGCAGTTCGTGATATTCGAGGGACCGCATGTGTTCTGGGGAGTCCACCTCACTTCGCGATAGGATCAACATAGATTGCTCTTTCCAACACCAAACCATACCTGAGATTGGATTCCCTCGCATAGCAATTTTCACAACTTGGCTTCAATAAGATAACTAACCCATTAACTTGGTGGACCCAACCGCCAACTCAAAGAGCAAATATAAGTTAATATATATGATCTTGCTCATCCAAGCTTTTAAAACTCCTTTGTTAGATCGAAAGCTACTATATAACATTAAATTGAGGTTTCATAATTTAGTCTATCCAAACATTTATAAAGATGTAACTTATGTGCATTATGCTCTGCATTCATGTAATAATCTTCACAATGCTAAGAAAACAGTTTATCCATAAACTTTTTTTTTTTTGGTATTGAACCACGTAATTCTTTATGGTTGCATTGTAATTTTAATTATTCTCCTTTTTATTACAGATATCATTCAATATATATTACTTCTTATTAGTGGAATATGATCCTTGTTTGTTGCTGAAGTTGCTGAATATGATTTTTTTTCTAGTTGCAGTTTCAGAAAATTTGTTAGGTACACTTGTTAGTGGTAGAAAATGAGACTATACCCCTTCTTAGTCGTTTTCTAAATGCTACTTGTTGAATTCAGCAGGCGATGCTATTATTGTTGTTGAATTGGATTAAAATCATATGATTTTTATTTTCACAAGCAGAAAATAATATCTTAGAAGATGCACAAGTGAAAAATTTTGATCCAATAATGCAAGTTATTTTAGAATTCTTATGCGTGATTCTCTATCAGTTGTGGGTAACTATTTAGTTTTGTAAACTTGACTCAGAAATTTGTCGAATATTGCTACCTATTATTTTGGCTTAATTGTTGATACATTAAGAGTCCATTGATGACACGTTCATTGTAATTCATATATATATATATATATATATATATATATATATATATATAAAAAAGTTCTTAATCAATGCACTTGGATGGTGGTTGAATTGATTTTATATAAGATTTGATTGATATCTAGGTGACAAAAGGTGATTCGCTCGCCTCAGCTCATCGCCAACTTGTTTCAGGGTCAACACGGAGGAGATAAACTACAGGGACTACTAGCCCAAATGTTGTGGCTAGCTCGTAGGGAAGGCGGGCACACTTGCTTTACCAGGCTTTGACCTTCAGACTTCAAGGTGATAATATCTACATACTAATTATCAATTCATTCAGTGGGGATAAGATTTAATTGATATCTAGTTTGAAGTGTAATTAGCTTATTTTATACAAAACACAATCAAAGACAACGATTTAAAACTGTTATCTATTCTATCTAAAGACATCGGATTAAACTCGTTGTAAAATTGTTGTCTAAAACACTCAAAGAGAACATTGTTAAATTGTTGTCAATTGCGATAATAGATAACGGTGAAAAATCATTGTCGTTGACTAAAAGACAACCATTTTTAACTATTGATTTTCAACGACCATTTTAACAACACGTCTTTTAGCAATAGTTTTTTTAGACCAACGACATCGATGAAAAATCATTGATAATTAGAGTTTTTCTTGCAGTGGCCTTTCATTTTCGAGGTTCTAGTAAATATAAATCGTATTTAAAACACTTTAACTTGGCTTGGAGAGTTGTTCCAAGTCTCATCTATAAAGGGTCATCATTTGTATGATTGCAAGCAGATTTGTCTTGGAGATTGAAATATATTTGAGGTTTAAGCTCATTACAAGATTTGTCTTCTTCATTACTTGATGGATTTCCCACAGCGATGAAAATTGAGTGTGCCTTGTAATATATCTCTTGTTTCTCCTACACTTTTTGGTGCCATTCATCATTGTATATTTTACTTTTTGAAACTACCCTTATTTTTGTCATTGTTTTAATCGTTATAAGATCGGCAATTTACCAAAGGGCGCCCCTGAGAATTGGTATTTACCAAAAGGTGTACCATGGTTTCACTTTTACCAAAGGACGTATTCTTTTTAGTGAACTTCCGTTTATACCCCTTCCGCTAAAAAAAAGTCTTCCTCTTTCTCTTTCTCTTTCTCTTTCTTAATAACAAATCCCGAGGCAACGGAATCAGCTTTTTCAGATTTGTCATTTTAAAATAATATATTTAGGAATCGGCTAAAAACGTAAGGTAAAAAAGGAAAATTTTTCTATTAACGAAAGTTATCTTCCAACTGATTTTAAAAATTTAAAGTGATGAATTTTTATATTTGATTAATATAAATTAATATTTAAATAATATTTAATAAATATATTAATATATAACAAATATTTAAAATTTAAAAAAGTCTGAAATCTTTTATGTCATTTCAGATCAAGCGTGGACCTGAAATCAAAAGATTTCAGGCCCACGTTGGGCCTAAAATCAAAATATTTCAGGCCCAACGTGGGCCTGAAATAGAAATATTTCAGGCCCAACGTGGGCCTGAAATAGAAATATTTCAGGCCCAGCGTGGGCCTGAAACAAAAAATTTCAGGCCCTGTGTCGGCTTGAAATCATGTGTTATGATAGGGTTTTTTATGTAGGCCTGAAACATAAAGAAACATCTCTTTATATTTTTGAAATCACAATAAAAATCACTCAGAAAGATTACTTTACGTGAGAAATTCTAATTAATATAAAACGTATATTATACTAAAAACGAACTTTTATATATATATATATAATCAACTTAAGTACAGGGCCTGAAATCAATTGATTTCAGACCCTGCTTGATTATATATTATTAATAAATATAAAAAAATAATTAATAGGCATAATAATATATATTGATTGGTAAAATTAAAGATATAAGGATAATTTATTAAAATAAGCTATGATTCTATATTATTGTTATATCATTTTGTGCCAACTGATACAGTATGAGAACATCAGTGGGTTTTGACCAAAACCCACTGATGAACCTCCCATATCTGGATTTCTGAAAACCCTATATCAATAGACAGGGTTGACCAAGGAGAAGATGTTTTAGGTGTCCAAATATCTATACACTCTATATCACCAATGCAATAGGAGTAGTTTAGAAATATCAGTGGGTTTTGACCAAAACCTACTGATGGGTCTCCCATATCTGGATTTCTGAAAACTCCATATGAATAGAGAGGTTAGAGATAGGAGAAGATGTTTTAGGTGTCCAAATATCTATACACTCTATATCACCAATGCAATAGGAGTAGTTTAGAAATATCAGTGGGTTTTGACCAAAACCCACTGATATGGCTAAACTACTCCTATTACATTGGTGACATCTAATATATAGATGTTTGGACACCTAAAACATCATCTCCTACCTCTACCCTCTCTATTCATATGGAGTTTTCAGAAATTCAGATATGGTAAGTCCATCAGTGGATTTTGATCAAAACCCACTGATATTTCTAAACTACTCATATTGCATTGGTGATATAGAGTGTATAGATGTTTGGACACCTAAAACATCTTCTCCTAGGTCAACCCTGTCTATTGATATAGGGTTTTCAGAAATCCAGATATGGGAGGTCCATCAGTGAGTTTTGGTCAAAACTCACTGATGCTCTCAAACTGTATCAGTTGGCACAGAACGATATAACAATAAAGTAGAATCATAGCTTGTTTTAGTAAATCATCCTTATATCTTTAATTTTACCAATTAATTTATATTATTATGTCTATTAATTATTTTTTTTATATTTATTAATTTAATATAATCAAGCAGGGCCTGAAATCAAGATTTCAGGCCTTGCTCAGGGCCTAAAATCAATTGATTTCAGGCCCTGAACCTGAAGTTACTTTTCCTATTTATATATATATATATATATATATATATATATATATATATATATATATATAATAATATATATTATATATATATTATACGTTAACAGTATATATATAAATTAGTATATTAAATAATATTTAATAAATATATTAATATATAACAAAGATTTAATTTATTTCAGATCAAGCATGGGCCTGAAATCAAAAGATTTTAGGCCCACGTTGGGCCTGAAATAGAAATATTTCAGGCCCAGCGTGGGCCTGAAATAAAAGATTTCAGGCCCTGTGTCGGCTTGAAATCATGTGTTATGATAGGGTTTTTTATGTAGGCCTGAAACATAAAGAAACATCTCTTTATATTTTTGAAATCACAATAAAAATCACTGAGAAAGATTACTTTACGTGAAAAATTCTAATTAATATAAAACGTACATTATATTAAAAACGAACTTTGATATATATATATATATATATATATATATATATATATATAATAAAATCAATTTAAGGTACAGGGCCTCAAATCTTAATTTCAGGCCCTGCTTGATTATATATTATTAATAAATATAAAAAATATAATTAATAGGCATAATAATATATATTGATTAGTAAAATTAAAGATATAAGGATAATTTATTAAAATAAGCTATGATTCTATATT
Source organism: Boesenbergia rotunda (assembly GCA_024364735.1). NCBI lineage: Eukaryota > Viridiplantae > Streptophyta > Magnoliopsida > Zingiberales > Zingiberaceae > Boesenbergia > Boesenbergia rotunda. The sequence continues at coordinate 28,724 of JAGFNQ010004079.1, forward strand.
ATTGTTATATCATTTTGTGTCAACTGATACAGTATGAGAACATCAGTGGGTTTTGACCAAAACCCACTGATGGACCTCCCATATCTGGATTTCTGAAAACCCTATATCAATAGACAGGGTTGACCTAGGAGAAGATGTTTTAGGTGTCCAAACATCTATACACTCTATATCACCAATGCAATATGAGTAGTTTAGAAATATCAGTGGGTTTTGATCAAAATCCACTGATGGACCTACCATATCTGAATTTCTGAAAACTCCATATGAATAGAGAGGGTAGAGGTAGGAGATGATGTTTTAGGTGTCCAATCATCTATATATTAGATATCACCAATGTAATAGGAGTAGTTTAGCCATATCAGTGGGTTTTGGTCAAAACCCACTGATATTTCTAAACTACTCCTATTACATTGGTGATATAGAGTGTATAGATATTTGGACACCTAAAACATCTTCTCCTATCTCTAACCTCTCTATTCATATGGAGTTTTCAGAAATCCAGATATGGGAGGCCCATCAGTGGGTTTTGGTCAAAACCACTGATATTTCCAAACTACTCCTATTGCATTGGTAATATAGAGTGTATAGATATTTGGACACCTAAAACATCTTCTCCTAGGTCAACCCTGTCTATTGATATAGGGTTTTCAGAAATCCAGATATGGGAGGTTCATCAGTGGGTTTTGGTCAAAACCCACTGATGTTCTCATACTGTATCAGTTGGCACAAAATGATATAACAATAATATAGAATCATAGCTTATTTTAATAAATTATCCTTATATCTTTAATTTTACCAATCAATATATATTATTATGCCTATTAATTATTTTTTTATATTTATTAATAATATATAATCAAGCAGGGCCTCAAATTAAGATTTCAGGCCTTGCTCAGGGCCTGAAATCAATTGATTTCAGGCCCTGTACCTTACGTTGATTTTATTTTATATATATATATATATATATATATATATATATATATATATATATAAAAGCTCGTTTTTAATATAATGTACGTTTTATATTAATTAGAATTTCTCACATAAAGTAATCTTTCTCAGTGATTTTTATTGTGATTTCAAAAATATAAAGAGATGTTTCTTTATGTTTCAGGCCTACATAAAAAATCATATCATAACACATGATTTTAAGTCGACACAGGGCCTGAAATCTTTTATTTCAGGCCCACGCTGGGCCTGAAATATTTTTATTTCAGACCCAACGTGGGCCTGAAATCTTTTATTTCAGGCTCACGCTTGATCTGAAATGAAATAAAAGATTTCAGAATTTTTTAAATTTTAAATATTTGTTATATATTAATATATTTATTAAATATTATTTAAATATTAATTTATATTAATCAAATATAAAAATTCATCACTTTAAATTTTTAAAATCAGTTGGAAAATAACTTTCGTTAACGAAAAATTTTCCTTCTTTACCTTACATTTTTAGCCGATTCCTAAATATATTATTTTAAAATGACAAATCTGAAAAAGCAGATTCCGTTGCCTCGGGATTTGTTACTGAGAAAGAGAAAGAGAAAGAGAAAGAGAAAGACTTTTTTTTGACGGAAGGGGTATAAACGGAAGTTCACTAAAAAGAATACGCCCTTTGGTAAAAGTGAAACCATGGTACACCTTTTGGTAAATATCAATTCTCAGGGGTGCCCTTTGGTAAATTGCCGTTATAAGATTATAGTTGCTATGTAATTATAATAACTATGATCTCATATCTATTACACAATTGTAAAAATTATGATTTTTATAATTGTCGCAATTACAAGTTATAACATCCACAAAATTATAGCTTCTACAATATAATATTAGTATATTACGTTGACGAGTATTGATAAGAAATAAAGTATCAATTATGATTTATAACTATTATAAAATAATATTAACTGACGTTAACTAGTATTGACCAATATTAACTAAACATAAACTAGACATAAAGTGTTCATATTATAATAGTTATGTAATTCCTAAGTCGTGATGTTATTAGTATTGATAAAAATTAAAGCATAGCTACAATATAACATTGACCAATTGTTAGATATGATTTTACAAAGTAAAATTTTAATGTCATCGATCGTCGAAAGTCAGGTTTGACTTCAAAATCGAAATCTACGTTTTGCGTAGATAAATCTGGACTATTTATTTGCGTAAATGAGAAATTAATTATTCAAGATACGCTCAAATAAATATTAAGAAAAAAAGATGGGGCTTTAGTCCTATATTGCTAACCGGCAAGAGACAGTGTTTCCTTATATGTGTTCATGTGCTAATGTTATTAATACAAAAGCACAGGAGGTCTCTACCCTTGGGCGAGCACGCTTTGTTGGCACACTTTGCACTTCGCACTTACGCATCGTCGTTAGGAGCATTGAGGAGCTTTAATTTATGCTCCACGTGGCGATGATATGTCATGATCAAATGGTGCCACGTGGCATGTCGATGATGAGGCAGTGCCTATGTGGCATGTGACTGTGTAGAGAACGATGACTGGATTGGGCGAACAGATAGTAGTCGTCGGATCAAAGATCTGGACAGATCGTAGGAAGGTGCGATCTGGAGCGTCGGATCAAAGATCTGTGCAGATCGCAGGCAGGTGCGATCTGAAGTGTTGGATTCGAATCTGACTGTGAAGAGGGAGGATGGATCTGAGGCGTCGGATTAAATGTTCTAATCTGGCGGCTGAGATCAAGATGGTATAACTCTTCAGATCAAGGGACAAGATTAAAAGACCTTTAAAGGGTTATACCCTTTCATTATGAACGGTTCAGATCTGTCCAAACCAAATGGTACTTACCTCTTCACTCAATATAAATAGATCCCTCCACTTGATAATTTCATTCATTCAAGCATTGCAATCTAAAAGCATTTGCACTCATCCATATTCTGCATCGAGAGTCCAAAAAGCCTACAAAAAGGTTCGCCAGTCTCGGAATTTGAAGTGCTACTATTCCGAGACAACGTCGTTGTATCTTGGAAATGGATTGCTACTATCCGTGAGCACCAGTAGCGGAGAAATATCGCTTTTACAGAGATAGTTTTGAACACTAGCCTGGACGTAAACCAATCAATTTGCTTCCTCCAAAAGCAACCTCCCGAAAGATCCGACGGTCGTAAATCGACTAAGTCAAATACCGAGGAGATACAAGTCAGCAACTAACAATCGTAAAATGATATTCAGCAAACTGATATGGCCAGAATCAACGATGTACCAACCGATGTCCATTATGCCGAGAAGCCGGAGAAATTCAACGGAGTCGACTTCAAAAGATTACAGCAGAAGATGTTGTTCTACCTGACCACGCTGAACCTTGTACGGTTCCTGTGTGAAGACCCGCCAGCCGTTACGGAAGATAATTCCGGGAGCCAGGCTGCTCGCGATGCGTGTGACA
>JAGFNQ010004079.1:36291-66047 GCA_024364735.1 Boesenbergia rotunda
TATATAAATTTCTTTATATAAATTTCTTTATCCATAATTTTATAAAACAAACAACGCGCGGTTTATTTTATAATTTGAACCAAACAATTTGGTTCTCCCTCTTATTGTGGCCGGCCAAACCAAAGTCTATTCCTCACGAATTAAACTCATTTAATTCGTCCATTAATCTTCAAAAGACTTAGCCATTTTAAGCTTCCGATGCGTCTCTGATAAATTCAGATTCGACTTATCTCTCTTGATCGAAAAATCTAATTTTCATCTCGTTTTAAATCCCTCAGATTACTCGTAGTGCGTGTGACTAAATAGGCTTTCGATTTATGTTGGTCATCTATAATTAACCAATTATAGAATGATCATAAGTGGCACCTAGTAGTACATCATGATCCCCAATTAATCGAAAGATCAACAGTTGACCTCAGAAATTATTCTGAAACCCTTCAGCAGCTATAATGAATCGTGCCCCATTCCCTTCACCATCTTATACCCACTTGGTTCAGGACATGGTCTATTTGTGTCAGTCCCCACTAGGCTGACTACGTCACACCTAGCCCAAGTAATGTCTTTCTCGTCCAATGGATTCTAATTACTCTCATGTATTTCAGAGACTCATACTCTGAACATGTCATGCTCTGGCCAGAGGCTTTGAGTAACAATCCGACGATAGGCCTTGGGTATACATCCCCTCGCAAGGAGTGGTGAATCCTTTGTAGGTTGTTCAAACATCTTCGGGCACTTCGGCTTATACCCAACCATCCTGGGTCCACACCTCCTTGGAGATGCTTGCTTAAGATGTTAAAGTATATGCCTCCATGACCAAGATGACTTGAACACCGCAAGTCAAAGGAACATCGCACTTAAGCTGTAGTAAGAACTTCACTGACATGTCTATATGTAGACTACCATGTGAAGTTTTACAGCCAGTCACTCCAATGAACTAGTTCCCTTAACTAGCATTCATGTTTATCTTCGGAATGTCACCAGCCAGTGAGAATCAGCTGATTAGAGAATAACCCATGCTAGTCTCAACAGAATTGATAGTGTCCTTATTTATCAATTCATCGACTAGGGACAATTTCAATACTTCACAATTGCACATGTAAAGATAATCACTAGTTGTGAATTCATCACAAATTCTCTCATGCTGTGAATTGTATTGTGGACATTCAGTAAATGAGTTTAAGATCCCAATCATATACACAGACATGTATACTCAAATAGTGAATATTCATTTATTAAAATAAATGTTTACAATCATAAGGCGATTGCCTTAGGACACTTCTCTCATATTACTAACAAACTCCCACTTGGCCTAATGCCAATCGCTACGGTATCCAATACCACAGGCTCTAACATGACCCTCAAACTTACTTTGAGGCAAGGCCTTAGTTAAAGGATCCGTTAAATTCCTTTCAGTGGGAATTTTCTCAATTTGTATATCATTCCTACTTATAATCTCTCTGATCAGATGATAGCGGCGAAGCACATGTTTGGATCATTGATGAGACCTTGGTTCCTTTGCTTGTGCAATAGCTCCATTGTTGTCGCAATAAACTGGTATTGCTTCATCAATGGTTGGAACCACACCAAGTTCTGAGACGAACTTCTTGATCCAGACTGCTTCCGTGGTAGAATCCGCTACGGTGTCTTGTTTGGAACTCTTCCAACTTATTGCGCCTCCATTCAAAGTAAATATGTATCCAGTCTGAGATTTGGAGTCATCCTTATCTGTCTGGAAACTGGCATCTGTATACCCACGTATTACCATATCTCCTTCTCCATATATTAGGAACATATCCTTAGTTTTTCTTAAGTACTTAAGGATTGTCTTGGCAGCCGCCCAATGATCCATTCCTGGATCAGACTGGTATCTGCTCGTGACGCTCAGAGCATACGATACATCGAGCCTAGTACATAACATAGCATACATGATAGATCCTATCGCGGATGCATAGGGAATCTTATTCATGCAAATCCTCTCGTCTTCTGTGCGCGGACACATAGACTTTGAAAGGTTGATCCCATGCCTGATGGGAAGGTAACCTTTCTTGGATTCCGACATGCTAAACCTTTTTAGCACTCGGTCTATATATGTAGACTGCGAAAGACCAAGCAACCGTTTTGATCTATCTCTATAGATTCTAATCTCAAGGATATAGGTTGCTTCTCCCAGGTCTTTCATGGAGAAAGTTTTGGACAACCAAGTTTTAACCGACTGTAAGACTGATATATCGTTTCCTATAAGTAATATGTCATCGACATAAAATACTATGAATACGACTGCACTCCCACTAACCTTCTTATACACACAAGGTTCGTCAGGATTTTGTGAGAAATCAAACTCTTTGATTGTCTCATCAAAATGGATGTTCCAGCTCCTGGATGCTTGCTTCAGTCCATATATGGATCGTCGAAGCTTGCATACTTTGGTTTTATCAACCGATGTGAAACCTTCAGGTTGTATCATGTATACATCCTCAAGCAGGTTTCCATTAAGGAAAACTGTTTTCACATCCATTTGTCATATCTCATAATCATAATGAGCTGCTATGGCCAGGAGCATCCGAATGGATTTAAGCATAGCTACTGGCGAATAGGTTTCGTCATAATCAATTCCTTGTTTCTGACGATATACTTTTGCCACTAATCTAGCCTTAAAGGTAACAACATTACCTTCCATGTCGGTTTTCTTCTTGAAAACCCACTTGCACCCTATGAGTTTAATCCCTTCAGGTGGGTTAACCAAGTCCTATACTTGATTTTCGTACATGGAATCCATTTCCGACTTCATGGCTTCAAGTCATTTGTCACTTTCTGAACTTTTCAGAACCTCTTCATAACTGATAGGTTCGTCATCGCTTATGAGTAACATGTCGTTCGATTCACTTATGAGAAATCCGTATCTCTTTGGAATATTACGTGTCCTATCAGACCTACGAAGAGGTGGTGTTGTTTTAGGTTCAACTGATAGCTCATCATTATGAGTCATTGGTTGTGGGACTAGACTAGGTGTCTCTGTAATGTCTATTGGAGTTTCTTGAACTTCATCAAGTTCAATGCCACTCCCACTGTTTTCTTGTAAAAGAAATTCTTTTTCCAGAAATACAGCATGCCTTGAAACAAACACCTTTTGTTCTAAGGGATGATAGAATTGGTAACCCTTTGTTTCCTTAGGGTATCCAATAAATAGACATTTATCAGACTTAGCATCCAATTTGTCTGATACAGTCCGCTTCACATAAGCAGGACAACCCCATATCTTAAGGTGAGTTAAGTGAGGTTTCTTACTATTCCACGTCTCATATGGAGTAGTAGAGACTACCTTGGTCGGGACTCTGTTTAGCAAGTAAACAGCTGTCTTAAGTGCATAGCCCCAAAAGGATTTTGGAAGAGTTGCATGATTCATCATAGATCTAACCATGTCCATCAAGGTTCGATTACGCCTCTCAGATACACCATTATGCTGTGGTGTATATGGCGGAGTCCATTGAGACAATAGCCCATTGTCCCTAAGATAATCTTGAAACTCTTGACTTAAGTATTCACCACCCCGATCGGATCGAAGTATCTTAATACTTTTGCCAAGCTGTTTCTCTACTTCATTTCTGAACTCTTTGAATTTCTCAAAAGCTTCAGATTTGTGTTTCATCAAGAACACTTACCCGAATCGTGAGTGATCATCGATAAAGGTAATGAAGTAGCTATAGCCTCCTTGTGCAAGAGTTGACATTGGTCCACATACATCAGTATGTATTAGACCAAGCAATTCTCCCACTGGATTACCTTTTCCGGAAAAGGGTAATTTGGCCATCTTGCCTTTTAAGCATGATTCGCATGTATCAAATGAACCGGGTTCAAATGATTCCAGAATTCCACATCGGTGTAATTTGGTCATGCGTTTCTTACTTACATGGCCAAGACGACAATGCCACGTATAGGAGTCTATTCGATTATCTATTCGATCACGTTTATTGCTAACTTCGATATTGAAAACGTCATCGGATAAATCTAACGTGTAGATACCATTGCACAAAGTTCCGGTCCCATAAAGAACACCATTTAAAGTTATGTAACAACAATTGTTACTAAAAGTTAAATGATAACCCTTTTCATTCAAACATGAAATAGATACAATGTTCTTTATTAACGAAGGAACAAAATAGCAATTATCCAATTCTAAGACAAGTCTTGTAGGGAGCTTTAGCAAATATGTTCCGATGGAAATAGCAGCAATCTTTGCTCCATTTCCAACTCGCAAATTCGCTTCTCCCTTGACGAGTCTTCTTCTATTCCTTAGCCCCTGTATGTCATTACATATATGTGAGCTACACCCAGTATCAAGTACCCAGGTGTTTGAGGAAATAGAGTGGCATTCAATAACGAAGATGCCTGAAGAGGATGGGGCATCGGATGCCTTCTTCTTCAAGGACTCAAGATAAACCTTGCAGTTTCTTCGCCAGTGACCCTACTTGCCACAGTGATGGCAAGTGCCTTTTGGGGCCTTTTCAATCCTTTTGTCCTTAGTTAACTTATTGGTGTCCAAAATGGAACGCAAATTCAGAGAAGACATGATCGAGTGATTATCCTAGAAATACAAATTGAGCTTATATGAGAAGAATGATAAAGAATGCATCAATATACATTAATTAAATCCTATTTATTTTTCGAATTGAATAACCCTTTTTATCAATTCGGGAGATCGTAGGAACATCTCCAAATAGATTGATATCTAACCATAGATAAGAACAACCATGGCTGTGGCCATCAAGTTATTCTTAGCTATGAAGGTAGGTAATTATACCGATTACATAGTACATATATGTAACTATCACTTTATGCTATCAACTAATTGAATGTTTGCATAAATCATTGGGTTGTTAACTCATTAACAAGTATGCAACAATATACATAGCACCCAACTGCACCTCTCTTTACATCGACCTTGGCTGTGGCACAACAAATCGATGCTCCAAGCTTAAGGCTGACCCATTAATCAAGAAATAGTTTTAATATGGTTGGAGCTCATTCAACCGTTTAGTCAGGCTTGGATGTGTCCAACAACCAAAACTAAAGATTGACCTCTGACTCCAACTATATTAATCATAAACTAATTTCATGGTTTGAACATGTTGAGGTTCAAGCCGGGCATGGATGTGTCCATCAACCCAAACGAGAAACAAAACTCCGGTTCTAACCATATTAATGGAAGGTGTTGGCCTTAATATTTTGTAAGGGGTTTTGGGTCTCATCCTTTCTTTTCTAAGCACATTAATGACATATAATTATGTCATGTACCAACGATTTCCTTAATAAAGTATGTATGTGACTTAATTTATCAAGTCTCATTAATTGAATTAGGAACCGGATTTCCTAATTCTAATTTCATACTTTATTTAAGGAATTGTTTTGGGAAACAATTTCCTAAATTGTCATAATCAATTTCGGAAATAATATGTTTAAAACTTTGATTTCTCTAAATCAAATCTTATTAAATTAAGAGACAGATTCCCTTAATTCAACCACATATTATTTTCATGAAAATCTTATTTAAGAAAACTCTATAGGAAACCATTTTCCTAATTAATTTTGGAGACAACAATATGTAAGAGCATCACCTCTTAAATCAAATAAGGAAATTATCGTTTGAGAATCACCTCAAAATTTTCAAGATTTGATTACATATTTTATTTATGGATTTATTAATTTCAACAAATTATTTTCTTTGGGTGGCTCCCCGAGGCTCAGATACCCAAAAAAAAAGGAATTTGTTGTAAATCTAATTTGGTCCGCTCCCCGAGGCGTTACCTAATTAAACATGACAATTTTATTCAAAATAGGAAATTAAATTACAACAACTAACTTTAATTTGGACGGCTCCCCAAGGCTCAATCCAAAATAAAGAATTTTGTTAATAATTTAAAACCAATTCGAATTTAATTATCAATTAATAATCCATAAATTTGTCTAGACTTTCTTGAAAGAAAGTGCCCAAAATTACGAGATTTCATAATAGGTTTTCAGAACAATTGTAAGTTTCTGGTACAAAGAAAACTTACATATTTTCAAAATTGGAAAATTTCCAAAATAGGAAATTTCCAAAATTAGAAAGTTTTCAAAAATGGGAAGTTTTCACAATTATCATAAAATTTCAGAAACTAGGATATTTCAAAAGTTTGCGAAATTTCATGAGGATTTCCAAACTTTGAAATTCCTCAATCTAAAATTTATCATAATTGGAAAATTTCCATAATTGGAAAATTTTCCAAAATTGAGATCATGACAAAGTTTTTCGCAAAATAATTATATGATTATGTCGAACACTAACCGGCTCTGATACCACTGTTGGGACCGGGTGCATGTTGACATGGATACGGGCTCGTAATTTTAAAACTTAATTACATGCAGCGGAAGGTTTAGCATAAATAATTTCTCAAATTATTTTAACCACGTATCTAGCATGTAACCTTATATTGTGTAGACATGATCATAAATTAAAATTTTGCAGAAAGTAAACTAATTTACTTGATACCTCGTGTAACTCGATGTAAGGGACGAGATCCAACCATAGCGTCCCTTGGAAGCTCCGCCTCTATTCGCGTCCACGCTGAGTTCTCTTCGGGATGACTTCGCAAAGCCACGAGTTTTGTGCCGACAAGAACTACTAGATTCTCCAAAGGCACGACAAGAATATCAAGAGAGAGAGATGGAAAACTAACCACCAAACGAAAACGGAATCAAGATTCCGGGAGGAAGGAAGGAGTCACGACCCGCTTCTTCTTCTTCGGCACCTTCTTGGTGGAGGTGGCTCACGGCAACCCTAGGGGAGCTCTCTAGGGCCAGCGCCCACTTGAGGAGGGAGAGGGAGAGAAGGAGAGGAAGAGAGGTTAGGCAAGAATCCTTGATCACTTGAATTGATTTCCAAGCCTTGCCTTTGCACCTTTATATAGTAGCCTCTTTATCGCCAAGTCTCCTTTTTAACGGAATAAATTTTTCATAAGAAATTTATCTTATAAATTTTTCTATGAATTATTCCGTTATGCCAAGTTTTTATTATAACTTAATTTATAATAAAAACAACCATGTCTCCCCTTTTATTATGGAATCAATTTTACAAGAAATTTATTATATAAATTTTTCTTATCATGGAAAAATCAATTCATAATTGATTTTATAAAATAAAATAAACCAATTCATGGTTCATTTTAATTTCCATAAAAAGAATAAATTTCTTTATATAAATTTCTTTATCATGGTAAATCAATCCATTATTGATTTTATAAAATAAAATAAACCAATCCAAGGTTTATTTTAATTTCCATGAAAATAAATCTCTTTATATAAATTTCTTTATCCATAATTTTATAAAACAAACCACGCGCGGTTTATTTTATAATTTGAACCAAACAATTTGGTTCTCCCTCTTATTGTGGTCGGCCAAACCAAAGCCTATTCCTCACGAATTAAACTCATTTAATTTGTCCATTAAGTCTTCAAAAGACTTAGCCATTTTAAGCTTCCGATGCGTCTCTGATAAATTCAGATTCGACTTATCTCTCTTGATCGGAAAATCCAATTTTCAACTCGTTTTAAATCCCTCGGATTACTCGTAGTGCGTGTGACTAAATAGGCTTTCGATTTATGTTGGTCGTCTATAATTAACCAATTATAGAACGATCATGAGTGGCACCTAGTAGTACATCATGATCCCCAATTAATCGAAAGATCAACGGTTGACCTCAGAAATTATTCTGAACCCCTTCAGCAGCTATAATGAATCGTGCCCCATTCCCTTCACCATCTTATACCCACTTGGTTCAGGACATGGTCTATTTGTGTCAGTCCCCACTAGGCTGACTGACGAACCCAAAATATACTAATTAAAGTTGTCACGAAATGTATGGGCTCATCAGATTTAAATAATCAATGAATGAAATGCTGGAAACCCTTTTACAATCAAAAGTATGAAAATGTAATATAGGGGCCACAGGTCGTATTTTTCTCGTGGCTAGTTGACGTTGTTTGATTCGCGCTTGTATTTATGTGTCGTTTGTGTTTTCGGGTTTCAAATAAAATCTGGGTTTTGGGTTACAATCAAGAATGAAAGCACAATGGAAATAAAGAAAAACTTACATTAATGAACAAAACAAGGTGATAGCAATTAATAACTCAATCAATGGACAATTAAATCAACTAATGCAAGTTTTCAAATTCAAGAAGTCAAGCTGATATCAAGAGCAACCAGATGCTAAGCAATCTGCGGATAACTGGATACAAAATCAATGCAAAAACTCACTTGATACCAATTGCATTCAATTAAAACCAACATGCAGAAATTGGACTTGAAATTCAGATTCAAGTTGGATTTAAAACAATATGTTTTCAAGCTCAATAGCACACTTAAAGGTATGTTTAAACTTGATACACTTCAATGCTAAAACTAGATTTGATACATATTGCAGAATTTGAGTTAACTTGGTACCAACTTGCAAGAGCCAATGTGCCAAAAAGCTGACTAAATGTTTGATCTGTAACATAACAATTTCAGCACTGAAACTAACCAATTCAGCTTGGAAAATGATACCACCAATGAGGTATTATGCTAAATGAATGCAGAATTTCGAATTCAATACTGAGTAGTCATCAAAAACACAGTGCAGCAACAATTTCGCAGCAACAAATCTGATCACAGAAATTCAGCTTCAAACCGTAAGCAAAACAGCAACAAACTAGATTAGAAATGTGCAAGTCTAACTCCAGAAGAGATCCAAAGGAGTTGTGCCTCCCTTATCACAAACCACAGCAACTACAATTAAGAGTTGCAGAATTTTGAACCAACTTTCGGAATTGAACTTAATCTGTGCAGAAATGGAGATCACAGGCAGAAATTGAATTCGATTTCTGAAAATGAGTCAAGCTACAATATAGCTTCAGAAGATAAAGCTAGAGAGCTAAAAAGCTGCGAAATTCCAGAGCATAAGGTAAGGAACTGATACTTGGGTTAAAATCTGATATACAACATGTGCAGGAAATGCAAACTGTTTATCAGAATTCCAGCAAACACGTGGATGCAAATCGAACAAAGAAATGAGTTCAAATGCTGGAATCTAAATGCAGAATTTAACTGATACAACTTCAGAAAACTACCAATTGAAAGTTCAGAATTAAATTGGATTTCAGTGATGAAAATTGAAGTGCAGAAATGGTAATCAATTCAAAACAGCTAACTCAAAATGCAGAAATGAAGTGCTATTCAAATGAAACAAAATGCGATGCAATTTCCTAACATTAAACTAAAGTTAACTTGATGTGATTGAAGGTTTGATACGCATCAGCCAAAGGATTGATACGCAGCAGACATTACTGAAATTACAGAAGTGGACCACAGCTTTGATACGCAAGATAAAACCTGATGAAGAAATGCAGTAACCAAAACTAAATGCAAAGCAATCCTAGCTCAATTTCATTAGCTTACTACTGATTTCCTGATTCAAGAATTAACACAATTCATGAACTAAATCTGAAATAAACTAAAACTAAATAGCTGACAAAATCTGATACGCTGGATAAAATTCTGATACGCAAGCATCTAAATAGGAAATCAACTGAAATTAAGTGGAACATCAACTAGACTAGCTAGCTAACTACTTACTTGAAGATTTAAAGCTAAATTACAGCTGAAACAATTGCATTAAACCAAGTTAATGAATCTGAAACGAAATGCAGAAACAGAACAGACAGCAGAAATAAGATTACAGCTACTAAAAATGAAATTAACTAAGCAAACTAAACTCAATCACTCCCTAAGCTCCAATGCTCCTTGTTCGTCACGCAAGGGTGAGCCTCGAACCCGCAAGCTCAACAATTCAATGGAAAATCTGTCTCTGCTGCAAATCCATTCAAACCATGCCCAAACTGAAAACAGCACTCAATTGCGTCAACCTAGCTGTGGTGGATTGCGATATAGGTTTGGTAGTGCTCCGAGCCTTCCAGGGAACCCCTCCAGCAAGCTCAGATGCAATGAAAATGGTGAACAACTGAGATTGATTCAATCGCGTGACAGAGCCACTGAAACCTCACGAAACACTGTCTTGGGCAAAATCCGATCGGGAAACTTCACAGAGCAATCTCTCCACTGACCTAGCACTAGTTCTAATGAAGGATTGAGTGGACGCGCCTCCTTTGATAAAGAAATCTAGCTAAGAATGGCGAAGAAATGAAGAAGACGAAGCTGCTGCGGCGGAGACGCGACGAGGAGAAGGTGAGCAGCGTTTCTGATTAAATAGGAAATGATGGACGACTGTGATTGATTTGATGAAATCCAACGGTAGATCTTGATCTGATTTGAGCCAAACTTTTATGATGATGATCTGGGGTCAGGATCTGCCTTGTGGTAGCTCGGATCCTCCAGATTTGCAACGGATGGTCCAGATCAACGCAATCAGTGAATGGACGCTCTAGAGCCCTCCTTGCTTGATCCAACGGTTGATTGAGCTCTGATTGGGATGAAACCTTCAGATCTCGATCATAGAGCTTGATCAACCCTAACCCTAGCTCGGATTGCTTCAGATCGTCCCGGATGGCTCAGATCTAGCCGCTCTTGAATCGGACGGCCCGGATTAATCGTAGGCTTGATAATTCGATCCGGTTCACATCCGACTCAGGTTTGACCCAGTACGCCCTAGGTCCAGGATCCTTTCATGCCTACAAAAATATATCAGAAAATTTAGTGGCCAATTAATCCATTTTAATGTAATTTTGCAATTAAGTCCAAAATAAGATAAAGTTCCAAAACCTAGGGTAAAATCAGAATTAAGCCATAAAAACATGGGTCAAACATGGATTTTAGCAATTAAAATAATCAATAAAATGGTGCTTATCACTGACTACGTCACACCTAGCCCAAGTAATGTCTTTCTCGTCCAATGGATTCTAATTACTCTCATGTATTTCAGAGACTCATACTCTGAACATGTCATGCTCTGACCAGAGGCTTTGAGTAACAATCCAACGATAGGCCTTGGGTATACATCCCCTCGCAAGGAGTGGTGAATCCTTTGTAGGTTATTCAAACATCTTCGGGCACTTCGGCTTATACCCAACCATCCTGGGTCCACACCTCCTTGGAGATGCTTGCTTAAGATGTTAAAATATATGTCTCCATGACCAAGATGACTTGAACACCGCAAGTCAAAGGAACATCGCACTTAAGCTGCAGTAAGAACTTCACTGGCATGTCTATATGTAGACTACCATGTGAAGTTTTACAGCCAGTCACTCCAATGAACTAGTTCCCTTAACTAGCATTCATGTTTATCTCCGGACATCCTAATGTCACCAGCCAGTGAGAATCAGCTGATTAGAGAATAACTCATGCTAGTCTCAACAGAATTGATAGTGTCCTTATTTATCAATTCATCGACTAGGGACAATTTCAATACTTCACAATTGCGCATGTAGAGATAATCACTAGTTGTGAATTCATCACAAATTCTCTCATGCTGTGAATTGTATTGTGGACATTCAGTAAATGAGTTTAAGATCCCAATCATATACACAGACATGTATACTCAAATAGTGAATATTAATTTATTAAAATAAATATTTACAATCATAAGGCGATTGCCTTAGGACACTTCTCTCATATTACTAACACCGCAGGCAAGAGACGCGAGAGAGGGAGGTGCCGCAGGCGAGAGTCTCGACAGAGGGAGGCGCCGCAGGTTTGGGTATCACGAGAGAGGGAGGCTGGCGAGAGAGGGAGGCTGGCGAGAGACGCGACAGAGGGAGCCGCAGCCCGCAGGCAAGAGTCGCGACAGGGGTCGAGGGAGACGCCGCAACCACAGGTTAGGACTTAGGGTTCGGAGTTGGGACTTCAAATGAATCAATCTTAATATATATATATATGTATAATATATATTAATATTATACATAATATATTATATATACATAATATATATACATATATATCGGAGTTTGTTAAGTCTTAATGTATACATAATATATTATATATACATTATATATATATATATATATATATATAATTATAACTTCTTAACAAACACATTCGCGAACCTCTTAACAAACGCGTTCGCGAGCCTATAAACAACATGTTCGCGAGCCTCTAAGCGAACACGTTCACGAGCCTCTAAACGAATACGTTCGCGAGCCTCTAAACGAACATGTTCGCGAGCTCACGAGCCAAATACTGCTAAGCTCGAGGTTGGCTCGATAATGTTTTCGAGCTCGAAATCGAGCTCAAGCTCGGCTCGTTAACTTAATCGAACAAACTCGAACAAGCTTTTTTCCGAACCGAGATCCGAATAGCTCACGAGCGGCTTGACTCATTTACACCCCTACAGTCGACTGATACTCTGAAAATCAGCTTTTTGGCCAAATTCAGAAATCCGCCAGAAAATCCATAAATCTCCAAAAATTTATAAATTTTGTGGAGAACTTTGTGGTACTCATACCTACCTGAGAAAAATACATATACCCATGTATCTATCACCATTCCCAAGTTTGACACAAAATCCAAAAATTTCCTATGAAAATTAAGGCACCTAGGAGGCAACCTCCCCCTTAACCTATGCATTTTCCCAATTTTCAATTTACCTAGATGAAGTTCTACCCAACTTAACACCATTAACTCAAGTTAAGTTCTACCCAACCTAACTTCCAAGTTCTTCCCCCCTTGGTCACCATTAATTGCTCCCAAGCAGCCTTATCCCTAGTGTAAAAAAGAACTTAACAAAACCTTGAACAATCTAAGAGTTTGCAAGCACATTTGCTAGGATATACCCCATCCTAGAGAAAGTATGATTCCATGAAAACCACAAATGTGCTTGACTTTTGGTATCAATTCTAATTTCCTTAACCATTGGCATTTTGTATCAATTTTGAACTCTATTTATGATTCCTTGTCTTTTTCAATTCTAACCATCATCAATTTACACAAGGAATTGCCCTCAATTTTCTCCCTTTTCATTTCTTAATCCTAGATTCATATGGGCTTCTCAATTTTTCTTGAATTCATCAAAATCTTCAATATCATCCAATGAACTTTAAGCACTCATTAATCCTTATAATATCAACCCATGACATAGAACCTCATAAGGCAATATGACCCTTTCCTATGTTTCCAATTTTGCAATTTCTTATCAACTAACAGGCTCTTTCTGCATACTCTCACTGATCAGTCGACTGGCCATATGGCAATCGACTGCCAAAACGTACAGAGAGTTTTTGGCCTGAGATCAGTCGACTGCCCTGGGGGCAGTCGACTGATACCTAAATTTCAGATTTTCAGTCCAATTTCAGTAATGCCTAAATAATTCTATAAATCTTCAAAAAATCTAAAATTTTGTGGGGAGATTTGTGAAGCCTATATCTACTTGGGAAAAATATGTTTCCAAATAAATGTACTCCACATCCCAAGATTGGCACGAAACTTAACTTCTCCTAAATTGTATCATTTAAGCTCCTCCCAAAAGTTCTAATTTCGACTTCTCCTTAATGTATCCTCTTATACTTGATCATAATTCATTTCTAGCACTGAATTACATGGTATTTACATATTAAAATCTAATTTTATCAATTATAACCTCATTTTCACCTTTTTCTCCTTAATTCCCTTTTTAATGTGCCAAAACCTAGGATTAAGACTTACCCAAGTCTTCCAACCCTTTTTGGCATATTTTACCTAATTTTCTAAGAGAGAAACTCTTGAGATCCATTTACCATGGACCCCAAAGGCTCCTAGAGCTCCCCCTTGAGCACTTAGCCTTAGCCACCTCCCTAGGTGACTCAATCCATACTAGACCACACCGCTGTGCCCCCGGTGATTCTTGGCCTACAACTCTAACCTTCTTAACCTTGGACACCTTGTTCTTGGTTAAGTCCTTTATACCTTTAGATGGCACCCCCTTGCCATCCTTGGACTTCTCCTTCTTGTCATGATTATATGCTTCCCTAGCATATTTCTTTTCATTGGCCTTGGAGGTCTTAGACCGGTATCCCAAACCCGATCTATCATAGTTGGGTTTTAAGCTACCCAACACCATGTCTAAGCCCTTTGATCCAACCTTGAATCTTTCTAGGGCCTTTTCTAATGTATCAAGCCTTGCCCTCAAGGCTTGATTTTTCCTTTCCAAGTTTCTAACCGTAGTGTCCACATGTCCACTTTGGGCACTGCTAGACCTATCCACTTTTCTAAACATGTGTCTCCCCTTCTTGGGGTTAATGCCTTGATCCTTAGGTACACAGGTCATAGGTCTAACATGATGCATGTTTTTCTTAGGGTGTTGATCTACCTTGTTACTCATATTCCTATCATTGTACTTAAAACCAAAATTGTGCACTAGTAGGCAATTTTCATTAATCCTAGCATGCATGGAGGGATAATTAACATTATTTTTAATATGCATGGAGGGATTCAACTTGGAATTGCATTTTAATTTAAGGTTAGGAATTACCTTCCTTACCTTTGGAGTCCCTCCTTGTTGTGAGTTTCTTCTCTTCTTTCTTTCCTCCTTCTCTCATCTTCTTAGATGCTCCATTTTCTTGAGCTTTCCACTCCTTGGGCATTTCGTGTAGTAGTGTCCTTGCTCACCACATGTGAAACATCTAATTCTCTTTTTCTTTTCTTGGGCTTCTCCAATCCTACAACTCATGTTAGATTTTAAAGGAATTGAAATAAGTTTAGGATTTACCCCCTTTTTACCTAGTGGGCACTTGTCCTTATAGTGCCCATTTTCGTTGCACCCAAAGCATACAATATGTTCCTTGGTCTTTGCTTTGGTGGAGGTTGAGGTGGAGGCTAGGTTGACTTCTTCTTCAACCTTGGATGAAGTGGATGCTTCTTCTTGTTCTTGTATGGATGAGGGTCTCTCATCCCCCTCAACTATTGAAATTGATAGCTCGTCTTCTTCTCTTGATGAGGTGGATGACTCCTCACTTGATTGTACCATTTCAATTGATGAGGTTGATAATTCCTCTTTCTCTTGATCTTCTTGGTCACTAGAAATTCGTTCTTCGAGCTCTTCCACTTTTTGAGTTGGTGTAGGGTTCTCATGACACTTTTCCAAGTTGTTCCACAACTCATAAGTATTTTTATATGCCCCTACATCACTCAACACATTGTTAGGCAAAATATTTACTAAAATACTAATTACCTTTTCATTTACTTTTGCTTGATCTTGTTGTTCTTGATTCCGATATCTAGGCCTAAGCCTCTTCCCGTGCTTATCCTTTGGAATCTCAAACGGCTCTTCTATGATCATCCTACACGCCCAATCCATGCTAAGCCAAGTCTCCATCCTTGCTTTCCAATAGCCGAAATCCTCATGGTTGTAGGGCGGTGGAGTGTTGATGTCATTCCCAAATTTGTCTTCCATTGTTCTTCCCTCTAGCTTTTGCTCGTCTTGGCGGTTATTCCAATCAAGAGCGAACTTTGCTCTGATACCACTTGTTAGATCGTTTCGCCTTGCTAGAGGGGGGTGAATAGCAATTTTCGAACCCCTTCTTCCTACATGGTTAGTTGCGCAAGTGGAATATATAATAAAAACAATAAAACAAAACTAACCAATGCTAACAAGGAAGATTTACTTGGTATCCACCCCAGACAGGTGACTAATCCAAGAATCCTTCGGTGGATCGCTCCCCGGATAACCTCCGGCTAGCCCTTGTCGCTCTTTGTGGGTGGAGAAACCTCGCCACAGCACCTCGACAACACCTGGGCTCTAAAGACTACTAACAAGCCTTAACCAAGCTTGTTTCGTCAAGAGTCCCAGCCCAAACTGAGTTCTCTTTAAATAGAACTCGGGCTGAAAACCTCGCTGGCAGTCGACTGGTCCTAGGGCAGTCGACTGCGACCACTCAGATTCGACCGTTGACAGCCCCAAAGTTCGAATTCTAGTGACTTACCAGTCGACTGCCAAAATGGCAGTCGACTGGTCTAGGGTCCACAACCTACTGTGAGTTTTGGCAGTCGACTGGACAACCCCCAGTCGACTGCCCAGCTTACAACAGCACTCCTACTTACTCTCTTGACCCTCCTCCACGCGTGCTTTCAGGTCCACTCCTTTGGCTTGCCCCTTGAAGTCTTCTTCCACCGGCTATCGTCCCTCGGATGCACATGCAAGTCCTTGACTTGCCTCCATGCCACCCTTCACGTGTGCCCTTTGAAGTCTACTTCCCGGCTTGCCTTTGGAGTCCTCCTCCCTCGGCTTTTATCCCTTGACTCAGCTGACTCTTCACCAGCAGCCTTGACTATTGCCTTCGCGCCCTCTTCGTCTTCGGCCCTCGTCCCTTGGATGCACACAAGTCTCCAACTTGTCTCCATGTCATCCTTCGCGTACGCCCCGAAGTCCGCGCCCCTTGGCTCATTATCCCTACTATATCAAGGTCCCTCGGGTGCACACAAGCCTCCAGCTTGTCTCCATGCAACCCTTCACCATACCGAAGTCGTCCAGCCAAGTCAATATGTGTAAACCTGTACAACTTGCACACTCACATACACATATTAGTACACAAGGGAAAGCCTAACTTAAATCCTTTGTCCAAACATCAAAACACATGGTCACTCCGGACCATATTAGGGCCAAGTTCCCCAACACCGTGGATAGCAGAGACGATGAGCCGAGGGATGCGAACTTCGAGACATACGTGAAGGATGGCATGGAGGCAAGTGTGCGCATCTAAGGGACGAGAGCCGAAGATGAAGAGGGTGTGAAGGCAATAGTTGAGACTGTTGATTGAAGAGTCAACCGAGTTGTGAGGGTCCAAGTGTGAGTCATTGTACTCAGGGACTAAGCTGAGAGGGTTCGAGTGCGAAGTGAAATGTACTCGGGGAGTGTAACCCTAGGGATTGTGTTGGACCAGTCGACTGCCCCAGGGGCAGTCGACTGGTGGTGACTGGAACAGCTGCTGGATTCGAACGTTGTACTGTAACGGTAGAATCTGAGTGAGACCAGTCAACTGCCCCAAGGGCAGTCGACTGGTAACGGCTATTCCAGCCTCTAGCTCTATTTAAAGGAGCTCGTTTCCTACTTTCTTTTCTTGGCGAAACTTGTTTGGTTAGAGTGAGTTAGTAGCCTACTGTGATCAGTTAGTGTCTAGATCTTGTGGAGAGGTTTCTCCACACAGAAGGAGCTACGTGATCTAGCCGGAGGTGCTCTGGGGAATCATTCACTGACGGATTAGGGATCGCCCACCTTATGGGCAGCCGTGGAGTAAGAGTTTATTTCCTAACCACGTAAATCGTGAGTGTTCTTTGTTGTTAGTTTTAGTTTCACTTTGTATTTCCGCTTGCGCACTAACAACGTAGGAAGAACGAATCGAAAAACACTATTCGCCCCCCCCCCTCTAGCGTACGACATCGATCTAATAACAGCTTCTTCGTCCCTCGGATGCACCGAGCCTACCTTCCTATGTCATCTCTCTCGCTTGCTGTATCTTCCGCTCGACTTCTTGTGCTCCTAAGCTCCTGCACACTTAGACACAAGGATCAAACCAACCAGGACCTAACTTGACTTGGCTGATCATATTAAAACTAACTCAAGGCACTTACAATATTAACCTATTAGGACTTCATAGTTATCTTGTATCCCATCAACCTTGACCTTCCGGGACTTCCATATTGTTTAGCATCTGGTCAACTTTGACTTATCAGGACTTTCTTATTGTCTAGCATTCGGTCATCATTGATCTGCCAAGACTTCACGCCTCATACCAACTCCTGTTAGACTTTCAACCGCCAAATGTCTGGTCAATTGTGTCTCACTTAGACATTCCTCTTGCCAGCCAACATATTTATCAAATATCAAAACTCAAACTCAATTCACACCAAGCTTGGTCAATCTGGTCAACTTTGACCATGTTGGTGCAATCGACCCTTGCTCAAGGTTTGACCAAGTTAGCAAGCTCGAGTTGACTCGAGTTGGAGTTTCAAAGTTTGATTAATATGTTAATTGGTTGAGTGAGATATCAAATAGGTTAAAATTGACCAGATACTTGACAGTTGATCAATATATTGGTTGAGAAAAAGTCAAGTAGGTCAAGGTTATTGACCAGATACTTGATGGTGGAAAAGTCTAAGTGGGTCATAGTTAACTGAACACTTGGCAGTCAGAAGTCCAACAAGGAGTTGGCATGAGGCATGAAATCCCGAAAGGTCAAGGTTGACTTCCTACCATCAAGAAGCAATCAAAAGCAATAAAGAAGCATCCAAAGCAAAGTTTTCACTTGTAAAGTTTGTTTTACTTTGATTTCATTTGTATCTTTGTATTTGATTGTATTGCTTGTGTTTGTTGTAAGAATAGCTTGTAAGAGACTTATCCACCTATAAAAGGTATTTGAGAAGGAGAAGAATAGAGGTGGTAATCCGGTACGACTAGGCCTTTGATTTAGTCTCCTTGGAAGGTGGTGAACTAAGTAAAACCAACAGTGTGTGCATATGGTGTCAAGTTTGATTCAAGTTTATCTTGGTGTGCATTCAAACGACAAGCATACATTCAATCGACACTATTGGAGTTATTCACCCCCCCCCCCCCCCCCCCTTAACTCATACGGTCCTAACACACCACGGATCGATTGCACCAATAAAGATAAATGGATGCTAGGCAATAACGAATCTTGACAAATTAAAGTGAACTGGATGTTAAACAATGGAGAAGTCTAGGCAGATCAAGATTGACCAGATGCTAAATAAAGATGAAATTTTCAACAAGTCGGGGTTGATTGGATGCTAAGGAAAGGAAGTTTCAACAATCATGGTTGACCAAATGCTAGGCGGAAGAAATTTTGATAGGTTAAAGTCAATCTAATACTAAGTAAAGTGAGAATTCAATCTTAATAAGGCTAAAACAGAGAAATCAACCGACTAATATGGATTTACATGCAACTACATTAAGGATAGTTCAATTGTTTGTTCATCTATATGTTGAATCTTTCCTTTGTGTGAATCATTTGAGGCGTTTGATTTTGTCTTGCATTGTCTTTCATTCCGTTCATGTAAATTTTTCATGGGAGGCTGAACGTACTTTATTTCCATAATTTAGGTTACGAAAACTATTATGTTTGTCAAACCAAAAGTTTGACACTTTGTAGGTTAAATTTGATTCTTATTGGACAAATATATAAATTTTCATTTTGAAAATGTATTTTATATCAAATGAATGAAACTTGGGACATCTATTGCATTCTTGATTTTAAACTAGACTTGTACTTAATATTTTGGATTATCAGAGAATTATATATACTCATGTCATATGAATTATATAGACTCTAGTGACTGGTGAAAGATTTCCTGAATCAACCCAATCACTTTCAAAATCAATCTATTCGAATAATTGGATACATAGATTATCAAAAAAAAACATATATAACAAATTCGACCAAATCATATTTTAGCACTCTTTTTTAGATGAGTGATCTTATTGTTTAGCTTAGTTCGCATCTAAAAAATTCCTAACCATACGTACCTTAGAATAGTCTTACACCCATATATAAAGAAATCTCTTAGTATATACTAAAAAAAATGCAAGTATTTGTGACTATAGACATGATGTTTAATATCTTCAACTATGGGAGACTGGTTTTGCCATGCATCTTTGATTTGACATGATTCTGCATCCTAGATTCACTGATCACGACCTGAGAAGAGTCAAAAAAAAAAAAAACATACATATGCTTTCGATATTAGTCGTAGGAATGATCTTTTGATTGTGTTAATATCAACATAAGCATAGCAACCTTAATCCAATAATGAGTTAAGTATGCTACAAAACAACAGAAAAAGGTATCAAATTCATTCAAGAACCTTAACCATGGCCACATTCACAAGAAATAAAAACTGCTTCAATAAAAACACTAAACAAGTCACAAACAACACAATACAGCAAGTGACAAAACAGAAGCCTGCAATTTTGCATATCACCATCAAATTTAATCATTCCAGCTCTTCCTCCAGTAATAATTGGTTGGCTCCCAGATGCGACATGTTTTCTTCTTTTCTCCAATCGTTCTATTGACTGTTTAACCCTGTATTCTAGATCCCAAAGTATTGGGCAAAATCAGCCAATCTGGAAGTAGTTGGGTGAGATAACACTGGTGGACATCGATATCAATACGCACAACCATATCTGATTAAGTATGCTGAGCTACCACATAACAAATTAACAATGATATCATCTAGAGGAAATTCAATGTGGTACAATGCGGGGAGGGATTACCCCTTCTTTGCAGCATTTGAAGCAGCAACTCCTTCAAGGCGCTTCCATGTTGCTTCGCGTTTTGAAATAATCTCATTGTTTTTTACCTCATCCTCCTCAAACTTCTTCAAGCACTCGGCTACTAGATCAGGATCATGACTGGAGAAAATCTTGCGAACGTTGAGTGTGAGACTTTGAACAGCTTGATTCCAGTGGCTCTTTGAGTTTCTCTCCAATGCAGGAAAGATGATAGGTAGTATGACCTTGTTGTTCTGTTTAATCAAGTTCTCAATATGATCATTATTCCAAAGGAACAATGCTCTTTCTGCCACCTAAAACGCAACAGAAGATTATATCAGAGACCTTGTATTTGTATCAAACTGTGATAGATCCATCAATCTATCAAAATCCAAGGAAGGTAGATGCAAGTAATCTAATTTACAGATCAGCAAATTAACATAGATGATAAGACAGTCATGAAAAAGATCCATCATTCTCGTAGAATTGTGAAAAAGATGGATCATCATCATATATCACATTGTGTCGTTTAGGGCAACCATTAAGTATCTAACATAGATATTGAGTTTGTTCAAGTGCAGAAGGAGACAAATACAAAAGCTGGAATTGCCAAATCTACAGCTATTCGATCAACTCAAATGTTGAAAAAAAAAAATGTAAGCTGGGAAATAGTAGTATAGCTATGCAATCATCTCCAATGTTGAAAAATAAGTAAAGCTAGGAAATAGGAGTTTACCAGTCAGTCATACAAAGACTACGCCAGTTTATTAGTTTATTCTAATGTTATGCACATGGCAGAAGAAATAATAAACTGATTAAGTAAAATTTAGCACAGAACTGCTGTTTCTAATTTTCTTTAATATTAATACAAAAACTTTGGAGGCTAGGTTATCTTGGACATTAGGCATGTTAATCAATTTCTGAGTTACAAGATTTGGGCATGAACAGAAGTAGCCAATACTTATCAACAACTATCCAGTGTGGTGTATAATTAAGATATCTAATGCAAATAAGGAAACAAATATTGTGGAAACGAAAATAATTCTAAAGAAAATAAATTAAAGAGATATTTCAAATTGGCTCATCTACGAAAGAAATTGAAAATCTTCAAGATTTGAAAATATTCAAGATCTACACATCTGCAATAAAAGAAAGTAAATTAAAAAATATTCAAGATTGGTGCATCTATGACAACTTAAAATTTTAATTTTTATCATATCATAATTAGTATTTTTATTTTAGTAATAAATAGGGATAATTATAATCTCTATTAAGATTAGCACATTTTCTTTATTTAAAATAATTATTTCTATATTTGTTGTTGAATCGATTTATAAAAGAAGTCAAAAGTCTTGCATTTAATCATCTTTGAATTAATATAATTTCCAATTTGACTTCTCCATATGAGAATTTTTCCCTATTGGGTGGCATAATTTTCTTTCTTAACTTCACCAACTTGGATCCAAGTTCCAAGTGGTTCACTTCGACAGATCGATTTTGGTGTTGCATTAGTTATCCATCATTCCCAAACTTCAACTCCACCCCTATCGGAGACCTAGTTTGTTTCTTTATATCTTTCTTTAACACTACTCTACTTTTTATTGTGATTTCATTTGTTCCTACCACATCACCGCCACAAGCACTAATGGCACCACCACGATGTTCGGTCACTTCTGCTACCTTACCCTTCCGCCCCATTGCTCCTCATCACTCTCACCCTATCAGATCACCGGTCATTGCTTCCACCGCTAACAACAAAGTTGATCAATGTCACAACCCATCAACTCAAAACATCATCGTTTTCTTAAACATTACACCATAATCTTATTGATTTGCTGCCTTCCCCAATCCACCACCGCTAGCTCATCACACTGACCATGACAATTATGTGACATGACAATAATGTGCTAGCTCTTCCTGATTGCAAACAACACACATGGGTGCAACCAGAAGGCAACCGAATCTCTAAAAAGATTTAATTGAGCTTTTGCAATTTCGTAAACGAGGTGATCTCTTTTAGATTCAACAAAGCGCAGATTAACTATCTTCCTTAAGCAACTTCCACATCAACGAATCTCGCATCATCTGGGTATAAACGCAGTTCCTCTTCTTAAAAATTTAATTTTTATTTATTTAATTGGTAATTTTAAATTGCTAGCATTTAATAAGTTTTTTCTCACAAATTTATACATATTAGCATTTTATTCATATAAACCCATTTTAATTTAGCCTTCATTAAAACTATTTCTTATTTAGTTTATTCTTCATCCATTAAAAAAATATTTTCTATTTTAGTTTAATCATCATCCATAAAAATATATATTTTCAATTTAATTTAGTCATAATCCATAAAAAATAATATCATTATTAGTTTAATGATTATACTTGCATGTTAGCATTTATCATATTCTTCTACATCTCATTTAATTATCACATCATTTTATTTTATAATTATTAATATTTAAATTAATTTAATGAGAGAAAACACCATACCAACTACTAAATATATGCGAGATTCAAATTTTAGGAACATGAGATATCAACCAAAGTATACCCATGTGAACAGTTGCTTAATCGCTATGGTGACTATTCTTCATAAATTGCTAAATTTAAGAATGACATGTATATAAGATCACAATTACATGGTCACATATATAAAGAAGATTTTTTTTTTTTGAAACACATATTAAGTCACATACCGCTATTTTTTATGGAACTACAAACCCTAATATATTTTTTAATTGGTTGCACTGCACATGTACAATTGCCGAATGCACACTCAGTGGACCTACTAATAATTATTGACAATATGTCCAAAGCATTAGAAACCAAGAGAGACAAGAACCCATTTATACATTATGATGAAATGAAAAGGCAAATGATGAAAACATCCCACTAAATTTTAATAGGTGATTGCCTAACAATCATGTAAAAAATGCAAGGTTTAAAATCTCGACCGGAACAATACGGTTTCGGTATCGTATCGTGCCGTGCCGGTATGGTTTCAATATTTTTTTTATTTATATATAATAATTATTAGATAAATATATTTATTATGTATAATTTAAAAATAAATTATATATTAATTTTATATAAATTTTCAATTATTGAACAACTTAATATCGTTATAAAAATTAAATATAATTTTCTTTAAAGAAAATTAATCTATCAATAACTCGAATTAAAATTGATACATCATAATATGTTATCTTACTAAGTAAATAATGTCAAAACTTTATATGTTATGGAGCAGAAATTCTAAAAGTAAAAAAGTTTAATATCGTAATATTTGTGAATCCAAATTTCAAATTTATTCTAAGATAAAAAATATTATATATAATAAATATATAAATTAACATAAAATGCTACTTTACATATAATAATTATATAAATTAATTATTTATTCATTTAATTAATTATAAATTTAAATAATATATATTTAAAATGATAAAAATATCAAAATATTAATTAAATAATAAAACAGTAAATATATAAAATAATAAAAAATACATCAAAATATAAATTTGATTTTTTAGAAATTTTTAATATTTTTTTATATTTTTAAATTTTTTTAAAAATTTTTTAAATAATATTTAAAACATTAAAAATAGTTTTCAAAAAATTAATTAATAAAATTTATTTAATTTTAAATATATTTTTAAATATTTTATTGAGAAATATTTATGTGAGGAAATGTTTTATAAACATGTCCTCACATATAACTCGCTCTCGCGAGCCCTAGCGCAGGCGGAGGCTGCGCATGCGGTCGGTGATCAGGCGTCGTCCGACGAAGCTTCAGGCAGTGCCGAAGGAGTCTGGCAACTCTTCCGGTGGCGTCGGAGGAGTCTCGCGACGCCTACGGCTGCACATGCGATGTGACGACGGGCCACGCGCGTGGCATTTCTTCCTCCGGCGCTAGAGGATTCCCTTTGTTGCAGCCTCCGCCCGTCGCCGAGTGACGCACGCACAAAATCACAATGACTTTGTGTCATTTTCGGATCGCCAGTGGAACGGTAAGTACCGCCGGTGTCGTCCAGCACGGAATGAAACTTTAAACCATGAAAAAATAAACTTAATTTTTGAAACCATCGACCAAGACCTTAATTCCCTTATAATCCATGAGCTTGTCACTAAAATGAAATAATTGTGTTGGAATAAACCTCCTCATAACCCAATCTTAGAAAAATCTCCAAGAAGAATGCTCCAATAACATTTTGGATGATCCCTTTGATGATGTGATATTAGGAGAACATCTCTTATTGATTTGACTTCTTTGGAGTGTAATCAACTAGATACTAATCATGACTTTTACTTACAAAATATAATGCATTCATGTTAGCTATTTATATCTTTGATGCTCATCAACCGTGTTTAATGTTTTTTTAACTACCAAATTAAGAAATTCACTATGATCTACCAAGGTGGAAATTGTATTGAGTAATAATTATTACAAAATGTCTAGTGATATTGTAAATTTCTATATTGCATTTATTAATTCAAAATCCCATATCACATCTACATTCTATAAATCCAAACTCGTCCAATTTACTTCATTTGATGTTTTTTATAATGTTTGTTCATTTTAACTTTCTAACTTATTTAAACACAAGTTCAATTTTCAAATTGGAGGATGCGCTAATTTGCTTAGAGAAGGTGAGCATTCTGTCTTCATATTTATTATAGGTTTTGTGGAATCACCTCATCATTATTGCTTTTGTGTCACATGATTTCATGAAAGCGTGAATATTTTATTCTTATCGTACAACAAACTTAGATAGTTCTTACTCGTTGGAGAGGATGACCAAAAAAAGAAATATCACAATTAAGCTATAAAAAGAGAAACAAAATGTATCGATTTCTTTCTTAATGAAAGGGATGTCAAAAGAATAAAAATAATGAAGAAACATTGCTTAATAAAGTTATCGTAAAATTATTCCTTATCCTTAGAAACGACAACCTAACTTGTCAGGAGCAAAACTTATATAGACAACAACCAAGCCTTATCCCACTAGGTGGGATCGGCTATATGGATTTTTCTTCGTCATTGGACTCTATCCGTTACTATATCATCATTTATATTTAAATAAATTTTATCTTCTTTTATTGTTGTTAACTAATTTGTTTTGGTCTTCTTCTTCCTCATTTGATATAGACATTTGTCAAAGTTTCACATTACCTAACTAGAGTATTTATTGGTCATTTAAGTACATATCCGTGTGTCCCTGAGTTTTCCCTCAATAGGTACAACCCTAACTTTCTTTTTAATATTTTTATTTTTATCATGTTCATCCTTGTATGTCCACACATCCTCCTTAATATCCTCATCTCTACAACTCTCGTCTTCTGATCATGTGCTAAAAAAAACTTATGTAGACAAGGAAACAAATATCGCAAAAAAGAAAATAATTTTGAAAAAAATAAATTAGAAGATATATTTCAAATTGGCTTGTCTATGATAAAGGGAAAGAAATTGAGAAATCTTCCCGATTAGAAAATATTAGACTGGGTTTGGTAGGCTTGTTTTCCATTTTCATTTTTCACAGAAAATATGATTTTTCAAAAAAAGTGTTTGGTTTGCATTTTCCAAACTTATTTTCCAGAAAAATATATAGTGTTTTCTGGAAAACTAGCAAATGAAATAAAGTCATTTTCCAAAAAATGAGAAAATATAATTTTCTGAAAAATAAAAATAGAAAATGAAACAAACCAAACACTCCCTTAATAATTTGCACATCTGCAATAAATTAGAGATTGTATTTTTATGGGAAAAATCAAAAGGGCATCCCTTATTATCATTTTTGTCAAAATGGCACCTCCTTTTCAACAAAAAAGTCAAATTAACGCCCTAGCATATTTCTTATCCCAAACAGACCTATGCCAACGATGGTGGAGTAGCTACTACAACATGCTAAAATAGTCACTACAACATAGAGCAAAATTGTTCTAATTTAGTCAAAATTATTATACATTGAGCACTATTATATTAAGATAATCTCCCAACTTACAAAATCTCTACAACTTGTTTAAAATCAGGTCAACTTTGTTATTGCAGCTATTGTCCACATTTGCTACAATTATAGCAGCTATGTCATAACTGTTACAACGTTCTAACAGCTATGGCGTAGCTGCGACAACCATTATAGCAACAATTGTCCATACCGGTTGCAAGTTGTGGTAGCTATGTCATAACTACTACAATAGTTTTGAATTGATTCTGAATAAGTAGAAGTGTTTTGGACCAAGTTGGTAAAGAGCACTTTGGTATAGCAGCTACACTAGAGTTGCTACAAGTTGGTAAAAGTGTTCCATGTGCAGTAATTTTGATTAAGTTGAGCCGGTTTACTTTAACACAAGGTTTAAAATCTCGTCCCGTGCTATGGTTTCGGTCCTAGACCGGAACGATACTGTTTCGGTATCGTATCGTGTCATGCCGATACGGTTTCGGTATTTTTTATTTATATATAGTAATTAGTAGATAAATATATTTATTGTGTATAATTTAAAAATAAGTTGTATAATGATTTTTTATAAGTTCTCAATTATTGAATAATTTAATATTTATAAAAAAATAATTAAAAATATTTTTTTAAAAAAAAATTGATCTATCAATGACTCCGAATTAAAAATTGATACATCTTACCTTCTATAACAAAAATATATGTTTCATATGTTTTGGAACAAGAAACCTAATAATAAAGAAGTTTAATATAGTAATAATTAATATTCATGGGTTTAAATTTCAATTTGAATCTAAGATAAAAAAAAATATTATCTATAATAGGTATAAATTAACATAAAATACTACTTTATATATTATTATATAAATTATTTATTTATTTATTTATTTATTTAAATAATATATATTTAAAATGATAAAAAATATTATAATATTAATTAAATAATAAAACAGTAAAAACAAAAAATTATTGAAATATAAAATTGAATTATTAGAAATTTTTTAGATTTATTTTAAAAAAATTAAAATTTTAAATAATATTTAAAACGAAAAAAACCAGAAAATTAATTAATAAAACTTATTTAATTTTGTAATTTTAAATATATTTTTATATATTTTATTAGGATAATATTTAGGTGGAAAAATGTTAAATTTAAATAAATTATTTTCTTATTTTTCTTATTTAAGTTGGATTTAAGACGAGAAATGTTGGATTTAATAAATCAAATTTTTTTTTACGCTAGAGCCCTAGTGCGCAACGCATCGGAGGCGGAGGCGGAGGAGTCGTGAGAGCGTCCAGTGGCTCTAGCACTATCCAACAGCGCTTACGGCGAAGCAGGAGTCGTCCAGCGACGCTAGAGGAGTCCCGCGACACCTCCAGCACCACCTGCGCCGTATTTTTCAACCTACCTTGTCGTCACCGTCAGGGGGAACTTCGCCTCCCTCGCCACCAACTCCTCCTACTACTAAAGGTCACCATCATCGTTCTCCTTTCTCTTATATGCATTTTTTTTTCTTTTTTAATCATTGACAGACTGGCGCACGACGTGCGTGATTCCTTCTGTCGCGCGCGATTTCCTATCACGTGATTCCCTCTACGTCATGATGCCGCAACGTAGAAGACCAGTGGGCGTACTGTGCCGATTTCGATTTCCCAACGGAACAGTATTTTCCGCGAGTGTCGCTCGACACAGCACAATATGGCACTTTAAACACTACTTTAACATGTTATAACAAGTTGTATGCTATAGTTGCTACCCCACTATAAGAAAAGCATTTTTGAGATGAAAAATATATTGGGACATTGTTTTGACCTCTCTTTTTTCAAAATAAAAGGTGCCCTTTTGATTTTTGCCCAATTTTTATCATATGGTAATTAACATTTTCTATTTTTATAATAAATAGGGAATAATTATAATTCATATTAAGATTACCATATTTTCTTTATTTAGAATATCTATTTCTATATTTTATGTCAAGTCAGTCTATAAAAGGAGTTAGCCCTCTATTTTGATCACCTTTAAATTAATACAATTTCTAATTTAACTTTTCTTCGTGAGAAATTTTGCCTCTAGGTGAGGTGATTTTCTTCTTCGCTTCACCAACTTCATTCTAAATTCCTAGATGATTCGATAGTTCCATTTTGGTGTTGTGTTAATATCATAGGAACGGATATGGGTCATGTTCACTATCTGATCTGCACAGTTCAAGGATGAGGACCCTGACAAGTTTGAATTTGTAACTACAAAAAGTATGCGCAAGCCTTCTCAATATAAACTGCCTTTTGTATTGAGAAATATTAAGTAATTGCCAATGATTTCATGTGTCATCAGTATCAGATTCATTAACATCTTAGGTACTTGATATCGTACCTGTGGTCCTATGCAACACAAATCTACATGCTGGAACTGAAGGGATCCAGACTAACAGATATCTACTGACATTATGACATTGATAGTGTAGATTTATACCCAACGGAATGCAGAGAAATGAAAAATCCCATAAAAGAAGTTCAATCAATGACAACTAAGCCGACTACAAAGGTCAGGGCATAGATAAAGCTCAGCCTCCCCCACGTGTAAACTTAGTGTCATCGTTCACAAAGATATACTAAGAAACACTTGCAGGTGAGTGTTTATACCTTATGATGATACTAACTCATCTGACTGTTTATATCTTATGATGATACTAACTCACAAGAAACTGAGAAACTCTTGCAGGTGATTTTACTTGGACAAGAAGATTATGTTGAAGTATGAAGTGGAGTACATTTCTATTGAGTCATAAAATGGATAGTTCGGGATCAACATAAAAACAGAATCTTGAACTTCCAACCATATGGGAACGAACAAGTACATGGAAATTGAAGCATTGGGATCCAAAGCAATAGACTCAAGGTCTTCTGCACCAACAGTATAAGCTTACTTCAATTCTAGACATTTGAATGCACATATAAAGTGGCATTTACATGTAATTTTCAGATGGGAGATTGTTAAAAAATAATTTACAAAAAGTAAACAGAAATCAACAATAACAACACACCAACAG
Organism: Boesenbergia rotunda; assembly: GCA_024364735.1. Classification (NCBI taxonomy): domain Eukaryota; kingdom Viridiplantae; phylum Streptophyta; class Magnoliopsida; order Zingiberales; family Zingiberaceae; genus Boesenbergia; species Boesenbergia rotunda. The sequence goes on from JAGFNQ010004079.1 coordinate 65,518, forward strand.
CTTTGACTAACCAATATAAGAAAGGGTGGAGAGGAAGGGGGGAGATGAAGATGATTAACATTACCAAGAAAAAGAAATTGACCAGATAAAGCAGCTGTTGATGCTAGAGGTGAACATTTAGTAAGGTTATGTTTGGTTGGGTAGAATAAAATGGAAAGGGGATATTTCACTTCCATCATTCCATTTACATATTTAGGTGGATAATTTAGAGTGAACGATCATTTCAAAGAACGTACCATTCTATTCCACCCATTGCATAACTTAAGCGGTGGATTCCCTTCATTCCACCTCTCCTAAATGTAATATTTCATGACATTTTCAAATCTAAAACTGAGAAATATGATTGAATTAGGTGGCTTGAGTGGGCAAGACAGGTTGAGCAAGTCAGGTTACATGGGCATAGTGAATCAAATGGCAAGATAAACCAATCGGATTGAGTGGAATGGGCTGAGCGATCAGTTGGGGACGGGCAAGGCAAGCCAAAAGGAATGGGTTGGTTGGTCAAGTTACACTAAGACAGACCAAGCAAA
>JAGFNQ010004079.1:74939-227470 GCA_024364735.1 Boesenbergia rotunda
GACAACGACCATAAGGAGGTGATGTCTAGCTCAGTGACTACGAGGAGGTGGCGGGCTAAGGAAAGTCCCAACAATGGAAGAGAGCTCGGACGAAGGAGAAGCCTGGGTTCCACCATCCCCGGCTATGCTGAGTCTTCTTTAGTTACTGTACCCCACATATGAATATGTATTTATCTTCTATTCCTTTTCTTGAATGACTGTACTCTCAATGGTACTTATTTTTTGTATTTTCTTTGAATGTAATCCCGAATGTAATCTTTATTCATAAATGAAATATACCTTATTTCCCATGGGTTGTGTGTTCTTCTTTTTCAGTAACTCCATCTTATGTTTATCTTCTATGTTTGATTGGATGGATGCTGAATGTAACCTTGACAAATAAATAAGATGCACTTCTCTTCTATATCTCGTTGTCAATCTGTTGGCTTCTTTCCCCATATAGACTTCAATATACATGCGATATCTAACATAGGAGAGAGACGAGGATTTAGTGGGTGGATAATTGTCTGTGTGAGCAAGGACAGGGCTTGGCATGTTCACTAGTTTGTCAAGGTCAATCTATCTCTGATGATGGCAACCTTTCCTTAGTGTCATGCTTCAGTTTAGTAGCCCCTGGTTGAGTATCCTTGGCACCTCGACTAGGCTCACCCATCTTGGGCATCCGCAGCACCATGAGATGGTAGGAGCTTATGCTTCTCCTGGCCGGGCATCCTCGGCACCACGACCAGACCCACTCATCTCGGGCATCCGCAACACCACATGATGGTAGGAGTTTATGCTTCTCCTAGTCGGGCTTCCTCGGCACCACGACCTGCAGGCCTACTCATATCGGGCATCCGCAGCACCACGAGATGGTAGGAGCTAATGGTTCTCCTGGTCGAGCATCCTCAACACCACAACTAGGCCTACTCATCTCGAGCGTCTGCAACACCATGAGATAGTAGGAGTTTATGCTTCTCCTGGTCAGACATCCTCGACACCACGACCAAGCCTACTCATCTCGGGCATCCGCAGCACCATGAGATGGTTGGAGCTTATGCTACTCTGGCCGGGTATCCTCGACACCATGACCAGACCTCCTCATCTCGGGCATCCGCAGTACCATGAGATGGTAGAAGCTTATGCTTCTCCTGGTCGGGCATCCTCGGTACCATGACCAGGCCTACTCATCTAAGGCATCCGCATTACCATGAGATGGTAGGAGTTTATGCTTCTCCTGGTCGGGCATCCTCGGCACCACGACCAGGCCTACTCATCTCGGGCATCCACAACACCACGAGATGGTAGGAGCTTATGCTTCTCCTGGTCGGGCATCCTCGGTACCCACGACCAGGCCTACTCATCTTGGGCGTCCGCAGCACCACGAGATGGTAGGAGTTTATTCTTCTCCTGGTCGGGCATCCTCGGAACTATGACCAGACCTACTCATCTCAGGCATCCACAACACCACGAGATGGTAAGAGTTTATGCTTCTCCTGGTCGGGCATCCTCGGCACCACGACCAGGCCTACTCATCTCAAGCATCCACAACACCTCGAGATGGTAGGATTTTATGCTCCTACTGGTCGGGCATCCTCGGTACCACGACCAGGTATATTCATCTTGAGCATCCGCACCACCACGAGATGGTAGGAGTTTATGCTTATCCTTGTCGAGCATCCTTGGCACCACGACCAGACCTACTCATCTTGCGCATCCGTAGCACCATGAGATGGTACGATTTTATGCTCCTCCTAGTCGGGCATCCTCGGCACCACTACTAGGCCTACTCATCTTAGATATCCGTAGCACCACGAGATGGTAGGAGTTTATGTTTCTCCTGGCCGGGCATCCTCGGCGCCATGATCAGGCCTACTTATCTCGGGCATTTGCAGCACCATGAGATGGTAGGAGTTTATGCTTCTCCTGGTCGGGCATCCTCGGCACCACGACCAGGCCTACTTATCTCGGGCATCCGCAACACCACAAGATAGTAGGATTTTATGCTCCTCCTGGTCGGTCATCCTTGGCACCACGACTAGGCTTACTCATCTCGGTCATCCGCAGCACCACGAGATGGTAGGATTTTATACTCCTCCTGGTCGGGCACCCTCGGCACCACGACCAGACCTACTCTTTTCGGGCATCCACAACACCACGAGATGTTACGATCTTCAAGCAATTGCATTGGGTCTTGATGAGACATATTATTTATTTCTTTCATTATTGAAACTGCAAAGTAGTACATACACGCATAAAAATACATACTGTATCTCACAAGGCTCACCGAGTACGATATTGTTGGAGGTGATTTGCATGCCATGGCCTCTCCAACTTTTTGCCCTTATCATATTGTAGATAATAGCTACCTCCAATGAGCTTTTTGACGACGGTATAGGGCCCACTCCACTGTGGCTCAAGCTTTCCGAGGTTGTCGACTGGCTTGATTCTTTTCCGGACCTTATCTCCAACTTGGAAGGTTTGGGTTGATGGATTTAGGGTATGGTTTGGCGGGTTTCCTAAGTGAACACGGGGTTGAACATGAGAGACCTCTCCATGTCTACAGATTACAAATTTAATCCGAATGGAGACCTATCTCCTAAACGACCATCTCGTTATCGTATCAATTGATTGAAGTTACAACTTAGCCAAACTCAAAAGTAAGACCTTGTAACTTGCCGAACCAATTGACTGCGAAAAAGACGACGAGCGGATCGCTGATTTTTGTGTTTATCTTCGGGATCCATGACATAATTTATTATCAATATTAATTAACAACTAATTAGACCATGATAATTAATACTCATGCAATAACAAAAATATCACATGAAATAATAAAATAAAAGAAGGAGCCAAAGAGAGATATACCTCTTCTTTTACCTCGCATTCTTCTACCGTATGACCCTCCCCTCTTGGACATCGTGTGGGCAATGATCTACCAAGACTCGGAATCACCAAGGCCTCCAATTAATCCTCCTTTCTTCTTCCTTCCTTTGCACCAACAAACCCTAGAGTTAGGGTTTGCGCCGGCCACCTTTCTTCCCCTCTACCTTGCGCCGCCGACCACACCAAGCTCCCAAGGCAAGCCAGCCGCAAGGCAGCACCGAGAGGAAGACAATGAAGTAGAAGAAACGGAAGAAGAAGAGAATAGGAGCATCTTCTTCTTCCCAAAACCTGCCACCGGCCAACTCCTCCTTTCTCCACCTCCGACGTCGCATGAAGGGAGTTCTTGCCGCCGGTGAGCCTCTTCCTGCTCCTTAGATGATCATGGTGAAAAGAAGAAGAAGAGTGGAAGAGAACTAGATGAAGAGAACCCTTCTTCAATCCCAACCAATGGCTCCTCCTTCTTCCTTCACCGGCGCCGACCACTTCAAGCCAAGAGGGCAACTTTTCTCCAATCGCCGACCACCCTTCTTCCTTGCTGCTGCCACGCGCCACACAAGAGGAACCAGCGCCTCCAAGCCTTGTGTATTCCGGCCACCAGCGAGCAAGAGAGAGAATGGAAGAGGAGGAAGAAAACCTAAGTCTTCCTCCTCCACGTCGTGACCTAGGAGAGAGAGGGAAGGAGAGGGTTTTTGGTTTGTGGTTAATTGGATTAATTCTAGATTAATTGGCCTTGATATCATGACTCCCATGGGGTTTTTATAGGGCTACGATAGGGACCATGAGGAGGAGTTGGGTCTTGTCCTGCTAATGGATCCAAATCTGATCCATTAATGGAGATCCATTCCACTAAAGGATCCCCATTGAACTTCCTCACCAACCTCCATATTTTCATATGGGCTCCACCAATTATGAGTACATCTATCTCCCCATGTTTAAGATGTTGAATGCTCATTGATTAATTTAAATTACTGATAATTTTAATTAATCAACCTCTAACTCCTTGACTAGTACTACTCATCCTTATCATCATGTTGGACCATAGTCCACTTGCAAGATTTAACATGATAAACCTTATGGGCTCATCAAGGGGGCATCATCATCCTCGACCCACCGGGACACGGATTCCATCTATAATCAATGACACACCATGTAAATAATATTATTTCCCAACTTACCAGGACCTATCAATTTAGCAGAATAAATCTCGCTCATTGGTAAATCAAAGAAACAATAATTAAGTACATGTGCCCGTTATTATATCGAGATTTAGAGCATGTACTCCATAATATATCCGAGGTCTGATCCATTTATAATGTCAGTATAAATTGGATCACCTCTATTTTGGTCCTGCTCAATGCACATAAAGTGCACTAGTGTAATTCTATGGTTAAGATAAACCACACCTAATTACACTACAACCATCCCGATGGTTTGTCCGACTCCATCTCAGTTGTGAGTCTCTACTTATACTCTACAGAGTATAAGGGACTGATAACATGATCTTTTGTGCGTCACCACACACCATGTTATCTACAATGTAAAGTATCAGACATTTTGTACATATACTAATATAAATATGTAACTTGTGATTTTCTTTCAAAACATAGATGTTTTTATACAAAAAGTAAGACTTTTAGTATACATCCTAACATGAGTGATCACTTAGCGATTGTATGCTTGTTGCATACGCTGCCTATATGCAACTAGTCGGGTGGCCGCCTTGTCTCGATCTTTTGCGACCTGGTCCAGGTCGATCTACCGTTCTTGGTCATTGTCTTCCTTGTTATAGTGTTGCCACCGGACAGACTTATAACCTATCTCCACCGGGATTACCGCTTCCGCTCCATTCACTAGGTTGAAAGGACTCTGGCATGTTCCTTCCCGGGGACTGGTGTGGTACGACCATAGGACGCTTGGGAGCTTTTCGACCTAGTTGCCTCCGATGTGGTCTAGCTTTATCTTGATCCCTCTGATTATTTCCCAGTTGACCACTTCTGTTTGGCCATTGCCTTGTGGATACGCGACTGAGGTGAAGGCTTGGTGAATACCCAACCCTTCACACCACTCTCTTAGCTTACGTCCTCCGAATTGTCTACCATTATCTAACACTAGCTTATAAAAAATGTCGTGCCTACAGACAATATTCTTCCACAAGATTTTCATCACAGCAGCCTCCGTGATGTGCGTGAGAGGTTCAGCTTCCACCCATTTTGAGAAGTAGTCGACCAGCACCAACAGAAACTTCTTCTGCTGAGGCCTGATTGGGAAAAGGCCCACGATGTCCATTCCCCACTGGTCAAAGGGGCAGGAAACCGTGGAAGCTCGAAGCAGTTCGGGTCGGGCGATGCGTGATATGTTGATGCTATTGGCAGGCCTCGCATCTAGCGACAAACTTGATAACATCTGCTTACAGTGTTGACCAAAAGTATCCAGCCAGGATAATCTTCCTAGCCATGGATCTTCCCCCAATATGGTTTCCACCTATGCCTTCGTAAATCTTTCGCATGATGTAGTCGACTTCCTTTGAACCAACACACTTGAGCAAAGACCGGGCGAGGGCTCTTTTGTATAGTCGCTCCCCCACCAGCGTAAACTTAGAATCCCGACGGCGAAAAAGCCGAACTTCTTTATCGCCCACCGGCGTAGCTCCACTGTGTAAGAACTCCACATAGGGATTTTTCGATCGGGTAATGCAGTGCCAACGACCTCCTCTTCGATCTGAGCCACCATTCCTTCTGTAGCACTGGACTCGTCCAACGTCCACGAGGTAATGGAGCTAGCCAACTTGGCTAGCTCATCTGCCTTAACAGTGTCAGCTCGGGAGATCTTTTGCAGAACAACCTCGGTGAAAGAGGACCTCAATTGTTCATACATGGCAACATACCTTTATAGACGCTCATTCTTTATTTCGAACTCGCCTTTTATCTGCTGGGCAACTAGCTCAGAGTATGAGTGCAAAATGACCCGAGCAGCTCCCACTTGGTTAGCTGCTTGTAACCCCGCTAGAATCGCTTCATATTCGGCTTTGTTGTTGGTGGCCCGAAAGTAGAGTCAGATAGACAGTTACAATACATCTCCCCTGGGGGAAATCATCAGGACTCCAACCCCGCTGTTCTTGTGGTTGAAGGAACCATCAATGTAGATTTTCCATACTCCATCGGCTTCAGGTTCCAGGACAGCCTTGAGCATAAAATCAGCAAGAGCTTGTGCCTTGATGGCGGTACGGGGGTGATACTCAATCTCTTACTCTCTCAACTCTGTCGTCCACTTGATCAGCCGTTCTGACGCCTCTGGATTTGTGAGGACGTGCCCAAGTGGGCTATTGGTGAGCACCACCATCGGATGCGCCAAGAAATACGACCTCAATTTTCGGATGCGCCAAAGCATAGGCCAGCTTCTCCAATGTAGTATACCAAGTTTTTGTGTCCTTCATGAGATGCCCGAAAAAATAGATTGGGTACTGAGTTGTATCTTCTTCTCGAATGAGCGCAGAACCCACAACTTGGTTAGTTATGGATAGGTAGACAAACTGTGTTTCTCCCTCCAGCAGCTTATAGAGGATGGGGAACCCATAGTTAGTTTAGATTTAATTAAGTGGTTTGTAATTAGGGTTTAATCTTGATTATGTTTAGTAGTTGGTTTATCTACATAACTTACCTGTATAAATAGCTAAAATTGTATTCTTAATTTAGGACATTGATTAGATATGTATGGTTGATCGTGAGGAGGTTATTTCAAATACATTTTACATATTTCAGGCGGGTACTTCTCCTTTATATTCTTGTAGATCATTGATCTTATATGCGTGACTGTTTGATTTCTGAGTAGGATTGCTTTACCTTGTTCTTTGTTTTTGTTGATATCATCTGTTGATACTTTCTTTGCTTGATCATCGAGCTAATCGTATTTTATATTCGTACAGTCTCACCGTTGATTTTCTGTTCGGTAAAGTACCACTTGTACGCGAGTACTTAGATATGATCATTAAACACAAATAGAGTTGGTTGATATTAGATGTACCCTACCTAGTAGTTTAGTTACATGTTTGGTGATTTTGATTTTTATTTATTGTATGATTGCATCGTTGGTATTTTGGTTATTTGTGCATTTAGTATTATGCACTATATTTGCATAGTTGGGCGCTGACGAGTATCGGCTTCCATTTGATTAAGCAATTATCAGTCATTTAGTTGTTCTGCCCACTCAATCACTCATCGTGGTAGTTGCTAGAGTGCGAGCAACTGTCCTGTTATGCCACACTCGATCACTCATGGATAGTGGATGTTGGAGTTGTAGGAATGCAGTTGACACCCTCACCGTTGTTTTCGAGGGATACCAAACTTGTTGGTGGCTCCCCCTTTTTCCTGGGGTTTTTGGAGTAGTTGGCTCCCCGGCATCCTGTCCAGTCAACCACATATACTAGTGGTATTTGTTGGAGTGTGTACAGCTGTCACAACCCTACCCACTCGGCCACACAGATGTGATGTGATGGCGGCGTAACTAGCGTCAGGGGTGACACATGTTATTGCATCATATACATTTATTGTATTTTACATTTTCTTATGTTTGCTGCATTTATATGAGCTATGATTGCTGCATTTGGTTGACATGCATATATGTATTGATGTTCTGCTATCATTCTATTTCATACATGCCTAGTTATTATTCTGTTTCTTAGAGATCGTACACTGTTGTTTCTTCTGCTTGATATACCTTTTTATTATGTCATGCGTTTATTTGCTCTTATACTCGCAGAGTCCGCTCAGACTCACCATCCTCACCATCTATTTTTGTTTCAAGTAGCAGATAGATGTATTACCTGGAGCCAGGAGAGGATCCAGTTGTCAGTCCCACAGTTCGAGTCGTTTTGGAGTTTGTTTCCATATCTAGTTTATTTCCACAGTTACTTTATTTTTGCACTTTTATTATTTCCGTATTTATTTTATAGACTGATGTTTATTTTTCTTAGTCGACTTATGTTTAGTTTGGTATTGGTCTTTGGATTTACATTTGAGTTTTATTTTGGATATGAATTCTCTACTATTTGTTTATTTTTCTTAACGATATTAACTGCGTGGTTGAGAGCTTATTTTATTATTGTGATATCAACCGTGTGAGACTGAGCTATATTTTGTAGAGAGTTATGTATAAATGTCTCAATTTTTCTGTCGTATAGGAGAGATGCTACCTGATTTTCGAGCAAACATGAACCTCTGGGGCGTGACAATTTCATTTTAGAGCAATGATAGGGAGAGTGAAAATGGGAGAGTGAAAACTATAGTGAATGATGTAGCATGACGTGGCATGACGTGACACTTTACATACATATGTCCGATTATTACTTGGACACCATCGGCGGCCTTCGGCCGCCGTCCCGAATCAAACTATACCCTGGGGGGCACGGTAAACCCGTCAAAGATCGTGCATGCAAGGTGTCACATCATTCACTATAGTTTTCACTCTCCTATTTTCACTCTCCCAATCATTATTCTTCATTTCAACCCTTGAATTTTCCCTCTTTTTAAAATCACCTAATAGTGTTTTTATATATGAATATTATACGACATGGTTTCTTTTTTACATTTTACTAAATCATAACACATAATTAGTTCGATTTTAAATTTTCCTTTGATTTTACTAGATTATTACATTGTCATCCTCGAAATCTATTAGTTTGTATTTTAAAGTTTAAAAGGTTCTAATTTATTTTTTTTTATTTTTTTTATTTACAAAGGTATTCAGGCTTGCGCCCGACTAATCCGCTTAGTTGACCGACCCTGTCTCACAACCTTCAACGAGAGTTCCCACCAATGAACGAGTGTAAATCGCGGGACGGAAACACGTGACGACTTCCTCACTTATTTAATAAGGTACTGAAATAAAGGTTCTAATTTATCATATTAGGTAACAAGGTACTAAAATATCACTTATTTAATAAAACATTAAGTACATCACATGTTAATTTTTAAATTAGTCCTAGGAAAATGCAGATATTTAATTTATATGATCTAATTAATTTTAAAAACGATTGATTCGACGCTCAAAATTAATCAGAAAACAGATGAATCATAACTCATTGTCACAAGTAATCGTGATACATCAACTGTAATATGTTTAGGGTAAAATTCGAATGCTTGTTATTTAGGAAGTCCGTCTTACCGCTTACGATAGCACCGTAACCCTGAGACACAAGCTTTCGTTCCATACTCAGTGTAGTTGTGTACAGTAGATGGCCAACTGTTTCATTCATGCATACACTGCACAACCACATCAGTTGATCCCCTGCATAAACCCTAGCTAGCACCACGCCTACCTTCCTCAATCTCGTCCATGGCATCGCAGAATCTACTCCCTGACGAATTCCTCGCAGTGCTAAACTCTCCAAAGTTCCGAGGCATCTATCCAGGCGAAATTATTCACACAAGCATTACGTCAAGCGTCTGGGGTGCGACCTGCTTCCGGATCCGGAGAGATCTTGTCTCCTAGCGTGGTCCAGTTAGGGTTGCAGCTATAAATTTAGTATGACAAGGAGGCAGAAGAAGACAAAGTAGAGCAAGTGGCGGAGCTTGACCTTGGCATTAGCGAAATGGAGAAGGAAGGTTTCGATGGAGAAAACGAAAGAGAAAGTTGCTGTATTTTGCTGCAAATATCCTACGATGCCTGTGTGGAAATCTAGCCGCTTGCATCGCCATGGAAATCAACGGTGCCATGGAGCCGGACCTTACCCAATATGCTATGTGTTGCATACAAGTGAATGAAAAGGGAGATGGAGAGAAAAGAAATTCCATTATGAATGGAATATTAGTTCCACATTGAGAATTTCAAGATATATTGGTTGGTTTAAATTGTTTTGTAAGCATATTAGTTGTGAACAAATGCATAGGAAGAGGCTCCCTTTCACGCGTGGATGCACAGGGGGTGCAAATCAAAGGCTCGGATTTGTACAGAACCGAGTAGATTCGTGTGTGTACATGATCTGCACGCGTCGAATGCCCGATCGATAAGGGCAAAATTTATCCAAGCGAATAAACCAACATTTTGTTGCATAGGTCAAAGTCTTATATAAAGAAGCTGTGACCGAGTGCAAAAGAGAGAAGAAAAACAACAATTATCTTCCTCCTCGTTCCCAAGTCTCCATGTGTTCTCGCTCAGGCGATTACCCCTGATAGCAATCGGGTACTTCTTCAGTTCGCCATGAGTAACCAGTGTTTCGTTGTGTCTATGGTCCCGCTATTGTATCCTGAGAAATAAACGCTCATTGAAACATTGAAGCACAATCGGAGGAGGACAAATCTGCTTCAAGAAAACTGCATTACGCAAGTCTCAGCAACTCTTCCTCTTCGGTTCCGGACATCTGGTTCGGGAAAACTTGCTCGAGAAAATCGATTCGGAAAATTCTGCATACAAGGCAGCTCGGGCCACTCAACAACTAAGTTGAAATTATTTTTTGTAATTTTAGTTTATTTTAAACTCTCTAAAAGTACCTCCTACAATCTTGAAATAGAGTTTGTTTCTGTTGAGATGACTACGGAAAGTGTTGAGGTGAAATAGACTCATCACCAGGTCCCCTCCGCCCCGATTGGAAATGTCCCAATCAACCATGGGAAAAAAACAAAGAAGTTCACTAAGTTGAACTTCAAGAGGTGGCAGCAGAAGATGCTCTTCTACCTGACCACACTCAATCTGGCTCGGTTCTTGACCGAGGACCCTCCCAAGCATGCTGAGGTTGCTGAGGTGGAGGCTTGGACTCATTCTGAGTACCTATGCTGAAACTATATCTTCAATTGCCTGACCGACTCGGTATATACTGTGTACAGTACGAAGAGAACGGCTAAAGAGCTGTGGGAGTCCTTGGACAAGAAATATAAGACGGAGGATGCAAGGGTCAAGAAGTTCATCGTGGGCTGATTCTTGGACTACAATATGGTGGACTCCAAGACAGTGATCAACCAAGTCTAGGAGCTTCAGGTGATCCTACATGAGATCCACTCAGAATGTATGATTCTGAGTGCACCCTTCCAGGTAGTAGCAATCATTGAGAAGCTGCCTCCCAGCTGGAAGGATTTCAAGAACTACCTGAAGCACATACGAAAGGAGATGAACATGGAGGAACTCGTTGTTAGACTTCGCATCAAAGAAGACAACAAGGGTTTAGAGAGAAAGGTGTTCTCTCAGGCTACTGTAAAAGCCAACGTGGTCGAGCACGGACAAAGCTCGAAATGGAAAAATTCCAAATCTTTCAAGATGGGACCTAGAGGAGGCATAACCAAGAAGTTTTCTGAGAAGTGCTACAACTGTGGTCGAGTTGGTCACACATCTTCAGAATGCAAAAAATCGAAGAAGAAGCAGGAGGTCAATCTGAACGAGGGACCAGAAATGGAAGATCTTTTGTGTCGTGGTCTCCAAATTGAACCTGGTGGGTTCAAACCCACGATAATGGTGGATCGATATTGGAGCCACCAGATATATGTGCTGTAATAAAGAACTGCTCAACAATTTTGAAGAAATTAGTGGAGACAAGCTGTTCATGGGGAACTCGACAACCTCAGACGTCATGGGTCAAGGAAAAGTGATGCTGAAGATGACCTCGGACAAGGATCTCACTCTAACCAATGTGTTGTATGTTCCGGAGATTCGAAAGAATCTAGTGTCCGGATCATTATTAAGCAAGCATGACTTTCGCATTGTGTTTGAGTCAAACAGAGTTGTACTGTAGAAGAATGAAATGTTTGTGGGAAAAAGCTATGTATCTGATGGGTTGTTTAAGCTCAGTGTAATGACCATCGGGCCTAAGATAAATAAAATTGAAAGTTCTTTTACTTATATGCTTGAGTCTTCATGTTTATGGCATGGTAGACTAGGACATGTGAATTACGATGTGATACGTAGATTAATAAACATGCATAGGATACCGACATTCCATATTGATCCAAAAAATAAGTGTCAGAGAAATTCGTTCTCTACATGAATGAGGTTGAAAACCAACTTAATAAGAAGATTAAGGTGGTTCGAAGCGACCGTGGTGGTGAATATATATCACCATTCACTGAGTTATGTGCTGAACATGAGATCAGACATGAAACAAAAGCTCCTTATACCCTTTGGCAGAATGGAGTTGCTGAGCAAAAGAATAGAGCTCTTAAGGAGATGATGAATGCTATTTTATTGAGCTCTGGATTGCCAGATTCCATGTTGGGGGAAGTTGTATTAACAGGTAATTACCTTTTAAATAAGGTTCCTCGAAAGAAAATAGAAAAAAGCCCTTATGAGTTATGGAATGGAAGATGACCATCCTACAAATATTTGCGAGTGTGGGGGTGTCTTGCTAAAGTTTTGGTGATTAATCCAAAAAGGATTAAGATAGAACCAAAAACTATTGATTGCATATTTATCGAATATGCACATAACAGCAGTGCGTATTAGTTTTGTGTATATGAGTCATAATTACCAGATATACACAAGAACTCGATAATAGAATCGAGAAATGTCTCATTCTTTGAGCATATATTTTTATATAAGACCCGAGAGGATGTTAGCTCCTCAAAATAGGTGGAGGAAATACCAGATGAAGAAGAAGAGGATGAACCAGTTGAGGCTGCACCTAGGCGAAGTAAGAGAGCTAAGGTGTATCAGGGAAAGTCCTGGTTGAGATATGTCAATGATTACTCGAACAACAGTACAGTTCAAGGACATCATGTCTACTGTCACCCAGTAAGCAAATAGGTCTTCACAAGGGAAGGTTCAAAGAGTGAAACATACCTATCCTATACTGGACTCAACTGCTGAATGCTATCACTTACCTTATTTCCATTCATGTGGGGGATTGTTGGATACAACTGAATGGAAAGGGGAGGTGGAGAGGAAAGAGATTCCATTGTGAATGAGACTTTAGTCTGACATTGGGAGTTTCAAGGCATTTTGGTTGATTTAAATTGTTTTACAAGCATGTAAGTTGTGAACAAATGCATGGGGAGAGTCTCTCTCTCATGCGTGGGTGCGTAGGGGAGGTGTAAATCCAACCAAGTAGATTCATGTGCGTGCATGACCTGCGCGCGTTGAATGCCTGACCGATCAGGGGAAAATTTGTCCAAGCGAATAAACCAACATTTTGCTACCTGCGAAATTTTTTTGCTCAGATATAAATGATGAATTAACTGTTGATTAATGCAAAATCAATAACCTTCAGACGTTTGGATCTGGATGGTTAATTAACATTAAATGACGTTAATTCGATCATTAATTGTTGTATGGGTCTAAGTCCTATATAAAGAGGCTGTAACCGAGAGCGAAAGAGAGAGGAAGAGCAACAATTGTCTTCCACCTCATTCCTAAGTCTCTGTGTGTTCCCACTCGGGCGATTACTCCCCTAGTAGCAATCGGGTACTTCTTCAGTTCACCACGAGCAACAAGTGTTTCGTTGTGCCCGTGGTCCCGCTATTGTATCCTGAGAAACAGACGTCCATCGGAACCTTGAAGCACAGTCGGAGGAGGACAAATATGTTTCAAAGAAACTGCATTACGCAAGTCTCAACAACTCTTCCTTTCCGGTTCGAGAAGTCCAATTCGGGACATCCGGTTCGGGAAAACCGGTTCAGGAAGCCCCATTCGGGACATCCGGTTTGGGAAACCTTCTCGGGAAAATCTGTTCGGAAAATTTTACATACATGGTAGCTCGGGTCACTTAACAGCTAAGTTAAAATTATTTTTTATAATTTTAATTTATTTTAAACTCTCTGAAAGTACCTCCTACACTATCTTTCCTTCATCCTAGCTCTCTCTCTCTCTATGAATTGATTAAAGATGCAGGATTAAGAATCTAGAACAGTGTGTTAGTGTGATTAAGCATGGTGAGTTTGCAAAATAGGAAGAATCATGGAAGGAGACGGGGAACAGTAGCGGTCCTAGTGTCCAACTAGTTGCTGTGGCCTATCTCTGTCACCTCCTCCGATATTCTCTGTCACTCTTCATCATTACATTTTCTCTCTGATTTACTCTTCGTAGCTAGCTCTCAATCGAGGAGGAAAGATGAGAAGGGGAAGAGTGGAGCTGAAGCGGACATATAGAGAACAAGATCAGCTGGCAAGTTACCTTCTCCAAGCAACGGACTGCTGAAGAAGGCCTATGAGCTCTCAGTCCTCGCACTCATCGTCTTCTCCAACCACGGGAAATTCTACGAGTTCAGCAGCCTCGGGTATGAACGATATTGTAACTCTCGATTCCATCTCCTTATGTACTCCTCTTTTGTACGCAAGATCACTTTTTTATTTACTCTCTCTCTCTCTCTCACATTAATTTTCGATCCAACTGTGTACTAATTATTCCGGGGACCGTAATTTACCTCCCTCGTGATAACCTTGGGACGGGTGCGACGGGGGCGCTGGAGGCGAGCGATTTCGCCTTTTTATCTCTCTCTCACTCTAAGACAGGCAAGGATTTTGAGGTCTTCATTCTTCTAATTCTTGCCTTTTCATGCTAAGAACTAGGAAAGGGGTAGGGAGAAAGTGAAGCCTACGTTTTGCTGCTTGAGTGATTTTGTTTTATTCTTGCTCTTTTCTTGACTGTTAGATTTAATTTGAATCTCTCTTTAAAAAACCTATTTTTTTCTTGTTATTTATGTCAACAAGATCGGGGATCTAAATACCTAATGACATATAATAATATAAAATTATCCATGAGATTGAAAAGAAAAAGAAACATAAAGAAAAAAAAAAAGAACCGTCACATTAATAATTCTTCTACAACGACTCCGCGTCATAAAGAAGCACGTCATATGAAAGAAACAAAAAAATGGAACGGTCACCTTAGCAGCCCCCAGTCCTTGCCCCACAGCTATCAGGATTCATAAACTTTAGTACTTAGCCTGAAGGTCTAGAGTTCGAATCCTAAAGAAGACAAAAATCTACTGGCCAAGGGTGGGAAGTCCTAGTGAGCAATGACACGGTCGATGGTCGTCGACATCGGTTGTTGGTCGACGACATAAGGGGTCATGTTATTGGGCCGCCAAATGAGATTTGGCCACCAGGTTGTTGGGCTGAGGGGCTACGTTGTTGGGTCGCCAAATGTTGATTTGGCCGCCAAAGGGGCCGAGGGGCCGTGTCGTTACAATAAAAGACACCTTTTTATTGTAACGACCCGGCCCATCGACCCGACCCCTCGACCCCTTGGGCGGCCAAATTCCATTTTTGGCGGCCCAACAACCTGACCCCTTTGGTCGTCGATCGTCGACTGTCGTTACTCATAAGAACTTTCCACCCCTGGCCAGTGGATTTTTGCCTTCCCAGGATTCGAACTCTAGACCTCCAGACTAAATACTAAAGTTTATGAATCCTAGTAGTCGGCTCACCGGCTACTAGGATTCATAAACTTTAGTACTTAGCCTGGAGGTCTAGAACTCGAATCCTGGGGAAGGCAAAAATCCACTGGCCAGGGGTGGGAAGTTCTTGTGAGTAACGACGATCAACGACCAAAGGGGTCAAGTTGTTGGGCCGCCAAAAATGGAATTTGATCGCCCAAGGGGCCGAGGGGTCAGGTCGACGGGCTGGGTCGTTACATTTATTCTGTTAAATCGATAGGCTCGATAAGTTGGAAAATAATATTAATTATATGGTGTGTCATTGATTATTGACGGGATCCATATCCTGGTGAGTCGGGATGATAATGCCCCCTTGATGAGCTCATAAGGTTCATCATGTTAAACCCTGTAGGTGGATTTGATCCGACATGATGATAAGATTGAGTGATACTAGTCAAGGAGCCAAAAGTCGATTAATTAAAATTGTCAATAATTTAAATTAATCGACGGACATTCGATATCTTAAACATGGGGGGATGGATTACTCATAATAGGTGGAGCCCATATGAAAATATAAGGGTTGGTGAGGAAGTTCAATGGAGATCCTTTAGTGGAATGGATCTTCATTAATGGATTGATTTTAGATCCATTAGTGGGTCAAGACCTAACTCCTTCTCTTGGTCCCTACCTTAGCCCTATAAATATCCCATGGGATCATGAGACCAAGACTTAATCATCCAACTCAAGTTTTTTTCTCCTCTCTTCCCTTTCTCTCTCCTAGGTCACGGCAAAGGAGAGGTGGTAACCACCTTCTCGTTTTCTTCTTCTTCCCTCAACCTCACCGTGAGCAGCCATCACTAGACAAAGGGAGGAGCTTCTTCTCCCTTTTGTGGTGTGCATCGGCAAGGTAGGAAGTGTCGGCACCCGGAAGGAGGCGACACAAGGGCTTGCGGCAGTGGCGGCGCAAGGCTGAGAAGAGAGAAGGTTTCGACCAATTTTGAGTTGGAAGGAGAGGTCCTTTACTCTCCATCTTCTTCCTTATATTCTCCTCAGTAGTAGCCCGGTGGCCGGTGGCCGGCAACCTTGGTGGACCTTGGAGGGTCGGCGGCGTACGGTTTGGAGGAGAAGAAGCTCCGGCGATGGAAACCCTAAAACTAGGGTTTCGGCTAGGGAAGGAAGAAGGGAGTTAGAGCCTTAGTGATTCCGGTTCTCGGTAGCTCGTCGCCCACACGATGTCCGGGAGGGGAGGGACATAAGATAGAAGACTACAAGGTAAAGGAAGGTATAATTCTCTTTCTTGGCTCCTTATTTCGTCTCATCATTTCATGTGTAATTAATTAATTATTGTGGTTGTGAATATTAGTTAATCATGTTGATAATTAATTAATTGGACCCCAATTATAAACACAAAAACCGACGATCCACTCGTCGTCTTTTCCATGGTCGTTTGGTTAGGAGAATTACAAGGCACGATCTTTGTGATTGGCCAAGTTGTAATTTGTATCGAACGATACGATGATGAGATGGTCGTTGGGAGACGAGTCTCCATTTGAATTAAATTATTTTTAATCCATAGACATGGAGTGGTCTCTCAAGGATGACCAAGTATTTGCTAAGGAAACCCGCCAAGCCATACCCAACAGTTATTCCTATAACTACTAGCAAATTTTACCATACCCTTTCGGCCGCCTGGAGATGTTCCGTTGTCGTCATGTCCCAAACATGTCCTCATCGAGAAAACGACTCCATCGTAAAATCTGAAACATCCACAAAATCCGAAGGTATCTCGCAAACCTGGGCTATGATACCAAATAAATTATCACACCCCGAGGAGTCGCTCGTCCGATACCGACCGGACTACTTCTCCCTTGACCCGGCGAACAATTCGAAAACCCTACCACTGCGACCCTCTTAGTCTACCTGTACCACAGCCAATAGGGTTGGAACAAGCCACCGAAACGAAAAGAAAATGATATCATCAAGAAAAGCTACGTACCGGTATGACTTACGACAAAATGAACAAAATGAAAGTCTTCATGACACACAAAAGTACAATCATATTACCATGTAAGGCGTCACAACAAATTAGAGATACAACAATGGAAATGCAAAGAAATCAAATGAAAGGTACCAACATGTACCAACATCAAGTACAGCTAAACAACGAAATTGTCTTGACACACATAAACTGGGACAGGTTACCGGGCACTCCAGTTGATCATCCTGTAAGGGAGAAAAATAGGGCTAACGGTGTGAATCTAGGAACTCAGCGGATACAGACTAGTATGCATAAAACCGTAAACTAGCAGTAAGTCACAAGCTACTACAAAATGAAGTGCAATAAGTAGGAAATGCATAACTGAATTACCGAAAGGAAAATACATACCTGTGTCGATCCAAACCCGAGAGTATGCATGTCAACCAAATGCAGCAATCAAGTGCAACAATCACAACCATATGCGGTAATGCATAGTATGCTTATGATGCAGCATGGGTCACCCCTGACGCCAGTTGACCACTGTCGCATCTATGAGAAACCAAGTGAGTAGGGCTCTGACCGGGTCTTCCCTCCACCCAGACGGCCACCGACGCGTATAATGCAAAACTGAATGGGCAGGGTCTTGGACACTGAACGTACACCGCCCTAGGGAAAAGTAACGCTCCCAACCCCTCGCTATCTTCGGATAGAGTAGCGGACATGTCGTAGCACTGTGACCTATAATCCACTAACAAAGAGTGGAACTGGGATTACACGACAGGTAATCTGGCAAGTCTGATGACCCGTCTCAACCTTCTGGGAGCCAAAAGACGCCTACATATGCCCCTATACCAGTAGCATGTCCGACGACCCGTCTCAACCTCCAGGGAGCTATAGGTCGCCCACATATGCTACGTGCAATGATGATGCATGTGACTATCCATGCATCACTCACTATCTAATCGTACTTTCATCTACATGATATTCAGTAGTTCAGGTAATAGTCATGCACTATATCCTAATCCTAGTGCGAGGTATAAGATATGATGCCCATAATCCAATACACACAGTAATATAGAAACAGTAAAACAGTAAATCTAATCAAATAATAAGTACCTAATGAAGTCGTACATGAACGAAAATAATGGTATCACTACTGCTATCCATATCTAACTATGCATAAGAATTTGATTATATTAAATAAAGATAAGTCAAGGGTACCCGCCTCAATAAGAAGAAGTTTTGCGATCAGAACCCCCCCCCCCCAATATTGTTGAGGCAATCTGTGGTCCGGAGTGACCAAGTGTTTTGATGTTTGGGCAAAGGGTTTAAGTTAGGTTTACCCTTGTGTTCTTATATGTGTATGTTGAGTGTGCAGGTTGTACAGGTTACACATATGAACTTGACTGGATGACCTCTGTACGGTGAAGGGTGGCATGGAGACAAGCTGGAGGCTTGTGTGCACCCGAGGGACCTTGGAGAGCAGGGACGATGAGCTGATGGGCGCGGACTTCGAGGCATGCGTGAAAGATGACATGGAGGCAAGCTGGAGGCTTCCGTGCATCCGAGGGACGAGAGCCGAAGATGAAGAGGGCGCGAAGGCAATAGTCGAGGCTGCGGATAAGGAGTCAGTCGAGTCGTGAGGGTACGAGTGCTATGTGATTATACTCGGAAAATCCTAGGGTTCAAGTGCGGAGTGGAATGTACTCGGGAAGGGTAACCTTAGGTGGGTGAGTAGACCAGTCGACTAGCCTGGGGGCAGTCGACTAATGAAACTCACAGAAGGGTTTCAGCTAGGGACCAGTCGACTACCCAAGGGGCAGTCGACTGGTAGGTGGCTGGTGAGTTGGCTGAATTTCGAACGTTGGGAGTTGCAACAGTCAAATTTCAGTGACACCAGTCGATTGCCCTAGGAGCAGTCAACTGGTGGCGAGGGTTTCAGCCCGAGTCCTATTTAAAGAGGACTTCGTGGTGGCTGAGATTCTTGACGAAACTCGCTTGGGTAAAGTGAGTTAGTAGTCTTTTGTGCTCAGGTCTTCTAAGGTGTTGTGGTGAGGTTTCTCCACCCACAAGGAGCGACAGAGCTAGCCGGAGGTTATCTGGGGCGTGATCCACCGACGGATTCTTGGATTAGTCACCCGTCCGGGGTGGATACCAAGTAAATCAGTTTGTTAGCATTGTTTTCTATTGTTAGTTTATTTCTATTTGTATTTCCGCTGCGCTAACAATTTTGTAGAGAATTCGACAAAATACTATTCACCCCCCCCTCTAGCAGACATAAACGATCTAACCATTGGTATCAAAGCAAGGTTCCACTCTTGATCAGACTAACCGCCGAGGGAGCACACGCTAGAGGAAGAACCATGGAAAACTAACTTGGGGAAGACATTTACACTCCACCGCCCTACGATCATGAAAACTTCAACTTTTGGAGGGCGAGAATCGAGACTTGGTTCGGGATGGAGTGGGCATGTCGAATCGCGCTTGAAGAGCCATATGAGATTCCAAAGGATAAGCACGGGAAGATGCTTAGGCCTAGATATTGGAATCAAGAGCAACAAGACCAATCCAAGGTGAATAAGAAGCTAATTGAAGTATTGATTAATATTTTACCTAACAACGTCTTGAGTGATGTAGGAAAATATTCAAATGTACATGATCTATGGAAAAAGGTGGTCGAATTCCATGAAAATCTTACACGAGTCCAACTAATAGAAGATCCCAATGAAGTGAGCTCCATGATTCAAGAAAAGGAGAAAATTGAGTCATCTACATCTTCAAGTGAGGGAGAGAGTGAAAGATCATCAACCTCCTCAAGAGAAGAAGAGGAGGTATCGATTTCAAAAATTGAGGGGGAGGAGAGACCCTCAATCATACAAGAACAAGAAGAAGCCTCTACCTCCACCGAAGCTAAATTGAAAGAGCACATCACATGTTTTGGTTGCAACGAAAAGGGGCACTACAAGGACAAGTGCCCAAAAGGTAAAAAGGAGGTAAAATCTAAACTCATTTCAAGTTCCTTTAAATCTAACGTGGGTTGTAGGATTGGAGGAGCCCAAGAAAGGAGAAAGAAGATTAGATGTTTCACATGTGGAGAATTGTGGCACTACCACACTAAGTGCCCAAAGAAAGGTGAAATAAAGAAAATGGAGCATCTAAGAAGATGGGAGAAGGAGGAAAGAAGGAAGAGAAGAAGTCCACAACAAGGAGGGACTACAAGGGTAAGGGAGGTAATTCCTAACCTTAGGTTAAAAATTAATTCAATTTCAAGTTCCTCCTTGCATTTTAAAAATCATGTTAATTACCCATCCATGCATGCTAGTTTTAATGAAAAATGTTTAATAGTGCATAATTTTGGATTTAAGTATAATGATAAAAATAGGGTTAACAAGATAGATCACAACTCTAAGAAAAGCATGCATCATGATAGACCTAGGACCCTTGTACCTAAGGATCAAGGCACTAATCCCAAGAAGGAGAGGAATGTGCCTAGAAAGGAGGGTAGGTCTAGGAATGTCCAAGGTGGAGATATGGAAACTAAAGTTAGAAACTTGGCAAGGGAAAATCAAGCCTTGAGGGCAAGACTTAATACATTAGAAAAGACCCTAGAAAGATTCACGGTTGGATCTAAGGGCTTAGACATGGTGTTGGGTAGCTTAAAATCCAACTATGATAGATCGGGTTTGGATTACCAGTCTAGAGTCTCCAAGGCCAACAAAAAGAAATATCCTGGGAAGGCATATGATCATGGCAAGAAGGAGAAGTCCAAGGATGGCAAGGGGGTGCCATTCAAAGGGAAAGATAAAGACTTAACCAAGGACAAGGTGTCCAAGGTTAGATTTGTAGGCCAAGAATCACCGAGACTCACCGGTGTGGCCTAGTCTGGATTAAGTCACCTAGGGAGGTGGCTGGGACTCAGAACTCAAGGGGGAGCTCTAGGAGTCTCTGGGGTCCATGGTAAATGGTCTCAAGAGTTTCACTCCTAGGGAATTAGGTAAAATGCGTCAAAAAGGGTTGGAAGACTTGGGTAAGTCTTAATCCTAGATTTTGACACATTAAAAGGGAATTTAGGGAGAAAAAGATGAAAATAAGGTTATAATTGACAAAATTAGGGTTTAATGGGTAAACACCAAATAATTCAATGTTAGAAATGTATCATGGCCAGGTATTAGAAGATATATCAAAGAAAGACCACAATTAGGACTTTTGGAATGAGTTTAATTGATACATTTTGGAGAAAGTTGAGTTTCGTGTCAATCTTGGGATTTGGAGTACATTTATTTGGAAACATATTTTTCCCAAGTAGACATTGACTCCACAAATCTCTCCACGAAATTTTAGAATTTTTGGATTTGTGTAATTATTTAGGCATTACTGAAATTAGGCTGAAAAACCTGAAATTCAGGTATCAGTCGACTGCCTTGGGGGCAGTCGACTGGTCTCAGCCCAGAAACATTCTGTGAGTTTTGAGGGGCAGTCGACTGATTCATCAGGATTAAAAAAAATGGCTCTTGGATGATAAAATATGATGTCTAAATTAAGATCATTGATTATATTCCTTGAACAAGGGTTTGTCTCATGGCTTATTGGTAATTGTATGAAATGAGACTATATGGATATAATGAATAATTCAAGGAAGATTGATAAGAGATAAGAAAGGGATTTCTTTTGAGGATTTTGAAAAGAAAGAGTTAAGGACAATTCCTTGTGTAAATTGATAATGGTCAGGATTGGTAAACACGAGGAATTATGAATAGAGTTCAAAATTGATACGAAATGCCAAACTTTTAGGAAATTAGGTATGTACTAAAAGTCAAGCACATTTGTGGTTTTCATGGAATCATATTTTTCTAGGATATGGTATATCCTAGCAAATGTGTTTGCAAACTTTTTAGATTTTTTTGTATTGATGAGTTCTTTTTGGCACTAGGGATAAGGTTGCTTGGGAGCAATCCTTAATGGTGTCCAAGGAAGAAGAACTTGGGTGTTAGGTTGGGAAGAAGATAATTTGAGTCTATGGTGTTAAGTTGGGTAGAACTTCACCTAGGTAAAGTGAAAATTGGGAGAAGACATAGATTAAGGAGGAGGTTGCCTCCTTGTTTGCCTTAATTTTCATTGGAAATTTTTTGGGTTTTGTGTCCAACATGGGAACGGTGATAGATACATTGTCAAATGTATTTTTCCCAAGTAGGTATGGGTATCACAAAGTTCTCCACGAAATTTGAGAATTTTTGGAGAATTGTGGAAATTCTGGCACAATTCTGAAATTAGCTAGAAAACTGATAAATCAGAGTATCAGTCGACTGACCTGGGGGCAGTCGACTGGTTAGGGCTGGTGTGGGTATCCAGCAGCTGGCTTGGGCCCGAATGATGGAAAATAAGTGTATGGGGGATTAGTACACGTTGTTTAGGATCATTAGGGATTAAAAGAACCAATAATTGAGATATTGTTAGGTTCTTTTTAATGTTAGACAGGGGGAGAAGTGTTGGGTTTAAGTTGTGAAACCAAACACCCTTTGCTAGAAACCCTAAGTTTAGGAGGAGTGAGATTAAGGGGGAGCATGACTGCTCCATTCTTGGCGTAAGGGGAACCTTGGAGAGGTTCTTAAAAAGCTTTTGTAAGTCCAGTGTAGAGGGAGCTTGGGAGAAGCTTTAAAAAGCTCGTTGTGTTGAAAATTCCTAACATGGAGGGTTAGGTGTTGAAAAATCCTAACTTGGACGGTTAGGTGTGGGATGTCTTGGGATAGGATCCATTTTTGCATTGCATATGCATTGGTTTTTGCTATTGACTACTATTTTACTTTCCCTAAATTAAATGTATTGTCAAACCTCAAAAAGGGGGAGATTGTTGAGGCAATCTGTGGTCCGGAGTAACCAAGTATTTTGATGCTTGGGCAAAGAGTTTATGTTAGGTTTACCCTTGTGTTCTTATATGTGTATGTTGAGTGTGCAGGTTGTACATGTTACACATATGGACTTGACTGGACGGCCTCTGTACGGTGAAGGTGGCATGGAGACAAGCTGGAGGCTTGTGTGCACCTGAGGGACCTTGGAGAGCAAGGACGATGAGCTTATGAGCACGAACTTCGAGGCATGCATGAAGGATGACATGGAGGCAAGCTAGAGGCTTGCGTGCATTCGAGGGACGGGAGCCGAAAATGAAGAGGGCGCGAAGGCAATAGTCGAGGCTGCGGATAAGGAGTCAGTCGAGTCGTGAGAGTAAGAGTGCTGTGTGATTGTACTCGGGAAATCCTAGGGTTCGAGTGCGGAGTGGAATGTACTCAGGAAGGGTAACCTTAGGTGGGTGAGTAGACCAGTCGACTGGCCTGGGGGCAATCGACTGATGAAACTTACAGAAGGGTTTCAGCTAGGGACCAGTCGACTGGCCAGGGGCAGTCGACTGGTAGGTGGCTAGTGAGTTGGCTGAAATTCGAACGTTGGGAGTTGCAACGGTCAAATTTCAGTGGCACCAGTCGACTGCCCTGGGAGCAGTCGATTGGTGGCGAGGGTTTCAGCCCGAGTCCTATTTAAAGAGGACTTCGTGGTGGCTGAGATTCTTGACGAAACTTGCTTGGGTAAAGTGAGTTAGTAGTCTTTTGTGCTCAGGTCTTCTAAAGGTGTTGTGGTGAGTTTCTCCACCCACAAGGAGCGACAGAGCTAGCCGGAGGTTATTCGGGGCATGATCCACCGACGGATTCTTGGATTAGTCACCCGTCCGGGGTGGATACCAAGTAAATCGGTTTGTTAGCATTGTTTTCTATTGTTAGTTTATTTCTATTTGTATTTTCGCTGCGCTAACAATTTTGTAGAGAATTCGACAAAACACAATTCACCCCCCTCTAGCGGACATAAGCGTTCTAACAATCCAATATAATATCCACCACGAGCAAACCAAATCAATCAATAACCTACATCAAGGATATAATTTTACCTATATATACAAAGTAAGTAGCTAATCAAATCCCTAAGTCATATTAGGGTTATGCCTAATACTGTAATCATTTAATTAATTCTAATTAAATGACTAAGTTCCTATTCATTGAGTCTAGGTTTATTTTAGGATTAGCCTAAGCCCAACCCAAAATCTCAACCTACTCAAGACTAGGACTAAAAGAAAACTCATGATCAGGGACTTTGGGTCAAAATCAAGCCAGAAACCCCCGAGCACCGATCTAAACCCATAGACCCAATCTCACGGCAAAACCTCAAAAAGTCATCCCACGACACCCATTACAAAATCAAACCCCAAGCCAACACTTAATCTAACAACATACGACGAAATAGGGATCAAAAGATCAACGCTAGCAACACTATCCCCAATCAAAACAACTGATCTAATTGAATAACCTAATCACACCGCTATTCAATTTACAACTTAGAATCAGAGCTATCATAAGTTCTTATACAAATCCGAGAATGAGGCTAAAACACAATCCCATAGCATTCCATATCAACTAAAGAATCCTTCCAAGCAAAATCCAAAACGAATCCAAATCATCATAGGACTAATATCATGATTTCAATAGTAATCAGATTCTCCCAGAGCAGGCCAATACGAAATCAACTTCAAAATAATAGCAAACCCAAATAGCTCAAGAACAAAATTCCAATTCCAAAATAGATCTACAGACAATTCCAGTCGGGAACTATAGCAAAACCAAATCAATTCTAAAGTGACCCAAAAATCACCTCTGAATGATTGGTGGGAAAAAACTCAACCCTAAGTCTAGATCGACACCCCATGATCCGACTCCCCTATCAAAGATCGCACGAGCAGAGAATAAAGACTCACAACTTAGCCCAACACAAATGGAAAACCCCTAAAAGACTTCACCAGTCGCAAGGACAACGAAACTTACCCAATCCGTAGCTTGCTAGCGGAAAGCTCTGCAAGGAATAATGTCATTCAGTGATTGGGGTAGAAAACAACCGCGTGAGGGAGGAGTAGATCGATATCCCACTCCCTTATCTCCTTGACGATCTCCTCTACCAAAAGACATGATTGTCGCTCGCTCGAGAGGAGAAGAGAAGAGGAAGAAGAAGATGAATCATGCTTTCGACTTGCGATCTGCTCCCCGGGAAGGAGCTTGGAGCAAACAGGTGAAGACTCGTCGATCAAGCGGAGACGACGATGTGGGCTCGCGGCAGGCGATGAACGGAGGAGGGGAAGAAGACGAAGAAGGAGAAGGGGAAAAACCGCGAGATCTGTTTGAAGATCGCAATCGGCACTAAAGGGAAAGATTTAAGGGATGTATCTTTTGCAAATACCACCTTGAACTTGAGGTATTTCCTCCCAAAGCCTTAAGTTAGCCACTTTTATGCTCAGGCCCCTAAAGTTTTAAATTTTATATGTATCATATGAGAACAAAACTGACTCTGTATAACAAGAAAAAATACACAGCAAATGTTTGCACTATTACGGTTTAGAATATGCATAGCTAATGCACCACGGGGCTGGTCGCGGGCGCCATGGGTTGGCTGCCCAATCAGCAGCCGCCCATGGGCTCCGGCAGCGGCTCGCGGGCGCCGACAATGCCCCGCGACCGCCGATAGCGACCCACGGGTGCATGCAACGGCCCGCAAGTGACGCCCGACAATGGGGGCAGGACGCTGCCGGCGTGGGCCAACAAGGGCTGGCCGCGGCGCACGAGGGGTGGTCGTGCCAAGCGAAAGCCAGCCGCAGCGCGCGAGGAGCGACCATGCCCAGCAGAAGCCGCCAGTGGCTCGCTAGGCCCCGCGGGCGACGCCAGGCTAGTGGGGGACAACCGTGGCCGTTGGGGGCCGGCGGCGGCGCGCGGGGGGTGGCGACGCCCAGCAGGGCCCGACCACAACGCGCGAAGGGCTGCCACGGCCAACGGGAGGCGCCAGTGGCTCGACGAGCCAATGTCGGCAACTACTTTTGAGGGTGAGAAAAGGGAGGGAAGAGAATGTTACCATCGGTCGTCGGAGATCGCCCGCACAACGTCACCAGCCACCCCAAATTCCATATCTAGGGCAAAGGGGAGGCGATCGGGAGCTTTTGAAATGCCATTTTGGGACGAAATAGTTTTCATCCCAAATTTCGACCCCAAAATTGGGGACAAAATAGTTTTTCATCCCAAACTTAGGGAACCAAAAATCATAACTCATCCCAAATCATAATTAAAATCATATTTTAAATTTTTATAATTAATTTTAGTTCTGGGATGAATCTATGGATTCGTCCCAGAATATGGGATGAAACCTGGATTCATCCCAGAATTAAAATTAATTATAAATAATTAAATCGAGTCCAAAACCATACCTAAAAATATTGGAATTACACGAAATTAGTTCATACGTGTTTATCTACTTCTCTTGAATTTATAAGTGCTCTCAAAAATCAATTTGATAGAATATATCGAAACCAGTGATTTTTTTACCCGAATTTAATTTTTAAATAGTTTCGTGTTAAAAAAATCATAGCTATAAATATATTTGGCCTTAATAATATTTGAGAACATTTTTATAATTAGGAGAGCTACACCAAAACATAGAACTAGTTTCGTATCATTTCAAACTCTCTCTAATGTTAATTTGTAACTCTAACCAATATTAAACTCAACTACGTCATTTACAATTAAAACATTTACATGTTTAACTTAATTTTGAAAACAAAAAATATTGGATGAAAATATGATGTATGAGGATATTTATATTATCAAGAAAAGTAGACGAATACATGAGAACTGGTTTCATGTATTTCCGATATCTCAAGGTAGGATTTCGGACTCAGTTAAATTTTTATAATTAATTTTAATTCTGGGACGAATCTATGGATTCATCTTAGAATTAAAATTAATTATAAATAATTAAACCGAGTCTAAAGCTCTACCTAGAGATATCGAAAATACATGAAATTGGTTCCTATGTGTTCGTCTACTTCTCCTAAATTTATAATGCTCTCAAATATCAATTTGAAATAATATATCGAAACCAATGATTTTTTTTACCCGAACATGATTTATAAATATTTTCATTTTAAAAAAATCACAGTTATAAATATATTTAATCTCAATAATATTTGAAAACATTTTTATAATCAGGATAGTTATACAAACACATAGAACTAGTTTCATGTCTCTCCGTACTCTCTCTTGTTAGGACCGGTGCGTATGGCTAGAGGGGAGTGAATAGTCGTTCACCCACTTGATTCACCGGTTCTTCCTACACGTGTTAGTGTGCACAAGCGGAACTATAAACAACACAAATAAACAAACACTAACACCAAACTTTTACGTAGTTCGGAGATGATACTCCTACTCCACGGTTGTCCGTAAGGTGGACGATTCCGATTTGTCGGTCGATGACTCCTGAAAAGTCTCCGGCTAGCTCGCGTCGCTCCTTGTGGATAGAGAAACCTCGCCACAACCGTACGTACCACAACGCCTGAGCACTTGTAGACTACTAATAAGCTTTACCCAAGCTTATTTTGTCAACAATTGCCCAGCCAAACCGAGCTCTCTTAAATAGAGCTCGACCCTGAAACAGCCGTTACCAGTCAATTGGTGCCAACACCAGTCAACTAGTCCACTTGGATACGAACGTCACAGCCCAACGTTCAAATTCTAACCGACACCAGTCGACTGCACAAAAGATCAGTCGACTGGTCTTTCTGTGTCTTACATCAGTCGACTGCTACATGCAGCAGTCGACTGGCCTAACCCTAAATTTAGGTTTAAACCCCGAGTACAGTCACTCAACACTCGTCCTCGCCCAACCAACCTAGACCTAGCCTTCTAGCCTCCTCCATCAGCCTTGCGTCCCTCGGATGCCTCTCCATCCTTCACGCCTTGCCTTCTGGAGCTTCCTTCGGCCTCGATCCTTGTTGTCGGATCTTCCATTACCAAGTTGCCACTTGAATGTTTCTCCTTTGTTGTACCTATATCCTGCATACTCACAATGCACATCAAATACAATAATAATCCTAATTTAAACCTTTGCCCAAACATCAAAATCCAAGGTACCTAGATTGTTCCAACATCTCTAACATTAATTTGTAATTGTATCCTATATTAAACTCAACTACAATTTCAATTAAAATATTTTCATGCTTAACTTAACTTTGAAAACAAAAAATATTGGATCAAAATATGATGTCTGAGGATATTTATATTATCAGGAAAAGTAGGCAAACACGTAGGAACCCATTTCGTGTAATTCTGATATCTCTAGGTAAGGTTTCAGATTCGGTTAAATTTTTATAATTAATTTTTATTCTGGGATGAACCCAGGACTCGTCCCAAATTCTGGGACAAATCCACATATTCATCCCAGATTTGGCAAGGAACCTATCTATTCGTCGCTAAATCTGGGATGAATCTATGATTCGTCACAGAATTAAAACTAATTATAAATAATATTGAGTCCGAAACCCTACCTAGAGATATCTAAATTATATAAAACTGATTCCTACATGTTCGTCTACTTCTTCTGAATTTATAAGTGGTCTCAAATATTAATTTGAAATAATATATCGAAACCAGTGATTTTTTTTACCTGAATTTGATTTTTAAATAGTTTTGTGTTTAAAAAATCACAGCTATAAAAATATTTGGCCTCAATAATGTTTGAGAATATTTTTATAATCGGAAGAGCTACACAAATACATAGAACTTGTTTCGTGTCTCTCCGTACTCTCTCTAACATTAATTTGTAACTCTAACATATATTAAACTCAACTACATTTTCAATTA
Organism: Boesenbergia rotunda; assembly: GCA_024364735.1. Lineage (NCBI taxonomy): Eukaryota > Viridiplantae > Streptophyta > Magnoliopsida > Zingiberales > Zingiberaceae > Boesenbergia > Boesenbergia rotunda. The sequence continues at coordinate 103,789 of JAGFNQ010004079.1, forward strand.
AAACATTTTCATTCCTAACTTAACTTTGAAAATAAAAAATATTAGATCAAAATATGATGTATGAGAATATTTATATTATCAAAAAATTAGACGAACACGTAAGAACTAGTTTCGTATAATTCCGATATCTTTAGGTAGGGTTTCGGACTCGGTTAAATTTTTATAATTAATTTTTATTCTGGGATGAATCCAGGATTCATCCCAAATTCGTCTCAAAATTAAAACTAATTATAAATAATTAAATCAAGTCTGAAACTTTACCCAGAAATATTCGAATTTGTCGATATATTTTTTAATTTAATTTTTAAAAGTTATCAATTCATCCAAGATTGAGGGATGAAACTCAAGATTCATCCCAGATTTAGGGACAAATCTGAGATTCATCCCTAATTATAAAAATTAATTATAATTATTATTATATTTTTAGGAAATTTTACGACAAATTTATTATTCATTGTAAATTTTACAACAAGTAATAAATTTGTTCAAGATTTTGCGATAAAATATAGTTTCATGCAGAATTAGCAATGAACATTTAAATTCGTTGCTAAATTGCAACAATTTTTGGGATATTTTGTTACTAAATTGCGACGAAGGTGTTTCGCTGTTAAGTTCATTGCTAATTTGTAACAAATATTTTTTTTTTGCAAAATTTGTTATAATTCTGGGATGAAAAAATATTTGCCTTAAAATTTCATCCTGAAATAAATGTTTTTTGTTGTGATGTAGTAAGGGAGTTATATATACAGTTAATGCAATCCCTTTAGTTTGTACTAATTTCACATTTCTTTCCAATATCTTATGACTTCACATTAATGCTATGGATATTTCCCACTTTGTCCTAGTTTCAATTAAATTATAATCTCTTTATTTATGCTTTTTTAATTTTATTTTATTTACACTAATATATGAATTTTTATTGTAGGCGACAAGAATATTGGATTTTGTTTAAGATGTGATGGTCGAAGAATGAAGATGCAACACAAGTTTAGTTATGTTTTGCTTTACATGACTTAATTTTTTTTGCTAGCTCTTAAACTAAATACATTACATTTGTAATTAATATATAAGTATTTTTGAGGTGATATTATTGATTAGCACTTTAATTTCTATTTTAAATTTTTATTTATATTTATTTTAATTTGTTATATGTGTGAAGACATTACAAAAAGTTACCATAAATAATTATTAATGATATTTTTTAATGTCCTTATAGATTAGCGTAGAAGATATTTGTAAATGTCATTTTAAATTACATAAGACATTTTAAATTAATTTTATAAACTATCATTAGTGACATTTTTTATTGTCACTATAATACAATACAAGACACTTATAGTTGTCTTAATAAATAATTTTAAAGGATAAATAAATTTTTCATTATTACTATAATAACAAGGCAGGGGCGGATCCAGGATTTTATATTGGGGGGGGGCCGCATACTCCAAGAAAAAGCGCAACTAGCGATCAAAATTATTGATCATAATTTTTGGGATCGCTAAGACATTCAACGAATATGATGCAACAACAACAATTATGATGCAATCACAAATATAATGGTAACCAAAAGCATCATAGGCAGTATTGTGATCAAACATGATTCAAAAACATAAAGTTAATGTGCATGTAATTAAATATCAAATACAATTCTCTAACTAAAAGGAATTCGACGTTCTTTTAAATTTTCGAAGTCTTCAATGATGGCTTCTATGCTCACATTTCTAGCAATTTCTCTTTCAATATATACCATTAAAGCGTCTGAGAGAAAAGCATCCTCCATTTTGCTCCGAAGCCTTGTTTTCACAATATTCATTGCAGAAAATGATCGTTCTGAAGTAGCAGTGGAAACTGGAAGAGTAAGCACAAGTACGATCACTCTAAAAATGAGGTTGTATGTAACAGATTTGTTAGTCTTTACTAACCATTGGCATAATTCTGAAATGGTTGAAAGATTTTTATAGTCAGACCCTTTGACTACATTATACTCGTAATGCTTCAATTGCATCTCCAATTGCTCTTTTTCATCTCTTGTAAAATCTTGGGCATAAAACTTTTCAACTAATTTACATATATCCATAACTCTGAAAGACTCCGCAGCATTTTGAGGATTTAAGGCATTACTAAGAATGAGCAATTCCATAGCATCAGAACTAAAGCGACCATTAATTTCTTGCAACTGTGAATCTATTGAAGCATAAAAGAGGTCTATCCGATAATGATGCTCAATTGTGAAATTGTCCTGACGAGCACGGCCTCGACCTCGTCTGTTAATATACTGAGCATTAAAATCAGGAATGTCAATATTTCGAAGTTCACAAAAAGATTTCACTTTTACAAGCAAATCATCCCACTTGTTATCTCTCATCTGTTGAAGTAAATTTTTAGTAGATAATACAAGCTCCATTGCATTAACAATATCCTGAGACTTACTTTGTAAACTCTGGCAAAGGATATCTGTGATCCCCATAATCTCTTTCATAAGATGCAAGATGAATACAAAATCAAATGAAGTCATTTCATCATAAACTGATGTTGCATCTGCTCGTTGAGAAGGAAGTCCATCATCCATAACCTTGAGTAATACCGTACACGATGCACTAAACATCTTAATTAAGCCTTTCAATGATCTCAAATGAGAACTCCAGCGTGTATCAACAGCTCGTTGTAAAATACCTATCTGATTAAGTCCACGCCCTGTCTCGAGTTCATTAATAGCAATCAAATGTGCAATATCAATTCATCATTCCGCTTACATGAAGAACCAACAATATTAACTATAAAAGTTAATCTATCAAAAAATTGATGAATAGGTATCACATTTTTTGATGCTGCTACTAAAGCCAATTGTAATCGATGAGCAAAACAATGAACATAATAAGCACTTTCACAATCTTTTATAATCAAAGCTTGCAATCCATTAAACTCGCCCCTCATGTTACTAGCACCATCATAGCCTTGACCTCTAATATTTTGAACATCCAAATTGTAGTGAGCCAAAGCAGAATATATAGCATTCTTTAAAGTCAAAGCTGTAGTATCAGATACATGAATAAGCCGAAAAAATCGTTCTTGAATGAATCCAAGAGTATCAACAAACCTCAATACTATAGACATTTGCTCTCTTTCTGACTCATCTCGGGCTTCATCAACAATTATGCAATAGTTGGCAACTCCAATTTCTTCACGAATTGCATTTTTCACTCTCACTGAAATCACATGAAGTATTTGTTTTTGAATATCGTGACTTGTATACTTGGCATTTTTTGGAGCTTTCGCAATTGCCTTTGAAAGTTCATCATTGTACATGGTCAGCACATCCAAAAATTCAAGAAAATTGCCACGATTAGATGAACTAGATTTCTCATCATGACCTCTAAACGGAATTCCTTGAAGTGCAAGCAACAACACCACATGTATGTGAGCCTTTAATCGAAGACGATTAGTTGCGATTTGTTCATCATTAAAATTGTCGAATCGCCTTGATATATGTTGTGTTTGGTTCATCAAATCCTCACAAGCCTTTTCAGCATTACGATGGAGCGAAGATACATTATCTTTTCCTATATGACCTAGGAAAGCACAAGCTTTTCCATTTCGAACTTTCTTCTACTTATCAAATCCATCAACAGTAAATGTAGTTTGATTTAAGCATCCTGATGGCTTATTGAAGATAAAACATGGAAAGCAATATGCTTTATCTTTAGATGATGAATACTCTAACCAAGGAAATTGTTCATACCAAGTAGACTGAAATCTTCGAGGATGCTTAATATTTTTATTTAATGGATATTGTTGAAGAATTGGCTGATATGCTTTCAGATTCAAATAAGCTCGACGAATTTCCTCTCGTTGGTTAGGATGATATTCCCAAATTTGTCGACGCAATCCTGGATCACGCTCTAAAGAATTGAGATCAACCTCTTCAGTTTCTGTATTTTTAAATCTTTTAGGAGGAATTTCAGATGGAAGATCATTATCATTTGAGCTTGTCGAAGGAGTTACAGCAGCAACTGAATCAAATTCATTTGCTCTCTTTCTTTGAAAAAATCTATCAATCGTAATAGATTTTTTCATTGGGAGTATATGAAACCTTTAACAATGGAAACCTTGAAACAAACAATATATCAGTTTAATATATCAATATTAAACAAACAATATTACATGAAAATATCATCGTGCTCAACATATCAATATATATGGGGTTCAACATATGATGCTATACTGTTGCCCAAGGTGATTAGACCTTTCAATAATAATTTAAAATTTCTTAATAAATAAGAAACTTAAATTAATATTAATTATGAAGATAGATTTTTATATATACTTTTCTAATTTATTTTAATGAAAAATAAAAAATTATTATAAGATCGAATTAAACATCCCAATTGAACGTGGTAACTGATTAATCAATTTTTTTTACTGTATACTGTTTCTTGCGAATATCAATATATCAATTATCATCATCGTGCGCAACATATGAAACAAACAAAACAAAAGATGCAAATTTCTAAAGATTACAGAGTAAGCAAGTGCATAGATAAAATTTAGAAGGATATCATGAAAATTAAAAATGAACATGAAAGAGAAGAGGATAAAAAAACGAACATGATTACATGAAAACATTCAAAAAAAAAATATTTTTCCCCTTCTTTCCTTGATCAGTTTTAGGGGTTTCAAAAATCAAAACCCTAAGACCTAAGGAGTAAGATAAGGCATAAGGATTAAGGAAAAGAGAAATTGTACCTTTTTTCTCGAATCGGATTTGAGAATTTCATAGTTTTGCATAAGAACTCCACACGGACCACACCGGAGTTGCGAAGCGAGTAATCCCTGCTGCCCGTGCCGACTATTGCAGCGCCGTCGCCGAGCCTTGCGTCATTGCACGCCGCTTATAAATTTTTTCCTTTCTTAAATAATTAATTTATTATTTATAAATAATAACAATATTACTATATTAATATTAGTAACAAAACTTACACATGGAAATCAGCCCTGTCCGCCGTCACCTGTTTATAGATTTTCCTTTTTCTTAAATAATTAATTTATTATTTATAAATAATAACAATTATTACTATATTAATAATACTAATGAAACTTACACATGGACTGGGGGGCCATGACCCCTCCCTAGTCCATGCATAAATCCGCCACTGTAACAAGGTATGTATAAATGTCATTATAAATCTTATAGTGACATTTTTATTATTATAATAATTATTCATGACATTAATGGTATGACTATTTTTATGTTATGTTGAAACTAAGAAATGTCATAAGGTTTTAGACGACAGCACTATAAATGACATTTAGATTTAATGTTATTAAATCAAAAATGTTGATATAAGTAGAATAAGATGACACTTTTAAATATCATTAAAACCATATATTCTGGTAGTGTGTGTTGTATTTTAAATGTACAATTTGATCATATATCTCTATAATTTCCCATAATAGTCATTGTAAGAGCACAAATTTTGACATTTCCAATGTTAAATATTAGAATTTGTCAATCTAATTTTAAAAAAAAACCAAAAAGAAAGACATAGGGACATCCAGAAAATACCTTAATATAGAATAATATATTTTCTGAGCAGATTTAAATTAAACAAATGTGTTTATTTTTATCAAAATTTATAGAGGTAAACACTAAAACAACTAAATTTACACCCAGGTAATCCCAAAGTTACGAGAATCAACGACTACAAGGTGAGGGTGTATGTATATATATCTATGATTCATGTGAACCAGTGTACAATAAAATAATTTTTCAAGAAATGTTTGTTGAATAGTTTAGAGATAAAATAGAACAATTAGCTTATATTTGAAAAAATTGATGAACGAGATAATGGGTAAATTTGGGATGACCTATTCCATCTTACGCAATTTTTTCATCAATTAATAGGATAAATCGGAAAACGCTTGTGACGGACAGTCTAAAAGCCCTGCGTCCTAAGGTTTGTACTCCATTTGGAGGAAAAATGTACAGTAACTAGGGATCGAACCATGGATACCTGGGATGACAATTAGTTGTCATGCTGTTGTACCATAGGCCCGGGGGCAAATGATAAACCAGATAATGGGCGATCCTAGGGCGACCGACCCGACCCACAGAAGTTTCCCACTAGTTACCAATGCAAATCGGGAAGCACTCGTGGTTGGTAGTCTAGAAGCTCAGCGTCCCAGGGCTCATATCTTATTTGGAGGAAAAATTACTATAAAATATGTCATAGTTGATGATTGAATTGCGGATGTCTGAGTTGACGATTAATCGTCCTAGCTGCACCATTAGCTTATATTAGAGCTTATTTGTATCCAAATTTATATTATTATCAGTGTAACTTTAATCCTGCATTTGGTGAATTAGTCAATTCATTGACGGCTTGACATGGCAAATTAAAGTTTGATGGTGTGGATCATCATTGTTCAATTTACCAATGTACATAATCCTTTATGTAATTGAGTCACTCTTTGGAGTTGACATATGTTTTCAAATAGTTGAAGCACCCCTTCAAATAGATGCACTCTTCTAGTAATCTTTCGATCCCTTCAAGTTTTTAAGATATCTATTCAAATAGTTAATGACTCTTCAATTGCTTTATACACTTCTTCAAGTAGAGTTACATTTTTGGATTAGTTGTCTCATTGCAAAGTCGTCGGACATTGTCTACGTAGCATTTTGGGTACTTGGTACACCTTTTTTAAGTTAGTTGTGTCTTTATGACGTCGTTCTTGGTTTCATCAACACACTCCTTTCGCTAGCTGAAATGCCCTTTACAGGTTTATCGAAAGGTCGAGGCAACAGTTAGACTTTCTTTAAGATAATTGACCCTATCTAAAATTGACGAAGTTGGACCATCGATGAGTTGACTTCAAGGTTTGACTATGAGAAAATCTCGAACTAGGGGAACCTACAAAGTCACCAGGAGAACAAAGGGAAAAAGAAAGTCAATAAGCAGGCTAGGGGTCCTTGGAGCAGCCACTTCAATGCCCAAATTAATAGTGGAGGAAAAAAGTAGAAGACAAGTGGTAGATAAAATGAGATGCTCACTCTAAGGAAGCATACCTACGTACACCGGCAGAGAAGGGGACCCTTTTTAAAATACCTCTATAATCCTCGCATTAAAGGATATGTCTAATCGTTACCTTTTAGTTGTTTCTAACAGTTTTATCATATATAGGTATAATTAGTATCTAGTATCTACGTAAGGATATTATCCTACGTGACTGACAAATTCGCACATGACATTTGATCCCATTGGCAAGTAAGGGTGGAACCCAACTAATCACGCGGCTTAATGATTGACCAAAGACCTTGGACAACTGGTCGACGCGGGGCTGATCTAACGATGTCGAGAGCGCTCCGACCTGCGAAAGGAAAGACCGTTAGAGACCTACCAGGAAACTCCCGGGCAACGACCCTCTGACAGTCAAGTTAGCTACCTCTTGAGAATAAAGAATGAAAAGAATAGGAACTATAGCAAAAGTCTAGAATTCACCTCTCGCGTGTAGAATTATGGGCTTTATATATCGATGGACCAGGTATAACACCCTAGCCTACCCTACACATGACTCGAGGTTAGAGGCCAGGGGTTGTCTACCGATCAGGGGCCACAATTTCTGGGATTGTTACCCCCTTTGCAGTATCCTTCATTGTCTTATCTACCTCTTGTGTCAGAGATCCTACTAGGCTAGTTGCTACCACCATGATCTCCGGGATTTCTGACATAAGACCTGTCAACCATATAGTTTCCTAGCAGGAGTAGCTTTTGTCCGTATGGTCGTCTTGTCCGCGGGGCAGGTGTAGGGTTGCGTTGGCAGACCCTATAGGGATTTCTCTCTGTTTTGTCGAGTTATATTTTAAGGTGCCCATACATGTTCATACTTTGCTTGCTACTCCAATGTTGTTCTTGTAGTTGCTGATCAGCGGACCGAGCATGCCATTCCGAGTGTTGGCTCTACTCGGTTGGGCACGGACTATCCCTCAACCTGGTGTTTATCCTCCATTCGCCTGGTTGAGCTACGTACGCGCAGTTGACAGTGATCCGCGACTCTTGCATCTTCTACGGGACCCTTGCCCAGCCGACTATCCCATCGGTCAGTCGACCTCCTTCTATCAGAAAAACCTTGATTACTCCAATAGGACAGGCCGATCGAGGCTGACCACAGCCGACCCCCCGACAAATCCAGTTTGATCCCCACTTAACCCTACTCGATTCCCCTGGCCAGCCATCCGCTCGAAAACTGGACTACCTGCCTCTGCTCGCGGAGGTGCTAGCGGTCGGTCAAATTTAGACAAGGGTCACACGCTATCTTGCCGATCGACCTTGTTGGAGCAAAAAACATCATACATGAACAGTCAACCTCTAGTGTTTCGATGTTTGACAATATACCAAGGTCTGGTCAATGTGATCAAGGGCTAAGCCTAACAAGACCTGATGTTTGGTAAGGTAAACCCAGGTTTGATCAGTTTGACCAAAGGGTTAACCAAACAGGACCTGATATTTGGTAGAGTGATCAAACCTTGATCTGTCATGTGTGACAATACATCGAGGTTTGGTCAGTTAGAACAAGCGTTAGCCAAACAAGATCTGATGTTTGGCAGAGAATCCAGGGTTAGCCAGTTTGACCAAAGGATAAGCCAAATAGGACTTGATGTTTGGCAGAGTGATTAAACATATCTAGACTGAGCCAAACAGTGTGAGATCGGTTAGAATCGATAGAGGGGGGGTGAATATCGATCAACAAATTTTCGAAAAACTTAGAGTAATTTGCGTAGTGGAAAAACAAATCAATGCTAACACGTTTGTTTTTACTTGGTTCGGAGTCACGGTTGGCTCCTACTCTAAGACCCACAGTTCTTGACCGTTTACGATGGGCAATTCTATATTGTGTAAAATTATTACAATTTGAAATTTGAATATAGAATTAAAATACAACACTTAAATAAAAAGGTTATACCGACGACCGGAGAAAATTGAATGTCGGAGCCCCGGGTTGTCGTTGGCGCTTGAGTCTCGAGCACGGAGCGTTTGGAGTAGAGCGCTTGAAAGAATTCGTAGAAAGAAGTTGTGTCTGAGCCAAGGGGGTGAGCCCCTTTATATACTAGTCGCTGGGGCGCCTGTGTTGAAGGGGGCGCCTGACACGTGGCCCATTCTGTACGAAACTCAATCCGCAAACTTGGCCAGTGCTTATCCCTTCAACTGGGGCGCCTAAGCTAACTAGGGTGCCTGTATGAACACAGGTGCCTCATATGCTGTTCTGGAGGCTTGCTTCGATTGTGCCTGGAAATACCCTTGTCTAGGGCGCCTGTATCAACACAGACGCCTAATCAAACAGGCAGAAACTTCCATCCCTTTGTTCTTGCAACCAGGGTTAGTTCCAAAACACAAATAACATATAAATGATATAAGTTAAGCATAGTTTAACAGCTTGAGCTGTCTTGGTTATGACTTTGGGCTTCTGAAATGGAACCCTAGGTCGAACCTATGCCTAGTGTTCCCTCCTACGGGGAACTCGTCCTCACCTACTCCTCTCAGGAAGTTTACCTTTTTGCCAATCGGCTCCTCCGGTTGGACTTTTGCCCAATTCCCCGGATCAGGTTTCGTGCTCAGTCAGCGACCAGGACTTATTGCTCAGCTTCACTCACCAGGTCTTCGGTGCCCAGTCCACGACCAGAAGTTATTGCCCAACCTTATGTCAGGACTTAGGTGTCCAGCCTGCGGCCCGAACTTATTGCCCAATTCATAGAACCAGGACTTCGTGCCTAGTGTACCTAGGATTTTTCCTGCACACTTGAGTAGCATTGTTAGATCACAATAAAACCTTAACTTATGAACCCTTTGCCATTATCAAAACACAGGTTTGACTTTGGTGCTTCCGACACCAACAAACAGGACTTGATATATGGCAGAAAGAAGTCTAGTCAGGATTAAGATAACTAGCAAAGAAGTCCTTATCGAGGCACGAAATCCTAGTGAGTGAAGATGGGTCCTAGTGAGTAAAGCTATGTGGATGAAATCCTGGTGAGTGAAACTAGGTCCTAGTGAGTGAAGCTAGGTGGATGAAATCCTGGTGAGTGGAGCTGGGTCCTAGTGAGTGAAGCTGGGCACGAAGACCTGATCAAGGGTTGGGCACGAAGTCCTGGTTCAGGGAATTGGGCACAAAGATTGGGCACGAAGACCCGGCCAAGTGTTGAGCACCGAAGTCCTGGTTCAAGGAATTAAGCATGAAGTCCTGGTCGAGGATCGGTCAAAAGACTTAGCCGAATGAGGACTACGGATAGAAGTAGAGACGGGTCAAGGATCAGACGTCTCGAGATCCGGGAGTCTCGGAGGCTAAGCAAAAGTCCAACCGGAGGTCCCGATTAGCAAAAGGTAACTTCTCCAGAGTGGAGTAGGTGAAGACACGCTCCTCGAGAAAGGGAACAATAGGCGTCGGTTCGACCTAAGATTTTATTTTAAATTCAAAGTCAGAACTAAGACAACTCTGGCTGTTATTCATGCATACATTTATTGTGTTCTTGGACTAACCCTGGTTGCAGGCCGAAAGGAATTGGTTGCTGCGAACCCAGGCGCCTGAATGGAATCAGGCCCCCAAAGTGGGTTTTCAGCAGGTGGCTAGTTGGACACGACATGTCAGCTCCCAGGCGCCTCCATCAACCCAAGTACCCAAGATGCTGATTTTTATCCCTGCAATAAGTTCACTGGCTAGATCGAGTTTGACCACTTGTGAGGTGCCTCAATGGCCTCTAGGGCGCCTATAAGAGGTGGTTCGACCCCACAGTTTAGGACATCAACTCTCACATCTGATTACTCATTCTCTATAATGAAAAAAATACTAAGACGATGCTTTGCGACCAAGGAGGCTCCTTGAGGAAGTGCACGACGCTTCGGAGTTTCGGATTGGTCGGGATCGTCATCTTTTGTTTGGTTTGCATTTATTTATAAGTTGTAATTCATTATTATTATTGTGCTTGTACTTAAACTGTAAGATGAGTTTCTCCGCCTCCGAAAAACATCCAGAAAGGAGACCACTAGTGGACGGGCTCTTCCCATAATTAGGCCTTGGACGTACTAACCCTGGGGGGTTGGGAACCAAGTAAATCCCGCGTGTTATTGTTGTATCTTTTCGTTCTTATTTATTATTCCGCTGCATACTAACTCTCTTGATAGAAATAACGAGCAAACAAACGATAAGATTCCGAGCAAATTTACGAGTCGATATTCACCCCCCTCTATCGATGCCACCGATCTCACAATTGGTATCAAAGCGAGTGGCTCTGATCGGACTCATCGCCGAAGGAGCAAGAAGGCCAGGGATTGAGAGGGAGTCAAGGGTGAACGAGGTATATTTTTTTAATGTCTAATTTTAAATTTCACATAATTTGTTTCAAGTACAAGGAGAGAAGACACTACAAAAACCAATGTCCTACTCATTAGATTTGAACACCACCGGCGGCAACAGAGGTACCAGCGCTAGGAGTCCGAAGGTACAAAAGTCATATCAAATGCTTCAAGTGTCAAAAGCATGGGCACTACAAGAACCAGTATCCAAACTGGAGAATAATCCGACCCATAATGTTAGGAAATGGTACGAAGGTAAAAGAGGTATAAAAATTTAATTTCTGCAAAAATATTTTTCAAATTCCTACAATATTACATAATTTTTCTAGTAATTTAGGTAATGTTGATTTTTTTATTAAATTAGATTTTCTACATGAGAAATTAGAAATATTACGTGATAGTATAAATAAAAATGATCCAAACAATATCAAAATCATTAATATTAATTCTGAAATTTTTTCAATTAATGTTGCAATATCAAAAATTAATTCTGAAATTTTATCACATAAGTCTATAGATAATACTCAAACATTAATTAATAAATTTTCAGATAATCCTAATAATCCTGAAGATAATCTTAATAATTCAAAAGATAATATCTTCATTAATAATTCACAAGATAATACTTTAATTAATATATCTGAAGATAATGTTCAACCCTTAATTAACGATAATTCAAATAATCATGAAGATAATTATGGAACTGTAATTAATTATTTAGATAAAAATCAAACTTTAATTAATAATAACTCAAATAATTCCAAAAGTAATAATGAAACTTTAATTAATAATTCTAAAGATAATTCTAATAACCTTGAAGATAATTATGAATCATTAATTAATTATTCTACTTATTTTGAAGATAATGATACAACTTTAATTAGTAATTCTGAAAATTATTCTACTTATTTTGAAGATAATGATATAACTTTTATTAATTTTGAATATAACTCTGAAGATGAGGAAAAATATGATTTTGAAGATAAAGATGAATTTATCAAAATTAAAGTTATAATTAAAAAGGGTTATAAGAATTCAAATAAAATAGAATTATTAAATAAAATTTAAAATTTAAAATCAAAAAAATAATAGATGAATCAGAATTTTTTTATTTGATGGAAATGATGCAATTAGACCCAAAATTATTATTTAATTCTTAAAAACTTAAATCTTAATTAATCACAAATCTTAAATTATTATTTAATTCATAAAAAACTTAAATCTTAATTAATAATCACAAATCTCAAATTCTAATTTAATTTTTAAAAAATTAATCTTAATTAATAATCTAAATCTCAAATTGTAATAATGATTTAATACTTAATTCTCAAATTCTAATTTAATTCTTTAAATTTAAACCCAATTTATTAAATCCTTAATTCAATTTTAATTAGAAACTCAATCCTTAATTCAAAATTCAAAATCTGTTAACATAAAATCCATGAACTAAATTCAAATTAATTATCTTCAATTATGAAACTAATAAAATTTTACCCAACTAGAATAATCAACTTAATAATAATAAATATATCAAAGTGGGTAAACATATTCGCGGGTCTACACGATCTGTATCAAATCAAGAATTCGATACTTTATTAAAAATCAAATTAAATTGCTTTGACTTGATTGACACATGCATAGCTGTCATGCTCATGCATTTGTTCATGTTTTTTCTACATATATCTATCATGTTATTCATGCTAGTTTATTTCTTTCTTAATCTAAAATGGCTAGATAGGAAAAAGATTAGTTGACACTTGCCTAACATAGTACCAGGGTGCACTACAAAAAAAAAACACCCATATAGGAGTGGTTTTTTTGACTTTCAAGAGCGGTTATCAACTACTCCTACACTTTTACCAACGGTTTGAAAACCGCTCCTCTTATTGCCATCCATATATCTTATAGTAGCAGTTTTCTTAACCGTTGGTAAAAGTTATAAAACCGCTCCTATTTTTACTTTGTAGGTATGGTTTGAAACCAGTCTTACACATTGTACATATAACAACGGTTTTAGACCACTTCTGTAGTTATAAATTTAGGAGTGGTTCAAATCGTTGCAAAACCGGTGTTAGAATGGTTTTAAACTGCTTCTATACATTATGGATATAAGAGCGATTTCAAAATGCTATTAATACTAGAAATTAAGGAGTGGTTTTAAACTGCTCCTAAATATGGGTATAGGAGCATATCAAAACGCTATTAAAGCTTTAAATTTAGGAGTTCTTCAAACCATAATATTTAATATTTCAATCCACCAAATCAATATATAACATTATTAAACAATTATCCTCCAAAACAATAATAAGAGTACTCCAAATACTAATATAAGATAACAGTTATAATGTTCCAAATTCAATAGTTACTAAAAGTACTAACATCAAACAAATACTTTTTTTTTCAAAATTCTATCTAATCTTTATCTGACTCTGATACTGGAGGAGATCTATGACCACTTTCATGTGCATTTGATGGAGAATTTCTATGCTGACGCATAATATCTGCCAAGATAGTTGCCATCTGAAAAATAAATTTAATTTAATATATCATGCTTCTATATAAGTATTTTTGAATATTAGTATTCAATATGTGACTACCTGTGTAGGTAATAATTCAGGCTCATGAGATCCCTCAGCAATTCCAGATATCATACTTTGGATGACATTGGTAAAATTTTGAATCTATTGTTCATGCATCAGCCTCATCCGCTCCATTTCTTCCTGTCTCTGTGCTTCCATATTTTTCATTTTTTTCTTCCATTTCTCGCAACTTATCATTAACATCAGAAGTAGGAAGATTATCTTGTCTAAAAATTATTCTTCGATTACACTGCTCTGGGAAAACTTGGCTAGGTAATACACCAACTCCTAAACATCGGACACGACCAGAATGTTCTAACCCAAATACCTCCCTGAATAAAAATATATAATTAATATTGTATAATATTTAGTAATTTTAATAAAAATGAAATTCTAAATGGATACCGAAATGCATCTTCGTGTACTTCTATTATTTGTGTTCCCTCAGGCTTGTCTCGGAGATGACATTGCACAACTGTATTTAATTCATCCTAACACAAAATTTGTGTCAATAAAATAAATAGCATATTGAAAAGTTATTTCGAAAAGTTAAAACAATGATTACCTCAACTCGTATTGCTTCATTATCAACAAGAGCACCTCCTTTTTTTTACTTTGTTGTCTGAGATGAAAAAGTTCAATGTGAGTTGGCTTTCTACCATTTTCTGAATCTAAGTATAAAAAAATCATTTTAGATTGAATATGCAAATAATAATAGCTCGAATACATACAAATTGATATTAACATAACAAATTGATCAAATACATACAAATTTGTCTTCCAATGAGGGAATATTTGTTCGTCCTTGTGCATGAATCCCTCATTTTTTACTCCCATTTTCTCAATTTATTTTTGATGTCCTCTGAAACAAAAAAATTGCAACAAATTTATGCATACCAATATATAAAAATTAATCAATACAAGAACTACTTCATTAGACTTCCAATAATGACATAAAATTTCCCAAACATCTGATGTGAGATCTGCTGAGAGCAGGCTCGGCGGGTCTCACTTCCTTGCCCTTGAGGCTGCTAGAGGTCTCAATAACTTTGAAGCGGACCTCGACCTCACCCGTCGGCGTCGAAATGGCTGAGGCCGCCCTCCGGTAGTGCGTAGAGAGAGGAACAATGTCCTCCTCGTCCATCGCCACCTTGGCCGGGCGAGTTCTTTTTCGTGGAGGTGTCGGGGGGACCGCAGGTTTCCGCCTATGGTCTCTTGGCACGTTTTCTTCCTCCACCCTCTCCTCAGTAGGCAAAAAAAAAGGCACGGCCGCTTGGTGAGTGGTCGGCTCGCTCTCCAGTAGGCTCTATCTTCAGTACAGGAGCCTAGGCTGGTAGTCCTTTGTCGCCGCCTACCTCTTCAGAGGCCACCTTAAGGCCAGAGGGCTCAGTATTAATGCTCTGCTTCTCGTAGGGAAGCCCTCGAAAGACTAGGCTATGGAGGGGGAAGCAGCTGGAGGAGGAGCCAAGGCTTGTTCGTTGGCCAACTCTCATTTGAGGAGCTTGCTTATCACCCGCAACAACATGATGTTCTCTATAATACAAAAGCAATAATACATCAGTTAGAATCAACAAGTATTTAATAAAAGGGTTAACTTACTGAGGCTACGACTAAGGCTGGTGGCTTTGGAACTAAGCCCAACCCGATATAGGAGTTCTTCGCACCGCATCAAGCTAGGGCCGTGGAACTCCATGCCGGTTAGGACACTTCTAACCCGCTGGTATCCCGAATCTTGTTGGAAGTCCCCTAGCTCCGAAAGTGGGGTAGGTCTTCTCTCCAGTGAGTTGGGCAGAAGGGGCACTCGGGAAGCCTAATGAAGAAAAAACGTTCCTTTCAGCCTTTGTGGGAGGAAGGAAGGCTTCCCATGAACTTATGCCAGGAAGAGCAGTAAAACTGAATCCCCCTCTGGATGCTATGTTTGGGAGGAAGAAAAAAAATGAAAGTATGTTGAAAAGCTTGAAGAGGATGAACGCCCCGCCCATCCGAGCGAAGGAGTTGGAAGTCATTTGATGCAATGAGATGTCAAAATAATCGGATATGACCATTAAAAAAAGGGGGAAGAGGAAAATGGAGGCCAAATTCTACCTGCCCTAAGAAAAAGGTGAAAACCCCTAAGGGAGGTTCTACGGGAGATTGGTCTAGCCTAGGGACATGCACATCCAATTCAGCCGGAATGCCATACGCTTCGCAGGCGACTCTGAGGGTGGCAAACTTAACTTTAGACGAAGTGGCTTCGTACGTCTCCGGATGGTAAACCCTTTCCTCTTCAGGTTTCTCCTTCCTATCTTAGTCTTTTTTCACCTTTCCTTCCTTGACCATGATTTCAAATGAAAGAGGAAGCAAAAGATGGAAGATGAAGGAAATTTACGTCTGAAGAAGAAGCCCTAGTGAAAGAAAATGTTAGTAGGTCGGATCGGGGTGCACAAGCTCTGCTAAGCAATGATGCAAGGAGGCGGAAGAACACTTTTGCCTCCTTTTTTATAGAGAAGAAGCCGCCCTCGTGCGGACAATAGGGGCACGGTATGTGGACGGTGATGACTGCCCATCTCGAGGTGTCACCCCTCTTTATGGTTGCCGTTTAGTATAGCCCTGTGACACGTATCAGAAGGAGATTATGAAGAAAAGATCTGGCCACATGGCAATGTCATACTCGCTGAAATGGTTCTTCGCCATTAAGATACCCCATGCACTTTCAATGGGTGATAGACAACTATCATTGCCGGACCTCAGAACTCACAAGGACTTTTGGACTAATTCAAAGGACCACCTCGGGCCAAGGGATGAATGTTTTGATTTCTCAGACCCGACAAGCCGCCAAGAGAGAAGGAATGACAATATGGACCCCACAGACGCGTAGCTTCCTCTTGTTGTACAACCAGCCTAATCAGTCAGCCACACTTTCTTCGATTAGACTTGAAGGGGGGACTTATGATAGGGATGAGCATCCCCGAGTGGACACGTGGCACGGGGAAGCTACGTAGCAGGACCCACCAAGATAGAGCTTCGAGATCAGACCGAGATTATCTCGAGAGAATAGATCAGAGCCCCGAGGTTAGACCAACAATAGAGCTCCCAAGACTACCTCGGTAGAACAGACACCCGAGGTCAGGTCGGGTGTCAGGCTTCCGAGACCATCTTGGTAAAACGAATGAAGGCCCTGAGGTCAGCTCGTGAGATGAGACACCGAGACTCACTCGGGAGAATGGAGTCCAAAGATCAACATAGGAGTCAGAAAGCCCGACTTCACAGAAAAATCATCAGATAATTATTGTCCGCAACGTGCGACAATTAAGGTCTTAATGATCATAACGGTCGTTGCCAAAAGATAGGATATCTATCAAGTAACCGATGATTAAGGGACGTGGAGGAGAACGTGGGGACATGTGTAACCGAAACCTCAGGTATATAAAGTGCCTCAGCATCTAGGGAGGGGGTAAGCTGTCCGAACTTAGAGAGAAAAGTTTGATTCCTCGTTGTCCTCAAAAAAGAGATAAGATTCTGGACTTGAGCGTCAGAGTCGGGTCCACCGAAAATCTTCCGGTGTGTTCCCTTTAACGCTCGTGTTAATCTCACAAGGTGTGAGCATCTTTTCCCCATCACCATTTTCGTAGGATGCACTTTGGTGACTCGTCGTCCCCGTCGCTCGTTTTCGGAACAGAAAGGAAAAGTGATACGATAGAATTTGATACTTGCAGCCGAGCATCCTTTGCTATCTCGGATTCAGAGGGCACCGTGACTCCTTCGATGCTTAAGTGAGATTTTGGAAGAGGAAGTAGAGATGTTGTGGAATGAAGGGAGTATTAGTGAGAGAAAAATAATATATCCTTCCTTCCGAAATACCAATTCCATCTTATAGCCTTCATTGAATAATGATCCTCGTTATGATATTTTGCCTCCCCTTCTACAACAATAGTGGATTCACGATCCCCTCCTATAACAACTAACACTCGTCATTATTAATTACCTTCATTGTCCGCTACTCTTAAATTGATTCCCTATGAAGTTAACCCTTCTTGTTCCCAATTTCCTTGAGCCCAAGTCTCCGATGCAAAGCACCACCCGGTTGGTTCCGAGGCCGATTCTTGAGCACCAAGCATTCTTCACTTCTGAGCCCGAGTGTCAAATATCTTATGTTTCCGAGCCCTACTACATCTGAGACCCGAGTATCGAATCCAACAACCTTGTTCACCCCTTTTCCTTTTGTGCTTGCTCAGTTGATCTTGATTGGACCGAACCACGTACCTCTGCCTATGACGTGGCTATCCCGACTCCTTAATCACAAATTATTATAGGTATCGAAAAGCAATATGAAAAAAACAAACACAACAAAAAAATCAGTATTACTCCATTGCTAAACGATAATAGCGACAGAAAAAACGTTGTCGACTGCCGCATCGTCGTAGCCAAGGATAGTGACGGAACATTCTTATCCGTCACTATTAGCGACGAATTTTAAACAGATAACCCATCGCTATTTGCGACGGATAAATAAAACCTCCATCGCAAAATAACGGATAAAGGTGACTATCTATGGTATAATAGCGACGGAATCAAAAAGTTTCGTTGCTATTTTATCGTAATTAGTGACGGATAATTACAATATCCGTCACTAATAGCGACAGAATATTGACTAACCCGTCGCTATTAGATAGGCTCTAGGATTTCAATGATAACGACGGAAAGTCAAATATTCATCACTATTAGCGACGGATATTTTTCATATCCATCGTAAATTGCGACGGATATCATAATTATCCGTCACTAATAGTGACAGATATTTGACATTCCATCGCTAATTGCGACGGATTTGGAAAATATCTGTCATTAAAATCAGTAAATTCCCAGCAGCTTTTCCCTAATTTTTCGCTTATCATATTTACATTCAATACATACATATATATTCAAATAACAACACAACACATATCAAAATAAAACACATTCAAATAACAACATATACATATACAACACATATCCAAACACATACAAAACAATAGTGAATACATATCTAAACACATGTATCAAATACATATCCAAATTCCATATTGAAACATATATCATATAAATATCCAAACACATGTATCAAATTCACATCCAGAAAGTTGGATTAAAACAAATTAGTGACAAACAAAGTAAAGTCATATCCATATCCAAAAAATAGTAGTGAATACATACATGAACATAAAGTGTAGTAGAAGACAAACACATTAAAACTGGATCATAAGGGATAACATTCCTACATAAAAGAAGAGAAACGATATAAATAAAAGTGAAATACAATGATAAAGCAATATTAGTGAAAACATAACTAGTTATCGTAACTGATATAAAAAATATAAATAGTATTTAATGATATGTAAAATATCCAATATACAAACCTTTCAACCAAATCAATGTCTGAATTCAACTCTAAAAATGTAGAATTTGTGAACGAAGATAAAAAAATAAGAAACATTTAGTGATTCATATAATAACAAACTAGATAGTATAATAATTTGATTTTGTAAATGTAGAGAAAAAATATAACATACCACAAAAATATCTCTACTCATCTAGTGTATCCTCAAGATCCTACATGTCCTGAGACTCAAAGGGCGGGCATCTGTGACATTCCATCAAATCACTATCTTCGTTCCAATAGATCATGTAATTATTGATACAACAATGTATCTTCTCGACTGGTAAACCCAAGTCTCTAATTAATTTTTAAGTATTGTAGAAACTATCAATCATGCAGTTATCTATCGGAAGCAACTCTGACATCAATTGACATATGTCATCATAACATCATTCTGAGAAATAATTTTCTGTCTTCATATTCAATAATCTTGCAGTAGCAAATAATTGAGAATGCCCAGAAGGAATACCTTCCTATACTTCTCTTTCACTAGCCTTCAGCATGTCATACATTTTCTGAACTTCAAAAGTAGGTATTTGATCTATATTTGATTGATCAAATGCATTTATTACATCATAAACCATTAATTGCATTGCATCAGCAGACCTATATGATGTCTCTGGACCAATTGAGTTGGATGATGAAATGACAGAAAGTTCAATGGATTCAAATACATACGGCTCTCCATGACAATACCAGTTGTAATAACCTAGAACAAACTCATACCTACAAAGATGTGTTTTCACTGTATCCTCATCACGGAAAATTGTATTTCTACATCTGCATTGATTACATGGACATTTTAACTCGGCAACATTCAAACACTAAGGATTGCACTTTGCAAAGTTCACAAATTCATCAACTCCAGTAACAAAATTCTTTGCAGATAAATCCATTATCTAACCTATTATACATCCATGTCTTATTCGTATACAATATTGTATCCTAATAATAATAAAATATTTAATATTGATACTCATGCAAACATCTATATCCAAATAGCTAAACTAACTTGTAATTTGATTTGTCAATCATAAATAATAATCTAAATTATCTAATTTTGTTTCCAATTAATCAAACACAAATTAATATCCAAAATTTAAAAAATTAATTAGGATACTACCAAATTAATCAAATACAACTTAATCAAATTAGGATCCTAAATTAGTATCCAATTAATCAAACACAAATTAATCAAACAAAAATTATCCATCTAAATTAATGATAATTAATTAGGATATGAAATTATCCTAATTAATTATTGATTAAGAAAATTAATTAATTACCTTCGGCGGCGGCGACTCAGCCCGGTGGCGGCGGCGATGGCTGCGCCCTGCAACAGCTGCAGCCGGTAGCAGCCGTGCCCGACGACGGCTGTGCTCGACTGCCGCAAGAGATTGCTGCGGGAACTAGTCTATTTGCGTACCTGTGAACGGAGGAGGGGATCGCCGGAGGAGGAGACACCGGGGACGATGGAGACGCTGGGGGAAAACGCTCTAAACGCGCGACAATAGGGGAGAGAGGGAAGGAAAAAAATAAAACCTAAAATAGCGACGGACAAATCATTTCCGTCGCTAATAGCGACGGAATTTAACTTTTCCGTCGCTATTTTAGAGTATTTGACCTATAACCCTAAATTAGTGACGGATTTAATTTACCTGTCGCTAATAGCGACGGACATTTAAAAATTCTGTCGCTATTTAAGAAATTTTTTTACTGAAAATAAGAACAAATTATTTTTGTCATTTTCTCTATAGTCTCCTTATGTATCATTTTCTCTATATTCTTTCTTTTCCTCGTCTTCCTCTTAGGGAGCTAGCTAGGCAAGAGGAAGATAGCTAGGCAGGCTCCTGGAAACTACTGAATTTAGAAAAATAGTTATTCTGCAATACAAATGTCAGATAAATTGGAATACAGTGAGGAAGCAAATGCAGACATTATTTTTAGAACCATTATTTTTAGAAGCAAGAATTTAACTGGTTTTTATTCTGCTCTTTAATTTCCAGGACAGACGACAAAAAAGATACACCCACATTTTCAACTGTACAACAATGACAATGCAGAAAAGATGAAGAAAAAACAGTATCATAATGGCATAATAATGCAGAAAAAATCTCAAAGTTAGCCTTTCCTGCATATTATTCAAAGGGATTGAAAAAGCTATATATTCTAGAAGAATGGACGAATCAAAGTTTAGAAATAAATATTTCTCAGTTTGAGATAAAATAGAAGGATTATTAGCACCTATTTGAGTTGACCAATCTGTTTGAGTACGGTCTATCTAAGCGGCTCATCTAGTTTGCAACAACCTCCCTTGCTAATTAATCAACTCGTTCATCTCATTTGGCTCCCCTTTTGACCAACTTCAGTGCCTATTGGCCGGCTTGAGTTGATTTGACTCCGCTAATTCGTGACCATGTACGACCAACTCAATTGGCCCATGTATGCTTGTTGGTCCACTCGCTCATTACAATTCATCTATCCAACGAGCTAGTCGACCTGACTCATTAATTCGACCTGATATCATGCCTAGCTAGTTAGTCTAAAGTCTAAACAGATCTTCCATGGCCCCTAACCAGCTCAAGCGGTGCAGTGATCTCACTGCCTGGGTGAGCACAGCGATTATGTCATGCTGGTGACGCCACCAACAAATTAGCAGCTATAATGTAACTTAACCAAATGTTTTACTCTGGTGATAAACCGTTAAACCAGTTTAAAAAGTGGCGGCATTCACGTTGGTTTTGTATGAAGATTTCCTACAATTTTTTGTCAGCCCTTGCCTATATATGTTTCAGTTCGCTATGCATTCACCGTGCTACTTACTGTGGTTAGATAAGGAGTGGGGCTTCAACTGAATTTCCATCGCGGCTGAACTTCTCGATCTCCAACGTCGCCAACCACGGCTCCCTCCCCAGCAGCCACGTCCGGCCGGCGTCCCAACTCCCAAAGGCCGTGCCTAGAACTAGGAAGTCATCACCGATGCTGACATCCCCACAATTGACCTCACCTCCCCCGACGTCGTTGCCCAGGTCGCCCACGCCTGCTGCTGCGGCGGCTTCTTCCTCCCAGGTTCTCCCGCGCTAGCTTCCTCTATGATCTGTTTATCTATCTAAAAGAAAAAATTATCAGCAGAGGCTTCTGTATTCGTCGATTAGTAGGTGGTGAATCATGGAGTAGAGGTGGAGCTGATATGGGAGATAATGGAGGTACATGGTTTCGGAGTTCTTCCTGCTGCCGGCGGAGGAAAAGGTGAAGCATTAATCCGACAGCTGCATCTAATTCTTCACAGGGTCGTCGGAGTAGTGCTTGGCCTTCTCCCCCGCCGGCAGCCGGAAGAACTCCAAAGCCACCGCCATCATCTCCCGTATCAGCTCCACCTCTACTCTATGATTCACCACCAATTAATCATCGAACAGAGAATAAGCCTTGCTGATAATTGTTTCTTTTAGGTAGATAGATATAGAGATAAAGGAAGACGGACGTGGCTCCATGCTGTCCACGCTCCTGAGAATTCGCAAGCGGACGTGGCGGCCCATGTGGATATCAAGATTTGGCAGTATAAAAAGCCGTTGTTGATTGAAAATAAGCTTTTCTCTCAACTAGAACACAAGTTCTTTGGTGCTCTTCCACTTTCTTCCTTCTTTACCTAGCGCTGACTTGATTATCGGAGGAGTCATGTCGGTCACACTGACATCTGCTAATGTGTGTTGACGTGCAGGTTCGGGAGCCATTCGGATGAGGTGAAACAGGGCTCTACTCCATTTGAACCCCGTGGGGAGGGTGTGGTCGAGCAGTGTCAATCAATATCATTTTTGACATCGTTGGTTGAAAGTTAAGAGTGAAGATGATAGCTACAAGATGGACACCGACAGACCCACATAGTGAGGAGTTGGAAGAGTAGAGGCTGCCTTTAAAAGAGAATTATTCAATGTAACCGGAATAACTAGATCAGATCGCCGGATGAAATTAAATTAGTATTAGGATGTAATAATTATTAGAATAATTCTTTTCTTTATTAATCGGCCAATTGACCGAGTATTTCAAATACATTCTAAGTTGCTTACAACTTATTTTCTTTCTCCGATTATTATTCTTTACTTCTCTTTACATGGTATCATAGCCCTCTTTCCCGCTGCCCTCCATGCCATAGGCAACCCTCCATTTCTTCTTCTTCATTCAACCTTCTTATCACTGTTGTTATTGAAATTTCTACTCTAATCACGTCGCCACCATCGCCACTCCTCGCGGCGTCAATGCTCGAATTCCCTTCCATTGGTGCTTGTGATCTTTGGTGAAACATTGCCCAACCTTTATGTTACTACTCGCGTTTACCTAAGAGTCGCATTGTCGAGGTATCCGTCATCGACAGATTCAGAGAGAAAACGCCACACAAAGATGATCTCTTTTTCACACCTGACCCATATCCCTTTTCTAGCTAATTAAGTTAGCTTATCTCTTTTCTTTTGTAGTTTTCTATTGTCCTATTATGCTCTTCTCTCAGAAAAAAAAATCCTTCTTTGATCAAGATCCAGTTTCAAAATCATCTCTGAGGTTGAATATAAAGTTATAGTCAATACATCTGAAATTATTTCTCTTCAATTACTTCTTTTATAAACTTAATCTTGCATCAAATAATGCACTAAAAATTTGGTCCTATAATATTAGAGCAACATACCTTATAGCAAATCCTATCTTTCATGAATTGATTTTTATTTTGTTCGAGAATATGTGACAACCCAACTATCTCTTATATTTTTGCAGGAGAATAAATTGTTGATGTCTTTGTAATATTAAGTCATTATCTAGACAACATTTTAATAACTGGCAAGCAAACTCAGCGTTAAAAATATCTTATTACATTTATCGTTGGGGGGGGTGGGGGGGGGTTAAAAGAAAATCATTTAATTGACAAAGTACATCCATATTCTAAGACTAATTAAGAAGGGATATATCCCAGGCAATCATAACAAAACCTAAAATTGAGGAAATAATAATTGAAAATCAAGTCTTGAAGCCAAGACTTAATAGATTGGAGAGGATCCTATACAAATTGACAAATAGTGTCAAAGGGTCTAAAGAACAACGTCCTGGGTCATTTGTAGATTATCTTGTAGAGTGTTGAATTGTGGCACAATACAGTGTACCTAGGACCCCTCAGCAGAATAGTGTAGTAGAGTGAAGAAATTGGACCCTAAAAAATATCGTGAGAAGTATGATTGCATTTTCTTCTCTATCGGATTTTTTATAGGGTGAGACACTCAAGATTATATTGTACTTATTGAATAGAGTTCCTAGTAAAACGGTAGCAAAAACTTTATACAAGTTGTGGATAGGTAGAGTGCCTAGTCTTAGACATCTACATGTTTAGGGTTGTCCAGATGAGGCTAGGCATTATAGGTCTAACGAAAGAAAATTAGACTCAAGAACCGTTGATTGTCATTTTGTAGGATCCTCTGAAAACTCAAGAGGTTTCAAATTTTACAACCCCTTGAGTAGATCCTTTTTCGAGACAGGAAATACAAAATTTATTGAGGATGGTGGGAGTGATGAAGTTAGGGAAATATCATATGAGAAATACATTGGCTATCCTAATATGATAACTACTAATGCAGCTGATAGTGAAATAGTTATCATTCCACATATAGTTGAAGTTGTACAACCTAAAGGGCTAGTTGACCAAGATATTCCCAACACCTCCAATACAAATGAAAGGTATATTGACTTAAACAGAAGTATTCCCTCCTATGGTTGAGTCTAACTCCCGACCATCTCAAGTTCAAGTGTCACTAAAGATATCCATTAGAAATAGGAGATTGACGATATCTCATGATTATGTATATCTCCAAGAGCATAAGTTTTACAGGATTAAAAGATGATTTCACATCCTTCCAAGAAGTTAAACAATGCCCTCATCCGAAAAAATAAATCAAAGTCATGAGAGAAGAGCTGAAGTTTAGGGTAGACAATAGCATTTGGGAACTTGTCGAATTACCTGAAGGTGTAAAACTTATTGGTTGTAAATAGATATTTAAAACCAAACAAGATTTCATAGCAATGTCAAAAGGTATAAATCATGTATAATCGTCAAGGGATTCACTCAGAAGAAAGACATTGATTATAAGGAGACTTTTTCACCAGTCTCGACGAAAAAATTTCTTAGGATAATCATGGCACTTGTAGCTCATTATGATCTATAGGTACACCAAATGGACGTTAATATTATGTTTTCAATAGAAACATTGAGGAAACTATATACATAATGCAACCGGAGATCGTTAAGATGGGAGATTCAAAGCATTTAGTATGTAAACTAAGAAAATCCATCTATAGGTTAATGTAGTAGGCATCTCATCAATGGTACCGAAAGTTTGATCAAGCGGTTTCTTCATTCAGTTTCAAGGAGAATTCAGTTGATCAATGCATATATTGTGGGGATGTTAGGCAGATATTTGAGTAATCCTGGACCAGAGCATTGGAAAGATATAAAGAGGGTTATACGGTATTTGCAAAAAATGAAAGATTATATGCTCACATATTGAAGATCAGATCATATGGAGATCATTGGATATTCAAACTTCTATTTTGCTGGATGCTTAGATAGCGGGAGATCCACCTCAAGTTATGTCTTCATTTTATTCGGAGGGGCTATATCATGGAAAAGTGTTAAACAAACACTAATCGTCACTTCCATTATGGAGACAAAGTTTATAGCCTGCTATAAAGCTTCCAACCTGAAGATATGGATGTGGAACTTTACCACAAGATTATAGATCCTTGGGGGCATTGACAGACTAATAAGGATCAACTGTGATAATAAAGTTGTAGAATTATATTCTAAGAATAATGACATAAAGTTAGCAGATCTACTCACCAAGCGCTTGTCAGCCAATGTATTTTTTCAAAGTCTAAAGTTCATTGAAGTCTAAATACATCGATATAAAATTTCTAGTGGTTAAAAAAAGAGTTCAAAGTGGTCAAATTTGTTAGGACCGGTAGGCCAGCTAGAGGGGGTGATTAGCTCTGATCTTTACTGGATAAAGATTTGTCACAGCGAAAACTGAGCAACGCTAACATCTCAGATTTTATTTGGTATCCACCATCTTGAGGTGACTAATCCAAGGGTCCACTCTCCTCACCATCTTAATCCACTATGAAAGATTTCCTTCTTGAGCTGGAGAAACTTATTACAAACTTATAAGAAGAAATACACTCAAAAATAAGAAAAATAACAAATGAAATCTTACAAGATTTATAACATGAGCTCTCTTTGCTTTTCTTGCTTTCTTTTAGAATGAAATCGCCTCTTGATCCTTGGAAATGCAGTAGCACTATGCTTCAAGGCCTCACTTGAAATGACGATGAAGATGAAGAAGAGTTCCGAAGGGATGCGCTATAAACCTACGCGAAAACCTTACATACCCACGACCTAGGGTTTCCTTAATCGATTACCACATCAGATCTAGCCGTTCAACGACTAGTTTTTGAAACTTAATCAATTAAGCATTGAAATATTCAACATATTTATGTGCTCTCGCACAATACAACAGTTATCGATTTAGCAATCAATTACAGTCCTCCTTAATCGACCTTAATAGATTATTCGATCGATTAAGAGAATGCTGAATCGATTACCCAATCGATTTAGTCTGTTTCTGTTCTCACAACACAACTCTCTCAATCAATCACCCAATCGATATCCTCGATTCACCTAGACTTCAATAGTCCCACTAAGACTTTTCTCATGTCAGTGTGTGATCTCCTCGATCCACCTAGACATTGTTGGGGATCGATGAACCGGCTAGAGGGGTGAATAGATTGTCACCCAAGTTTCGCGTCAGTTCTTCCTACAATGTTAGCGTGCGTAAGCGGAAATACAAATAACACAAATAAACAAACATTAATACAAACCCTTTACGTGGATCGGAGATAAAGCTCCTACTCCACGGTAGTTCGTAAGGTGAACAATCTCGATCCATCGGTGGATGAGTCGTCGAAAAGCCATCGGCTAGCTCGTATCGCTCCTTATGGGTAGAGAAACCTAACCACAACTTTAACAACATACCTGAGTACTTGTATGTTAGTACGAGCCCTAGAGCCAATTATGTGATGATTGACTAAGGACATTTTGTATCATATTCTATTATTAATAAAGGCATGTTTGATTATTATACTTACTTTGTATTTGTGCCAAATAACTAAGTATAATAATGTCCTTGGGTAGTAGGTTCTTATCTACATTATATCAATTGGTTGAATCGATAGTGAGATGATGTAGAGAACACTACTCTAAACCATTTCTAGTCAAGCATTAATATTCAAGGACAATATTAATGCATGGAGACTAGCATGTAGGTCAACTGATGAATTGGGCTCACAAGTCATGGATATGTGATATCAAGTTGACACATGGGTATACATTGGAGAATGTGTACTGAATGACCCACCATGAGAAAGTTTCATAGATTGTCATATGAGTGTCATAAACTTTCTCATGTGACTATTAGTATGAATAATCCTTAGACCTGAAGTCACTACGGTTCCCTACATAAGGAGTTATGTACTTTGGTATCGTCAAACGTCACCCGTAACAGGGTGGACTATAAAGGCGATCACTGGGTATGTAATGAATTATGCGGAGGGATGTGAGTGATGTAGATGGGATCTATCCCGCCCATATGACGGGAGTGATATCTGTGGACCCCTTGATCGAGTAGGACTACTAAAATGCATGGTCATGCTCAAATGAGTCAATATAAGATATTGAGCTCATTTGTTTGAGTGAGTTTACTCAGGGATCAAGAAACACAAGATTGACTGAGGATGACACGGTCTATGCCTCATTGGTCAATCTAGATATCGAGGATAGAAGGACAAGGTCATACATTATCGTAGTCATGGAGGTTAAGTCGGATCTTGACTTTTCTTGTTACTTGGGTAGCAATGATGCATTGCTAGATGTCACTCATTGCTTATATGTCTAAAGTGGTTTAGACATATTGCCAACGTTACGAGAACCTATTGGGTAACACACTAAGGACACGATGCTTCAAAGATTAATTGATCTTGGTTTGACTAAGATTTGATTCGAATTGGATTAATTGAGTTAGACTCAAGTGAATCCAATTAGATTATGGGATTGAGTCTAATTTGAGTTAGACTCATCTAGATTAGACTCAACCACTTAATTATAGATAATATTCATTAAAGGGTTTAATAAAATATTATCTAAGAGGAAGGCTAAGAGACATTCTATTCATTAGATGAATAGAATATTAAGAGTCTCAAGGGATACCAAGAGGCTTGGTATTCATTGGGTTTTATTAGCATTAAGATGAGAGTAGCTCAATGGATATACACCCTTGGTATTCATTAGATGAGTATAAATACCCCCCCCCTTGTCAAAGGCTAGAGGGTGCATCTATCTTCCTCTTCTTTCTTCCTCCTTGTCCATAACTCTCTAGTGGAGGTTCTTGTGCTTTGTGAACCATCCCAAGTTGCTAGCACAACTAAGGTGGTTCTTCTCCGAGGCGTAGATCGTGTTCATGTGGATACGCATAGAGGCACGGACACTTGAACGTGCAAGAGATCCGGCAAACCAAAGGACTAGCGGGATAAGCGAAGGGCACGCAACAAAGGTATTCCTATAAGATAAGAATTGTAGATCACTTTGTATGAGTTTTTTCTTTCGCATGGATCGCTCGTTGGATCTTATTTCCGATGCGATTTTAAATATATTTACCTATAGATCCCTACATTCTATACTACTAATAAGATTTACCCAAGCTTATTTCATCAACCATTGCCCAGCCAAACTGAACTATCTTAAATAAAGCTCGCAACTGAAACAGTTGTTACCAGTCAATTAGTGCCAACACCAGTCGACTATCAGCTGTTGAATTTGAACATTACAGCCCAACATTCGAATTCTAGCCGACACCAATCGACTGCATAAGAGATTAGTCGACTGATCTCTCTGTGCTCACTACTAGTCGACTAATCCCAAACCAGTCGACTACCCAAATCCTAAACCTAGAATTTCCCTTCTCGAGTACATTTCTCTCACACTCGGACCCTCACGACACAACTGACTCTTCCTTTGTAGCTTCGACCTATTGCCTGTTAGGATGTATACTAAAAGTCTTGCTTTTTGTATAAGACATCTACATTTTGAAAGAGAATCACAAAATCACATGTTGCATATTTATATTAGTATGTGCATAAAATGTCTGATACTTTGTATTGTAGATAACATGGTGTGTGGTGACGCATAGAAGATCATGTTATCAGTCCCTTGCATAATATAAGAAGAGGCTCACAACCGAGATAGAGTTGGACAAACCATCGAGATGGTTATAGTGTAATTAGGTGTGATTTGTCTTAACCATAGAATTACACTAGTGCTCTTTGTGTGTATTGAGTAGGACCAAAATAGAGGTAATCCAATTTAACTGACTTTATAATTGGATCAGACCTCGGTTATATTATGGAGTACATGCTCTGAATTCCGATATAATAACGGGCACATGTACTTAATAATTATTTCATTGATTTACTAATGGGCGAGATTTATTATGTTAAATCGATAGGCCTAGTAAATTGAAAAATAATGTTATTTGCATGGTGTGTCGTTGATTATAGACGGAATCCGTCTCCTGGTGAGTCGGGATGATGATGCCCCCTTGATGAGCTCATGAGGTTCATAATGTTAAATCTTGCAAGTGAACTATGGTCCAACATGATGATAAGGTTGAGTGGTACTAGTCAAGGAGTTAGAGGTTGATTAATTAAAATTGTCAGTAATTTAAATTAATCGACGGGGATTCGATATCTTAAACATGGGAAGATGGATGTACTCATAATAGGTGGAGCCCATATGAAAATATGGGGGTTGGTGAGGTGATTCAATGAGGGGCCTTTAGTGGAATGACTCCTCATTAATGGATCGCGTTTGGATCTATTAGCGGGCCAAGACCCAACTCCACATGGTCCCTATCGTAGCCCTATATATACCCCATGGTATCATGAAACCAAGGAGATTTAATCCATAATTAATCATCCAAAGCTACAACCCAAAACCCTAACCTTCTCCCCTACTCTCTCTCTCCTAGGGTTGTTTACGCCGGGTGAAGAGGAGGCAAAAGGAAGGTGATTTCTTCTCCATTCATCTTCATCTCTTCCTCCTCTTTGGTGTGAAGGATCAGCAGGTCTAGGAGGAGCAGCTTAGTGCTCGGCGTGGAGTAGAAGAGAGGGAGAAGGGCTGCCGGCGACAACTTCTTCCAAGGTTGCGGCGCCGGCTGTGAAGAGGAGAAGAAATCAGTTTCTTCTCCTTCTTCTTCTCCATTCTCTTCTTCTTTCTTCTCAACATCTTCTTCCTTGGCGTGCGTAAGCTATGAGCAAGGAGGAGAGGTGGTCAGCGGCCGGAAAACAAGGCTTCTCCCTTGTTGGCGCTAGCGGGTTTGAAGAAGAGGAGAAGGTGGCTGTGGGTTTATGTGGGAAGAAGAGGAGACCTTTTTCTCCCTTATTCTTCCACTTCTTCATCTTCCTCTTCATCTATACCTCAGCTTCCTTGTGGCCGGCGCTCCTTGGAGGTTGGTGGTGGCCGACGAGACCAAGGGAGGAGGTGGAGTAGCCGACGCAAACCCTAGGACCTAGTGTTTGTTGGTGCAAAGGAATAAGTAGGAAGAAGGGATTAATTGGTGACCCTTGGTGATTCCGGATCTTGGTTGATCGTCGACCACACGGCGTCCAAGAGGGGAGGGTCATACGGTAGAAGATTGTGAGGTAAAAGAATAGGTATAACTTCTCTTTGGCTCCTTTGTTTTTCTATCATTTTATGTGTGTTCTTAATTAATTATCATTGTTCATTAATTATTTGTTAATTAATTGTATGATAATTAATTATGTCATGGACCCTGAAAATAAACACAAAAACTGGCGATCCGCTCAAACTAATTAATTATTCATTAATTATGTCGTCTTTTCCACGACCAATTGGTTAGGCGAGTTACAAGGCCTTACCTTCAAGTTTGGCTAAGTTGTAACTCGAACTAATTAGTACAACGACGAGACGGTTGTTTGAGAGATAGGTCTCCATTCAGATTAAATTTTTAATCCGTAGACATGGAGAGGTCTCTCATGATCGACCAAGGTCCAAGCCACACCGCAACCAACATTGCCTTCAAGCCTTCTTCCACATGGGCTCTCGTCCCTCGGATGTATACAAGCCCGCGACTCATTCTCATGTCATCATTCGTGTATGCCTCGAAGTGCGCTTCCCTCAGCTCATCGTTCTTGCTTTGTCCATGGTCCCTTGGATGCATACAAGCTCACAATTTGTCTCCTCATGCCATCCTTCATTGGACCTGAAGCCGTCTAGCTAAGCCTATGTGTATCCTGCAAACCTGCATACTCAAATACACATATCAAAACACAAGGGTAAACCTAACTTAAACTCATTGCCCAAACATCAAAACACATGGTCACTCCAGACCATAGATTGCTCCAACAATCTCCCTCTTTTTGATATTTGGCAATACGTTTAAGTTAGGAAAAATAAATAGAAAATACAATGCTAAATATCAAATGGACTTACGTCGTCAAGGCTACACCTTGGACTTATACCATCAATGCAATGCACATAATACATAGATTCTATCATAACACATCCCCCATACCTAAACTTCCCAATGAGTTAGGATTTTTACTAAACGGGTTTTTAAGAACTTTTTCAAGGCTCCCCCTACATTGGACTTATAAAGGCTTTTTAAGAACCTATCACAAGGTTTCCCCTTTGCCAATAAATAAGCAACAAAGCTCCCCCTTTACGTAAGCTCCCACTTGACCTATGATTTCTTGCAAATGTGTGTTTGGTTTTCCATTTAAACCTAATACTTCTCCCCCTTTGCCGCACATTAAAATTGCTCCAACAATATCCCAATTATTGAATCCTTTAACTTCTAATGACTATAAACATTTTGAATTAACCCCCCAAAAGATTATACACAAGTTTACACTCATTTGGATACTTTACGATTTAGCTGAAAACAGTTTCAGCATGTATCAGACAACTAAGACAGTTACCAGTCGACTGATCCCTACCGAAACACAAACTCACAGTAGCATTAGTTGACTGACTTCTTCATTAGTCGACTGATCTTGTCGAAAATCCCATATAGTAGCTAGTCTCTCTCTAGACAGCATTGTTATCAGTCGACTGGTACCCTAATATTAGCCTATTCAGCATTTCTGACCTAATTTCAGAAATGCGCTAATAATTCCATAATTCTACAAAAATTTCCAAATTTTATGGAGATATTTGTGATACCAATATCTACCTGAGAAAAATACATGCAAAAATGTATCTATCACCAATCCTAAGATTGACACAAAACTCAAAACTAGCTAAATAGTTCAATTGAACCTTGACCAAAATTCCTAATTTTTACTTCCTCTTGATGTATCTGTCCATACCAAACCACCATGCATCCCTAGCATTGGTTTATATGGTATCTATACATCAAGAACTAATTTTCATGCAATAATACCCCATTGTCATATTTTCATACATGAAACAAAAATCCAATGTGTCAAAACCCAAGGATTGAGACTCAAATCCGTCTCCAAATCCTTTGGCACACTCCATGATCCATCTAGACTTCCAGAAGAAATCCACCCGAGATTCATTGACCATGAGTCCCAACTTGGCTCCTAGAGCTCTCCCTTGAGCTCTTAACCTTAGCCACCACCCTAAGTGACTCTTCTACAAATACAAGGTCACACTGGTATACCTTTGGTGACTTTTGACCTACAAACCTAACCTTCTTAACTTTGGACACTTTCTCTTCAGTTAAGATTTTCTGCCCCAATGTCGATTCTTCCTACAATGTTAGCGTGTACAAGTGAAAATACAAATAACACAAATAAACAAACGCTAACACAAATCATTTACGTGGTTTGAAGATAAAGCTCCTACTCCACGGCAGTCCGTAAGGTGGGCGATCTCGATCCGTCGGTGGATGAGTCCCCGGAACCCTCCAGCTAGCTTGCGTCGCTTCTTGTGGGTGGAGAAACTTTACCACAATTTTAACAACACACTTGAGCACTTGTAGACTACTGATAAGCTTTACCCAAGCTTATTTCGTCAACCTTTGCCCAGCCAAACCGATCTCTCTTAAATAGAGCTCGCAACTGAAACAACCATTACCATTCGATTAGTACCAACACCAGTCGACTGCTAGCTGTTGAATCAGAATGTTACAGCCCAACGTTCAAATTTCAGCCAATACTAGTCAACTGCATAAGAGATCAATTGAATGATCTCTCTGTGCTCACTACCAGTAGATTGGTCCCAGACCAGTCGACTGCCCAAATCCTAAACCTAGGATTTCCCTTCCCGACACTCGAACCCTCACGACTTAGCTGACTCTTCCTTTGCAGCTTCGACATGTTGCCTTTAAGTCTTCTTCCACTTTGACTCTTGTCCCTCAGATACTTACAAGCCCGTGGCTAATCCTTATGTCATTCTTTGCATATGCCTCGAAGTGCACATCCCTCAGCTCATCATTCCTGCTTTGTCCACAGTCCCTCGGATGCATACAAGCTCACATCTTGTCTCCTCATGCCATCCTTCACCGGATCAGAAGCCGTCCAGCTAAGCCTACGTGTATCCTACAAACTTGCACACTCAAATATACATATCAAAACACAAGGGTAAACCTAACTTAAACCCTTTGTCCAAATATTAAAACACATTGTCACTCCAGACCATAGATTGCTCTAACAGACATCACCTAGTCCCACTAGGACTTTTCTCGCGCCAGCATGTGATCTTCCCGATAGTCTGGACTTCAGCTAGTCTCACTAGGTGTGCCTAGCCCCATTAGGACTTTTCCTGTACTAGCGTGCAATCTCTCCGATCCACTTGGACTTCACCAGTCAAGTCTCCAGTCAACCTTGACCCACTTGACTCACCCAGTGTTCAAACTGTTGGGATCGATGGCATGACTAGAGGGGGTGAATAACTTCTCACCAAATTCGTCTTCTCTTCCTACAAATTAGTGCGCGAGCGGAAATGCAAACTAAACAATTAAAAATAATGCTAACACATAACCTTTTACATGGTTCGAAGATTGCTTGCTCCTACTCCACGGCGTGTCCTTGAGGTGGACGATCCCTCAATCTTTCGGTGGATTAGTCCCCGGCAATCTCCGACTAGAGCTTTCTCCTTCTCGGTGGAGAACAATTTATCACAAGACACTCTTCCCTTTACAATATTGAGTGTTAGGGTTAGGAGGAAGAGATAAGCTTTGGAAGCTTAAGCACTTGATCAAGAAGGTTTATCACTAAAGAGCTAACCTTTCTCAAGCCTTAAAGCCTCCCATTAAATAAAAGAGAAAGCTATTAACAAAATAGCTCAGCCCCGATACCAGTCAGTCAACTGATGTCAACCCCAGTTGACTGGTGTTCAGCGTGGACTGATCTTGTTACACACTCACACTCATCCTTTCCAAAGTCATTCTTTAAAGATATCTTCCTTTGTCTTTCGTCCCTCGAATGCATCTAAGCCCTCAGCTCGTCCCGATATCATCCTTCGCGTATGCCTTAAAGTTTGCTTCCCTCGGCTCCACTTCGTTGCTCCTCGTTCGGCGGTCTCAAGGATGCGCTAGTCTTCACCGACTCAAGGACCCAAGCATCAGGATGAAATCTCCCATATGTGTGTTCGACCACATCCTGCATGACTTAAACACACATCAAACCAATATGAAACCTAACTTAATCTGTAACACCCAATAATTTTCATGAATTATTAGGAATTTTTTTGAATTTTTTGGCAATTTTTCGAAATAAAAATAAAAAAAAAGAAAAGGGTCAGATGGAGGTTTGACCTCGCGACCACACGGCAAGCCAGTCCTTAAGCGGGCTCGGCTAACTGGAAGGTTGGGGGGTATCAAGCACAGAAAAGGATGGATCGAAATTATGTTATAGGTAAGTAAGTCATTTTCATGAAGAGGTGTTTCAACTTCCGCTTAAGTTGCGTTAAGTCCCCCTTTAGGTTATTGGAGTCGGCGGAAAAATAGGGGGCAAGGGGAGGCTGCGAAAATAGGGAGAAAACAAGAGTTTTCTTCCTCCTTCTTTCTCTTGAGTAGAGAACCTAGGGTTTTTTCTCTAAGGCCAAGGAGTGAAGTTTCTCGCAAGGAAGAGAAAAGGAGTCCTACACTAGGATTTTACTATATACTTAGTGAGTTTTCTTCAAGCAAAGGGGGGGTAAGTAGATCACTCACTGCAATAGAAGTAGTTTCGTCATGTATTTCTCGTTGTAGAACTATGTTTTGTGATCTAAGTGCATGCTTTAAGACTATTTTTAATTGTGTTTAAGTTTCTCAAGAAGACATATTTCTTATTATAGAACTTAAACTTAAGTAGGTTTTGTGTATGTGAATCTAAGCATGATAAGACCAAGTTCTTGAAAAGTCCCAAAAATGAGTTTTGGGTTAAGGGCACACAAGGTGCTCGATGAAAGTTTCAAGTAAGAAAGGTAAAGGTTTGTAGTGCTAGATTTATGAAAAAAAAAGATAGCTTGATAAGTATAAACATTATGAGTAAGAAAGTATTTTACTTTTGTGAAGTGACATGTACCGGGCAAATGAGAGACCCACAGAAAGTTAGAAATAAGCTTTAATAGGGTGCGGTGGCTAGCTACCCCGAAACCTATTAGGGATGCGGGCATTGGTATATTGATACCAGGTACAATGTCAAGGCCTAGAAAGTTGATTATTATTTTGAAGTATATGAGTATATGTAAGTGTTTTTAGTTAAATACATATTTTGTTAAGTATGTTAACGTAGTTATGTTACAAGCATGTTAAAAAGCAAGAGCAAGGAAGTTAGTGTTTTAAAGTATGGAAACGTATAAGTATCAAGTCTCAAAAGAAATCATGAGCATGTTAAGTTTGCAAGTGTTTTAATGCCAGTAAATGTTTTCAAGCATGATTGAGCATGATAATTATATGGAAGTTCCCATGTGCAAGTATTTCCAAGTGCATGTATTTTGAAGCGAGCATCCTTTGAAAAGAGCATGTTTATCATTGATCGCATGGATTTGTGAGTTAGGATTTACTTACTAAGCAAATCGCTTATTAGTTGCATTTCCTTCTATTGCAAATAAAGGTAAAGAAAAAGCATAAGCTAAGGAGGCGAACGGGACTTGCATTGATGTTCAGTGGCGGCGGAACCGTGGGAGAGATCGTTGGGTTAAGTCTTATAGAAACTTGTGGTTGGTGTTTTGGATTGGTAGAACGTAATGATTTTGTGTAAACTTTGCATAGAGACAAAGTTTAGTACAAACTCTAGTATAGATTTCATATGTTTTGATAGTTTATTAAATTCCGCAGAGATCCTAATTGCAAGTTAATGGGTTTGTTTTGGGTTGCTAAGATGTTTATAAAACTAGTATAGAGTATAGATTTGGAGTTATTTATCTATATGCTTTAGAAGTGTATGAATTATGGACCCTTGAAAGGTTTTCCCAGGTCTGAAACTGCAGCTTTCAGGCGTGCCAGTCGACTGGTTCAGATACCAGTCGACTGCCATATGGAACAGAACCCTTCTGTTCGATGCACCAGTCGACTGGTGCCGCGCACAGAAAGCTTCTGTGGCTGACACCAGTCGACTGACCTTCTAGCAGTTGACTGGTGCCATTGAAAAAAAAATTTCAGAGCAAGTTAAGGGAAGTCAAGTAGTTGTAACCTAAGGCTAAGGATAAGGTAAAGTTAAGGTTAAGTAAAAGTGACGCCCGCCTTAAGAAAGAGAAGTCGGGCCATCACATAATCATATTGACACACACATCAAAACCCATGATCTATCCGATCAAATTTGGATTGATTGCACCAACAATATCTCCCTTTTTGATGTGTGGCAATATATTTAAGTTAGGCACACAAAAAACAATTTGAAAATTAGATGCATAGTATACTAGGAAGCATAAACATGCAACCTCCCCCTTATCCTATGCCCTATCACATGATTTTTTAATTATGCACAAACATGAAGAAATAAGTTAAGTTCTAACTTAAACCCTTCAATTCTCCCCCTTTGACACCATTCAAATGATTGTACAAATTGATTCTAACCTATGGCATCAAAGTAAAACCAAGTTTTAAATTATGAAAACACCCATAAATCAGAAACTCAGGGTACCAATCGACTGATATCTGTCTCAGTTGACTGACCTCACCGAAATAATTCCCACAGAATTATCAGTCGACTAGTCCTCTGCACCATTTGACTAACACTAATCTGTTCCAAATTTTAACCTTTTAAGTTAAAATTCAAAAATAAGTCAAAAATTCTAGAAAATTTAAAAAATCATGAAATTTTACAAACATATTTCTTTTAATATCCTCTAATAGGAAAAAATATGTTTTCATGAAAAATCAAAATATTTTTGACTTTTTGACAAAAATTCAAAAACTTAAAAAAATCTTCAATTTTATATCAAGTTTAAGCCCTAGTTTTGAAACCATATATTTTTCAAATCAATGCACCAGCAAATAAAATATAAAATTATTTTCTAAACATTTAAAATGTCCAACTATGATCTATGGGCAAGATGTCCATTAATTAAATATTTATTTTCCCCATAGTTGGTCTATTATTACTAAATTGATACATTTAATAACTCATCAAAATGTCATAAGTACAAGTGAATTATTTGTATCATCCTAACATCTCATATGCACAAACAAAAATCATAAACCAAGTCATTATGAGATGTAATAAAGGTAATCTCTACTTAACTCATTTGATCATGAATTGTTATTTGGTTAAGTGCTCCCCCTTAAGGTCTCAAATCAACCATTTTTAAAAAATTTGAATTTTAGTGTTCATGATTGACTAACCTCAAATCCTCTAACCCTTGAGGATAGACTTTGACACCCAATAGAGATTCTTCCTAATTGGGTTAACCAAATATTTCTTGGGGATCTATTTTCTATCTAGGGTCTTGGTTTTTGTTGACCCCTAGCAAGCAAGCAATGGTAGGCTTTTTCATTATTTGGTTGACTATATCCTAGCCCCATTTTCTTGAAGCTTGCTCTTTGACTCCTAATGATCATATGTAGAGTGTTAGAGTCAATTTTAAATTTCCTAAGGGTCTTAGTAAGATTATCCACCTTTTCCCTTAATTCCTCATTTTCCTTTTCAAAACATGAATCATTTATACTAGACGAAGAGGAAGCATGCATACCATCCTGAAGTGTCATGGATTCTGGTTTTCATTAAGTATGCAAATCTCATTTTTCAAATATTTAATTTTCTTTCAACCTTTAAATAAATCATCATTAGTGCTAGAAATTATTTTAACTAAAGTAATAGTGGGTAGATTCTATACCTCACTTACCGAGACGTCCGAATATGATGTTTGTCCTCACCCTTCACTTAAGCTCCCTTCATCTTCACTTGAGCTCTTCCCTTCTTCAACTTCAGATGACGTAGAGGCAATGTCTTCAATTCCCATTAGAGCAAAATGAGACACATGGTGTTCTTCCTCTTCCGATGATTAAGGATCATCTTATGTTGCCTTTAAATTTTGTACCTTCTTTCCCTTTTCTTTTATTTTCTTCTTTTCTTCCTTCTTTTTTTCTTCCTTCATTTTCAAAAGAGGACAATCATCCCTTATGTGTCCTTCCTCTTGGCAATTGTAACATATTATTTTTCTCCTCCTACTTGAACTTCTTGAGTTTTTCCTAGCATGAGATTTGTTAGTTGAAAAATATTTAAAAGCTTTTCTCATTTTTCTTACCATGTATATCTCTTCATCACTATCCATGGATCCTCTTGATTCTTCTGAATCGGATGATGAGGTCTTCTTCTTCTTACCCTTTCCCTTGTTTGCCACAAGGGCTACTCCTCTTGGTTTATAGACTTCTACATCCAATCCTCCAATTCGGGTTTCATAGAGCTTCATGGTTAAGAAGAATTCATCTAGAGATCATTTCTCTAGATCCTTAGAAATGTAGTATGATTCCATCATTGTGCTCCAATTTGTGGTTCTTGGGAAGGCATTGATAGCTTTCATTAAGATATCCCGGTTGGAGAGTTGCTCACCTACACTTGTTAGTTCATTTAAAATTTTCATAATTCTTGAATGTAAACTAGATACCTTCTCTCCTTTGTCAAGCTTGATGTTGTTTACTTGGGATCAAAGAATGTCTCTTTTTGCCAATTTTGCTTCTGATATGCCTTCATAAAGCTCTATTAGCTTATCTCATAAATCCTTGGCACTTGTATAGCTTCCAATCCTTGTTATCTCATGTCGAGGAAGCACACTTAGAAGATAATGCAAGGCTTTTGAATTTACTAAGTGATCATCCTTTTGCTTCTTGCTCCACCTTATCTTTTCGAGTGGCTTATTCTCTTGATCTCTAGGTACTTCAAAACCATTTTCCATAATTAACATTATATCAAAATTGATATCGAAAAATACCTCAATCCTTTTTCCACCAAGAAAATTCTCCTTCAAATTTGGGTGGTTGGATGTGCAAGCCAGCCATTTTGATGAAATTGCTCTTCTAGGCAGTTAGTCCATTGAAGGGCGACCTTGCGCTCTGATACCACTTGTTGGGATCGATGACATGGCTAGAGGGGGTGAATACAATTACTTGTTCTTCCTACACGGTTAGTTGCACTAGCAGAAATACAAAATAAACTATAAAGAGCAATGCTAACACTTATCGTTTACGTAGTTCAGAGATTGCTTACTCCTACTCCATAGCATATGCTTGAGGTGGACGATCCCTTAATCCTTCGGTGAATTAGTCCCCGGCAATCTCCGGCTAGAGCTCACTCCTTTTCAGTGGAGTTTAACCTCCCATAATGTCTCTCTTCCCTTTACAAAATAAGAGCTAGGGTTTAAGATAGTAGGCTTGGAAGCTTGAGCATTTGAGTAAGAAGGTAATTTTTCAATGAACACAACTAACCCTTCTCAAGTCTCAAGCTCCTCTTTAAATAGAGGAGAGAGTATTAATAAAATAGCTCAGCCCCAACACCAGTTGATTGCTACCAAGCCCAGTCGACTGGTGTTAGCCAAACAGCTAGTTTTCGAACCGACCAGTCGACTGCCATCCAAACTAGTCGACTGATCCTGCTGTTCGAAACTTATAGAAAGTTCAGTCGACTGGTGCCCCTACCAGTCAATTGATCTTGTTACACACTCACACTCATCCTTTCTGGAGTCGTCCTTTGAAGCTTTTATCCTTTGGCTCTCGTCCCTCAGATGCATCCAAGCCCTCAGCTAGTCCTGATGTCATCCTTCGCATATGCCTTGAAGTCTACTTCCCTCGTCTCCACTCCGTTGTTTCTCGTCTGACGGTCCCTTGGATGTATCATCCTTCACCAACTCAAGGACCCGAGTACCAGGATGAGATCTCCCATATGTGTGTTCCACAAGTCCTGCATGACTTAAACACACATCAAACCAATATGAAATCCTAATTTAATCATATTGACACATACATCAAAACCCATGATCTTTCTGATAAAACCTGGGTCAATTGCACCAACACTCCTTAGGGATCCAATTCCTATCTAGGGTATTAGTTTTTTATTGTCCTCTAGCAAGTAAATAATGATAGGTCTTTTCATTGCTAGAATCCTTGTATCCTAAATCCGTTTTCTTGAAACTTACCCTTTGACTCCCAATGATCATATCTAGGGATTTTGAGCCAATTACAAACTTCTTAAGGGCTTTAGTAAGGTTATCCACCTTTTCCCTTAATTCATTATTTTCCTCTTCTAAGCATGAATCATTTGAACTTTAGAAAACATACATATCATCCTTAAGTGTCATGAATTCTAATTTTTCTCTAAGCATGCAAATATTATTTTTTTAATATTTAATTTTCTTTTTAGCCTTAAATAAGTTATCATTAGTACTAGAAATGATTTTAACAAAAGTAATAGTGGGTAGATTGTATACCTCACTTACCGAGACATCTGAATTCGAAGTTTGACCTCCCCCTTCACTTGAGCTCCCTTCATCATCACTTGAGCTCTTTCCTTTTTCAACTTTGGATGATGTAGAGACAATGTCTTCAATTTCCATTAGGGCAAAATGGGACACATGATATTCTTCCTCTTCCGATAATGAAGGATCA
This sequence comes from Boesenbergia rotunda, assembly GCA_024364735.1. Taxonomy (NCBI): domain Eukaryota; kingdom Viridiplantae; phylum Streptophyta; class Magnoliopsida; order Zingiberales; family Zingiberaceae; genus Boesenbergia; species Boesenbergia rotunda. Next base: position 145,256 of record JAGFNQ010004079.1, read on the forward strand.
TCTCATATTGCCTTTAAATTTTGAACCTTTTTGCCCTTTTCTTTTGTTTTCTTCTTTTCTTCTTTCTTTTTCTCTTCCTTCTTCTTCAAAGGGGGCAATCATCCTTATGTGTCCTTCCTCTTGGCAATTGTAGCATATTATTTTTTTCTGCCTACTTGAGCTTCTTGTGTTTTTCCTAGCATGAGATTAGTTAGTTGAAAAATATTTAAAGGCTTTTCTCATTTTTCTTACCATGTATGCCTCTTCATCACTATCCATGTATATGTAGAGATCTATGGGAAAAAATATTTAAAATTCACAGCAGAAATAAGATCCCTTGAGCGATCCATGCGAAAGAAAACTCATACAAAGTGACCTGTACACTCACATACACATATTAGTACACAAGAGAAAGCCTAACTTAAACCCTTTGCTCAAACATCAAAACACATGATCACTCCGGATCACAGATTACCTCAACAATCTCCCCCTTTTTGATGTTTGGCAATACGTTTAAGTTAGGGAAAACAAAAAGTAATAGATAGCAAGAATAATGCTGAATAAATGCATATGCAATGCATACATGGATCCTATCCCAAGGCATCCTACAGCTAACCCTCCAGGTTAGGAATTTTCCGAAATGGGATTTTTAAAACCTATCCCAAGGCTCCTCACACCTAACCCTCCAAGTTAGGAATTTTTACCAAAACGGGTTTTTTTTAAAGCTTCTCCAAAGCTCCCCCTCCATTGGACTTACAAAGGCTTTTTAAGAACCTCTCCAAGGTTCCCCTTACGCCAAGAATGGAGCAACAATGCTCCCCCTTAATCTCAACTCCCCCTAAACCTAGGGTTTCTTGCAAAGGTATGTTTGGTTTCCCAAATTAAACCCAACACTTCTCCTCCTTTGCCTAACATTAAAAAGAACCCAACAATATCTCAATCATTGGTTCTTTTAATCCCTAATGACCATAAACAATGTGTACTAGCCCCCCATACACTTGTTTTGCCCCCATACACTTGTTTTGCATTATTTGGACACATATCCAGCTGTTGAAACTTAATTCAGCCTTTACCAGTCGACTGATACTCTGAAAATCAGAATTTCAGCCTTTCTGACGAAATTCAGAAATGCGCCAGAAATTCCACAAATCTCCAAAAATTCTCAAATTTTGTGGAGACATTTATGGTACCCATACCTACTTGGGAAAAATACATTCCAAAATGTATCTATCACCATTCCCAAGTTTGACATAAAACTCAAAACTAGCTAAAAACTTCAATCAAACCTTGACCTAAAGTCCTAGTTTTGGTTTCCTCTTGATGTCTTTGCCCATGCCAACCCACAATGCGTCCCTAGCATTGATTTACATGGCAATTACACACCAAAAATCAATTTTCATGCAATATGACCCTAATGTCATATTTCCATGCATGAAACTCACAAACACCGTGCCAAAACCCAAGAATTGAGACTCAAGTCCGTCTCCAATTCTTTTGGAACACTCCATGGTCCATATAGACCTCTAGGAGCAACCCTCCCAAGGTCCATTCACCATATATCCCAAAGGCTCCTAGAGCTCCCCCTAGAGCTCTTAGCCCTAGCCACCTCCCTAGGTGACTCAACCATCACTAGGCCACATCGGTATTCCACCGGTGACTCTTGGCCTACAAACTTAACACTCTTAACCTTAGACACCTCGTCTTTGGTTAAGTCCTTCTTTTTCCCTTTAAATGGCATCCCTTTGCCATTTTGGACTCCCCTTCTTGCCATAATCATATGCTATCCCAGCATATCTCTTTCCCTTAGCATGGGAGTTCTAAGACCGATATCCTAATCCCGATCTATCATAGTTGGGTTTCAAACTACCCAACACCATATCTAGACCCTTAGATCCAATAGTGAATCTCTCTAGGGTTTTCTCTAATTTATCAAGCTTTTCCCTTAAAGCTTGATTTTCCCTTTCTAGGTTCCTAAACCTAGAATCCATATGTCCACTTTGGACATTCCTAGACCTATCCATTTCTCTAGGCATATTTCTCTCCCTCTTGGGGTTAATGCCTTGGTCCTTAGGTCTATAGGTCTTTGATTGTTCATGATGCATGACCTTCCTAGGGTTATAATCTACCTTGTTAACCCTATACCTATCATTATACTTAAATCCAAAATTATGCACCATTAAGTATTTTTCATTAAATCTAGCATACATGGATGGATAATTAACCCTATTTTTATCATGCATAGAGGAACTTGAAATTGAATTGTGTTTTAACTTAGGGTTAGAAATTACCTCCCTTACCCTTGTAGTTCCTCCTTGATGTAGATTTCTTCTCTTCTTCCTTTCCTCTTTCTCTCATCTTCTTAAGTGCTCCATTTTCTTGAGCTCCCCACTCTTTTGGTACTTTGTGTGGTAGTGCCCTAGCTCACCACACGTAAAGCATCGAATCTTCTTTTTCTTTTCTTGGGCTTCTCCATTCCTACAATTCATGTTAGATTTAAATTGAATGGACCCGGGTTTAGATAATACCTCCTTCTTACCATTTGATCACTTGTCCTTGTAGTGCCCCTTTTCGTTGCACCCAAAGCATACAATGTGTTCCTTTTTCCTCGCTTTGGTGGAGGTAGAGGCTAGGTTGACTTCTTCTTCAATCTTGGATGAGGTGGATGCTTCCTCTTGATCCGGGATTGATGAGGGTCTCTCCTCCCCCTCAATATTTGAACTTGATACTTCCTCTTCCCTTGATGAGGTTGATGATCTCTCACTCAATTCCTCTACCTCACTTGAAGATGTTGATACTTCTCCTCCTTTTTCCTTCTCTTGGACCATCGAATCCACTTCTTTTGATTCTTCCACTATTTTGACTAGTGTAGATTTCTCAGGATACTCTTCTACCTTTTTCCACAACTCACATGCATCTTTGTACTCACCTACACAACTCAAAATATTATTGGGCAAAATATTTATCAAAATACTAATCTACCTCACTTGAAGATGTTGATACTTCTCCTCCTTTTTCCTTCTCATTGTTGCTCCTTGTGGGTGGAGAAACCTCGCCACAATATCTCGGACACTATCTGGGCACAGATGACTACTAACTCACTTTACCCAAGCGAGTTTCGTCAAGAAAACCAGCCCTAACCGAGTCCTCTTTAAATAGAACTCGGGCTGGAAAACCCGTTGGCAGTCGACTGGTCCCAGGGCAGTCGACTGCCACCACTCAGATTCGACCGTTGGCATCCCAACGTTCGAATTCTGGTGACTTACCAGTCGACTGCCAAAATGGCAGTCGACTGGTCCAGGGTCCAGAACCTACTGTGAGTTTTGGCGGTCGACTGGACAACCCCCAGTCGACTGCCCAACTTACAACAGCACTCCCACTCACTCTCTTGACCCTCCTCCACGCGTGCCTTCAGGTCCACTCCTTTGGCTTGCCCCTTGAAGTCCTCTTTCACCGGCTGTCATCCCTCGGATGCGCACGCAAGTCCTCGACTTGCCTCCATGCCACCCTTCACGTGTACCCTTTGAAGTCCACTTCCCGGCTTGCCCTTGGAGTCCTCCTCCCTCGGCTCTTGTCCCTTGCCTCAGCTGACTCTTCACCAGCAGCCTTAACTATTGCTTTCGCGCCATCTTCATCTTCGGCCCTCGTCCCTTGGATGCACACAAGCCTCCAGCTTGTCTCCATGCCATCCTTCACGTACGCCTCGAAGTCCGTGCCCCTCGGCTCATCATCCTTGCTATATCAGGTCCCTCGGGTGCACACAAGCCTCCAGCTTATCTCCATGCAACCCTTCACTATACTGAAGCCGTCCAACCAAGTCAATATGTGTAAACCTGTACACTCACATACACATATTAGTACACAAGAAAAAGCCTAACTTAAACCCTTTGGCCAAACATCAAAACACATGATCACTCCGGATCACAGATTGCCTCAACATAATCTAGATGAGTCTAACTTAAATTTGACTCAATCCCATAATCCAATTAGATTAACTTGAGTCTAACTCAATTAATTCAATTCGGATCAAATCTTAGTCAAACTAAGATCAATTAATCTTCGAAGCATCGTGTCCGTAGTGTGTGACCCAATAGGTTCTCATAACGTTGGCAATGTGTCTAAACCACTTTAGACACATAAACAATGAGCGGCATCTAGCAATGCATCATTGCTACCCAAGTGACGAAAAAGTCGAGATCTGACTTAACCTCCATAACTATGACAATGTATGACCTTGTCCTTCCATCCTCGATATCTAGATTGACCAATGAGGCATAGACTGTGTCATCGTCGATCAATCTTTGTGTTTCTTTATTCCCGAGTAGACTCACTCAAACAAATGAGCTCAATATCTCATATTGACTCATTTGAGCATGGTCATGCATTTTAATAGTCCTACTCGATCAAGGAGCCCACAGATATCACTCCCATCATATGGGAGGGATAGATCTCATCTACAACACTCACATCCCTTTGCATAAATTATTACATACCCAGTGATCGCCTTTATGGTCCACCCTGTTACGGGTGACGTTTGATGATACCAAAGTACATAACTCTTTGTGTAGGGAATCGTAGTGACTTCAGGTCTAAGGACTATTCCTACTAATAGTCACATGAGAAAGTTTATGACACTCATATGACAATCTACGAAAGTTTCTCATGGCAGGTCAATTCAGTACACATTCTCTAATGTATACCTATGTGTCAACTTGATATCACATATCCATGACTTGTGAGCTCAAGTCATCAATTGACCTACATAATAGTCTCCATGTATTAATATTGTCCTTGAATATTAATGCTTGACTAGGAATGGTTTAGTATAGTATTCTCTACATCATCTCACTATCGATTCAACCAATCGATATGATGTAGTTAAGAACCTACTACCCAATGACATTATTATACTTAGTTATTTGGCACAAATATAAAGTAAGTATAATAATCAAACATGCCTTTATTACTGATAGAATATGATACAAAAAGCCCCTAGTCAATCATCACATAATCGGCTCTAGGGCTTCTACTAACAATCTCTCACTAGCACTAGTGTCAATCACTGTAATATCTAATACCCAGTGACCTAGTGTGATCATCATGCTTTTTCTATGCCAAAGATTTGGTCAAAGGATCCGCGATGTTAGCATCAGTGGATACTCTGCATATCCTCACATCTCCTCTATCGATGATCTCTCGAATGAGATGGAAGCGCTATAGTATGTGTTTGGTCCGCTGATAAGAGCGAGGTTCTTTAGCCTGTGCAATAGCCCTACTGTTGTCACAAAAGAGGTCTATCGGGTCTGATATGCTAGGAACCACACTAAGCTCTGTAATAAATTTCCGGATCCAAACAGCCTCTTTTGCTGCATCAGACGCAGCAATATACTCGTCCTCTGTTGTAGAATCTGCGACTGTGTCCTGCTTCGAACTCTTCCAGCTCACAGCGCCACCATTCAAGAAAAATACATATCCTGACTGCGATCTGAAATCATCCCTGTCGGTTTGGAAGCTTGCGTCACTATAACCCTTTACAGCTAGCTCCTCATTGCATCTAAATATCAAGAAATATTCTTTCATCCTTCGTAAGTACTTAAGAATATTCTTGACAGCTATCCAGTTACTTTCACCTAGATCTGACTGGTATCTGCTTGGCATGCTCAAAACATACGGGACATCTGGATGAGTACAAAGCATGGCATACATGATAGATCCTATAGCGGATGCATAAGGAATCTGATCCATGAGGTCTCTCTCCTCCTTAGAAGAGGGACATTGAGTCTTCGAAAGACTCACACCATGTGGCATCGGCAGAAATCTCTTCTTGGAATTCTGCATGGCAAAACGATTAAGCACCTTGTCAATACATGTACTCTAACTTATGCTAAGCAGTCTCTTAGGGTGCGTTTGGTTGGGAGTTATTCTTGATAACCTTGGTTATCCATCCAAGGTTACCAATAAAAATCTTATTTGGTTTAGATAATCAGCGATTCCCAAGTAATGATCGATGTTCGACACGTCAGCAAAAGGGGCATGTAACTCGGAATCGGAAAACCTTAGGAAAGTAAGGTTTTTCTTGATTTCGGGGTTATGAAACTTATCTTTCCAAAATTATCCTCCAATATTTACCTTAGCAAAAGTGTCATTATTCGCGGGCGGCCACCGGCAACAACGGTGGGCGACCACCGCCGACGACCGATGACCGACGACCGCCGACAGCCGACGACCGGCAATGACGGTCGACGACCATTATTCACGGCTGACAATCGGCAACAACAGCCGGCGACCACCGCTAGCGGCCGGCGACCAAGGGTACGAATATGTATATAATATCATCTTACTTTTTTATTTTAAATTTATAAGCATATAATATTATTATACTTAAATTTAACTAAAGGGTAATACGGTAAAATATTATATTATGTCATAGACTATTACCTCCAAACAAATAAGATTTTATTTTATTACCTAAATTGAACCAAACAACTTCAGGTTATGTTTCATTCCCCATTACCTTGGTTATGTTATTACTTGGTAATCACATAACTAAGGTTATATCTGATAACTTGAACCAAATGCACCGTTAGATCTATCTCTATATATCTTGATGCCTAGGATATAGGTTGTTTCACCTAAGTCTTTCATTGAAAAACAATTCCCTAGCCACGTCTTCACAGACTGTAGTGAAGGGATATCATTTCCAATAAGGAATATGTCATCCACATACAAAATTAGGAAGATAACTGTGCTCCCACTAACCCTCTTATAGACACAGGGTTCATCTTCATTCTTGATGAAACTAAATGCTTTGATTACATCATCGATCGAAGATTCCAGCTTCGAGAAGCTTATTTTAGCCCATAAATGGACCTTTGCAACTTACATACCTTTCCAGCATGCTCTGGATCTACAAAACCCTCAGGTGATATCATGTACACATCCTCGAGTAGATTCCTATTTAGGAATGTGGTTTTGACATCCATCTGTCAGATCTCGTAATCATGGTAAGCTGCAATAGCAAACATGATCTGAATAGACTTAAGCATCGCAACTGGTGAAAAGGTTTTATCATAGTCGATACCATGAATCTGCTTGAAACCTTTAGCTACCAACCGCCCTTTATAGGTATGCATAAGACTATCCATGTCAGTCTTTCTTTTAAAGACCCACTTACACCCAATGGGTTTAATCCCCTTAGGTGGATCAACTAAAATCCATACTTGGTTAGTATACATGGATTCCATTTCAGACCTCATGGCCTTAGCCATTTCTCAGAATCTGGGCTCATCACAGCTTCTTGATAGGATGTAGGCTCATTCAACTCAACAAGCATAACGTCATCATGGTCAGACAAGAGAAATGAATATCTCTCAGGCCGACGACGTATCATATTAGATCTGTGAAGAGGTTGGTTTACTTGAACAGGTTGTTGCTCCATAACTTCTTGTGCAACAATCTCATGATCCACAACATCTTGTGGTGCCTATTCAATGTCCATCAAGACCTCTGTACTATCTGCATCTTGAACTTCTTCAAGATGGATTTTACTTCCACTATTTCTTCTAGAAATAAACTCTTTTTCTAGAAAAACGTCATTTCTAGCGACAAATACTTTGCCTAGAGTTGGATTGTAGAAGTAATATCCCTTCGTTTACTTGGGATATCCTACAAAATAGTACTTATCATATTTGGATCCTAGTTTATCTGAGACTTAACGTCGAACGTAAGCCTCACAACCCCAAATCCTCATAAAAGACATCGTGGGACTCTTTCCAGTCCATATCGTATATGGTGTCTTTATGACGGCCTTTGATAGAGCTCGGTTAAGTGTGAAAAGAGTCATCTCTAGAGCGAATCCCCAGAAGGAAGTAGGAAGATCTGTCTAACTCATCATCGATCATACCATATCTAATAGGGTACGATTTCTCGCTCGGGCACACCATTCCACTGTGGTGTTCTAGGTGGAATGAGTTGGGATATGATCCCACACTCAGTTAGATGGTCACGAAACTCTTGGCTAAGGTATTCACCACCTCGATCTGATCGAAGCATCTTAATATTCTTGTCAAGTTGGTTTTGTACTTCACTTTTGAATTCTTTGAACTTTTCAAAGGATTTCGACTTGTGTTTCATGAGATACACATAGTCGTATCTACTAACATCATCAGTGAAAGTGATGAAATACTGATAGTCTCCTCTAGCTGTGACATTGAAAGGGTCACATACATCAGTATATATGAGTCCTAATAAGTCTGTCGCTCTTTCGCCATGTCCACTAATTGGAGTCTTGGTCATCTTGTCTAGAAGACAAGATTCATATATCTCATATGATTCAAAATCAAATGAGTCTAGTAATCTATCCTTATGGAGCTGGGATATGCGACTCTCATTTATATGACTTAAGCGACAAATGCCAAAGATACGTTTGGTTCAAATCATTTGGTTTGAACCGTTTGGTATTTATGTTATAGATTGGGTTCTCTAAGTCTAGAATATAGAGTCCATTCATAAGTGGTGCACTAAAATAGAACATGTCATTTAACATTATAGAACAACATTTGTCCTTTATGATAAATGAAAAGTCTTTCTTATCCAAACAAGATACAGAAATTATGTTCATAGTTAGTGCAGGTATATAAAAGCACCCCTCTAGTTCTAAGATAAGCCCAGTGGGCAAAGACAAGGAATATGTTCCTACAGTTATAGCAGCAACTCTTGCGCCATTGCCTACTCGTAGGTCCACTTCGCCCTTTGTCAACGATCTAGCTCTTCAAAGGCCCTGCACATTAGTACAAATGTGAGATGCACAACCGGTATCTAATATCCAAGAAGAAGAAATAGATAGATTGACTTCTATAACAAAAATACCTGAGTCAGAAGTCTCACTTCTTTTCTTCTTTACTTCCTCTAGGTAGACTTTGCAATTCTGCTTCTAATGACCGGTCTCACCACAGTAGAAGCAGGTCCCTTCCTTAGACACCTTGCCTTTGGCCTTCAGTGCAGTAGAGTTGGCCTTTCCTTTGGCTTGGGTCTTACGCTTGCCCTTAGGTTTCCATTTTGCTTTGCCCTCTGTACCATCAGTATATTACTAGTCTTGGTTTTCTTGAGATTGAGTTCAGCAGTTCTCAACATGCTGAGCATCTCAGGCAATGGCTTGTCAATTTCATTCATGTTATAGTTTATGACAAATTGACTGTACCCTTCCGGCAACGATTGCAGGATAAGGTCCGTGGCTAATTCTTGGCCTAGTGGAAATCTCAATCTTTCAAGGTTCTTGATATACCCAATCATCTTGAGTACGTGAGTTCCTACGGGAGTTCCTTCTTGCATCTTGCATGTAAATAGGGCCTTAGACACCTCAAATCGGTCGTGCCTAGCTTGCCCTTGATATAGTTGTTTTAGGTGCTCAACTATATCATGTACATCCATGTTCTCATGTTGCTTCTGAAGCTCAGAGTTCATGGTGGCAAGCATGAGGCATGATACATCGAGTGCATCATCCTGATGCTTCTTGTAATCATCTTTTTCCGCACGAGTAGCGGTAGTGGTGGGTGCTTCTGGAAGAGGTTGCTCTAGGATGTACAACTTTCATTCTTGCTTGAGGGCGATCCTCAAGTTTCTGTACCAGTCCAGGAAATTAGCTCTGTTAAGCTTGCCCTTCTCAAGGACGGATCGCAAAGAGAGAGTATTTGTTGTGTTAGATGACATGGTGATCTACAACAGTAAAATATACAGAAATAAGTATCATATCTAGATCATTTAATTAGGTCTGTAATTAAATGATACTCCCACTGAATCGTAGAGATTTGATAGGGTTAGTCATGGATGTAGGCAAACTCAATTTGCCAATACAACTAGCTCCAAACCAAAAGTAGACCATATGCATGTGGGACAAGATCCATATTGTTGGGACCTTGACGTACTGTTAGAGGGGTGAATAGTCGTTCACCCACTTCAATCGCGATTTCTTCCTACTCGTGTTAGCAAGCGCAAGTGGAAAACTTAACTACAAACTAAAATAATGCTAACACCAAACCTTTACGTGGTTCGGAGATGATACTCCTACTCCACGGATGTCCGTAAGGTGGACGATCTCGATCCGTCGGTGGATGACTCCCCAGAACACTTCCGGCTAGCTCTTGTCGCTCCTTGTGGGTGGAGAAACCTCGCCACAAATGTTTGACAACTTCTGACCACTTGTAGGCTACTAACAAGCTTTACCCAAGCTTATTTCGCCAAAGCCTCTCAGCTAAAAAAACGAGCTCTCTTAAATAGTGCTCGATGCTGAAAAGACCGTTACCAGTCGACTGGTGCTAACACCAGTCGATTGGTCCACTTGAATTCAAACGCCACAGCCCATCATTTCGAATTCTAGTCGACACCAGTCGACTGATGGAAGGATCAGTCGACTGATCTTTTGTGCTCTACGTCAGTCGACTGATCCAAGCATCAGTCGACTGCCAACTCCCTAAACCTAGGGTTTCCCTTCTCGAGTACAATTCTCTCAGCACTCGAACACTCACGACTTAGCTGACTCTTCATCCAACAGCCTCGACCTGTTGCCTTTAAGCCTTCTTCGACTTTGGCTCTCGTCCCTCGGATGCATACAAACCTGTGGCTCGTCCCCTCATGTCATCCTTCCCGTATGCCTCGAAATTCACTTCCCTTGGCTCATCGTCTCTACTTTGTCCACAGTCCCTCAGATGCACACAAGCCATAGCTTGTCTCCTCATGCCATCCTTCACCGGAGCCGAAGACCTCCAACTAAATCTATGTGTATCCTACAAACCTGCACACTCAAATACACATTTTAGATCAACATGAAACCCTAACTTAATCATATTGACACACATATTAAAATTCATAATCTACCTGATTACACTTGTGTTGATTGCACCAACAATCTCCACCTTTTGATGTGTGGCAATATGTTTAAGTTAGGTACAAAGATAACAATTAAAAATTAAAGACATAGTAAATTAAGAAGCATAAACATGCATCCTCCCCCTTAACCTATGCCTCCACACATAATTTTCAATTTTGCATAACCACAAGTTAAGTTAAAAACAACTTAAACCTCTCACTGCACCCCCTTTAACACCATCATAAGGATTGGTCCAAGCAATATTAACCCCTAGTATTAATTTGGGACAAGCTTTCTTCTCTGAAAGTCCCTGAAATTAGAAACTATAAGCACCAGTCAACTGCATCAGCTATCAGTCGACTGGTGCCTTTGAACTGCAAACCCACAGAAAGTTCTGATACAGATCAGTCTGAAACTTCAACTTCTGAGCCGAAATTCAGAAATTCCTAACAAATTCCATTATATTCAAAAAATTCTGAAATTTTATAAACATATTTCTTAAGATGTATTTTAACATAAAAAAATACATTTTCATGAAAACATCAAATATGTTTGACTTTTCGACCAAAACTCAATTCTTTTGAAAACATTCAACTTTGTATCAATCCTACTTTCTAGTTTTGAAACCATGTGTTTTCTAAGTCTATCCCATTACTCCTTAAACATAGAAATATTTTCAATCCTCCTCCTTTTTCTTATATTAACACTAGAGAAAGAAGAAGTGATCAAAGCTCTCCCTTTATACCATAATCTCTTGATAGAAGGTATATTGAAATTTATCATATAACCATAAAATCATGTATGCACAACCCACAACTAAAGTTATAACATTTCATATAAGCAATACTAAATTCATACGAAACCATAAATAAGTACCACAAAAATCCTCAAGTATTACAATATGAAATATGGTGTTTGAGAGATAATGGAAGAATATGCTCAAGCTAAACACACTCTCAACACCATCACCTCTAAGTCATGTTGAAGCTATGCATTATCGCCAGGAGGAGGAGGAGAAGGGGCTTGGTACATCAGGTCCCAGCGCTGCATCATCTCATACATATCAGCCTGACGCTGCTGAAAGCTCTGAAAGTCCTCCCTGAGTATGTGAACCTCCGTCGTCAGTCCGTGAATCTCCCCCTCCAGTCGGGAGAACCGCTCCTCTGTAATCCCCGCAGGAGCAGCAACAGGCGCAGCAGCAGGAGCAGACTCCTCCTCATCATCAGAACTAGAGGATACATGGTCACGTCAAGATCATCACTCCCTGTTGTCTCTCAATCCCAGCCAAGGAGAGCTGCCGAGAACCTATCTGATCGTAATCCTTGGACAGCTGATGAAACTAACCTCTAGTGATGTCAATACCTCTAGATGCAAAGAATTCGGTCAAAATATGAACGAATAGCATGTAGATCTTCCGATGAACCTCATGTGAAAAATGCACAATAGACATAAATATCTGACGGGCAATGTCAATGTTCAGCCTCCTCTCTAAAGTATACATCATCACTAGGTGAGGTAGCCGAATCTTGGACCTCCCCTTGATAACAATAGGCAAAATGCAGTCTAGGACAATTTTATAAAGGATGTTGCTAACTGCAGTCATGCGCTTAGCTATAAAAATATGCTGCAGAGGAGGTCGAGGATTATTGAAATAATGGCGGTGGATTTGATCAATGATCACATTAGACAATGTTAAAGGCTCAATGACATTTGGGAAGCATGTAAATGAGTTTTTCGAAACCCGACACCCTAAGAATGACCCTAACAATGCAGGTGAAAAAGAAATGGTGACGACTCCCCCTACCATGGACTCATATGTCATGCCATCAGTACTAGTGTAGGCAAGATTTGCATAAAATTCCTTGCAGAAATCAATATTTATATAATGCTGACAATACATTAACTTCTCCAACCCATAATGGGTGATAATCTCAATGATATGAGGAGTAATCTCCTGAATATATAACCGATTGAGATATTGACAATTCATTAAAATAAAGTCAACATTCTCAAATTTTCGCCGGCATGCCTCGGAACGAAACCAAGGTGTCATAGGATCTATGGGAGGCTGTCGGGACGTTCCCTCACCAACCCTTCATTTTTTCCTAGTCCTAAAATTCAAATACCATATGCATGTACCAAGAATGACCCAACCAAGAGGGAAAAACAAGGTAAATAGGCAAAATATAGAGAGTTAGTCATGAATCATGGACTAAATGAGAAAAATGAAGTAAACAATTTGTTACCGTCTCTCCATTCGTTGTATGATAGATAATGATCAAACTTGACTCAAGAAAGGGAGCTTCTCTTGCCCTAGGTTCGGATCTAAGGTGGAGGAAAGCTAGAAACAAGATTTTAGGACCTTGGGAAGCCTTGGAGTAGCTGGAGAGGTCGAGAGAGAGGAGTGGCAGAAAGAGCGGCACTGAAACCCTAGGTTCGGCTGCCCCCACGCGGGTTATTCTTTTAAAGATTCGCAGCATCAGTCGATTGCCCCCTAGGCCAGTCGACTGATGGACTAAATAGAAAGATCAGTTGACTGATAGATGATCAGTCGACTGATGCATAGAAGACCCTAGTTTCTGCACTGAACTGCACTAGTCGACTACCACCTGCACCAGTCGACTGGTACCCTACATTTTCAGCATTTCTGACCCAATTTTAGAAATGCATAACTAATTCCACAGATCTCCAAAAAAATTTTAAATTTTGTGGAGAGATTTGTGACACTCATGTCTACTTGGGAAAATACGTTTGAAAATGAATCTATCACCAATCCCAAGATTGACACAAAACTCAAAACTGTCTAAGTGGTTTAATTTAACCTTTACTTTAAGCCCTAGTTTTGGCTTCCCCTTGATCTCTTTGCCCATATAATTTCACAATGCATCCCTTGCATTGGTTTATATGTCATCTACACATTAAAAACTAATTTTCATGTAATATGGTTCCAATGTCATATTTTCATGCATGAAACTCACTTTTGATGTGCCAAATTTCTAGGATTAAGACTCAAATTTATCCCCAAATCCTTTGGCACATTCTACAGCCCATCTAGTCTTCCTGGAGAAATCCTCCTGAGATCCATTGACCATGGGTTCCAACTTGACTCCTAGAGCTCCCCCTTGAGCTCTTAGCCTTAGTCACCTTCCTAGGTAACTCATCTATAATGACAAGGTTGCACCGTTGTACCTCCGGTACTTCTTGACCTACAACCCTAACCTTCTTAACTTTGGACACCTTGTCCTTGGTTAAGTTCTTCTTCTTCCCTTTAAATGGCTTTCCCTTGCCAATTTTGGTCTTCCCCTTGCTATAGTCATATGACATCCTTACATATGACTTTTCCATAGCATTTGTTCTCATAGATTGGTATCCTAGACCCGATCTATCATTGTCGAGGTTTTGACTACTCAACACCATGCCTAAACCTTTAGATCCAATAATGAATCTAACTAGGATTTTCTCTAATTTATCAAGCTTTACCCTCAAGACTTGATTTTTCCTCTCTAGGTTCTTTACCTTAGCATCAGCATGTTCATCTTGGACATTTCGAGATCTACCCATTTATCTAGGCATGTGTCTCCCTTTCTTTGGATTAATGTCTTGGTCCTTAGGTCTAAAGATTCTAGGTTTATCATGTACATGAATTCCCTAGGATTTTTATATACAACATTAACCCTATTTTTATCACAATATCTAAAACCAAAATTATGCATAAGCAAATAATTCTCATTATTTCTAACATGCCTGGAGGAATTTGAAAAATGCTTAAAGTTAGGAATTACCTCCCTTACCCTTGTAGCTCCCCCTTGATGTGAGCTTTTCTTCTTCTCCTTCTTCTCCCACTTCCTCAAATGCTCCAATTTCTTGAATTCTCTTTTCCTTGAGCATTTGGTGTGGTAGTGTCCTAGCTCACCACACGTGAAACACCTAATGTACTTCTTCTTCTTCTTTTCCCTACAACCCATGTTAGATTTTAAAGGAATTGACTTGGGTTTAGGGTTTACCTCCTTTTTACCCAATAGACACTTGTCCTTGTAGTGTCCCTTCTTGTTGCACTCAAAGCAAATAATGTGATCTTTTGACTTTGCTCTGGTGGAGGAGGATGCATCTTCTTGCTCTAGTATTGATGATGGTCTCTCCTCCCCCTCAATCCTTGAAGTGGAGACCTCTTCTTCTCCCTTTGATGAAGTGGACGGTTCTTCAATTTCTTGTGTCACTTCACTTGATGAGATGGATGAATCTTTTTCTTCTTTCTCCTCCTCTTTGGATGTTAAGCTTCTTTTCTCATCCGATTGGTCATTTTCCTCTTCTTAGACCATTAAGCTCATTTCATTGGGTTCTTCCACTACTTGAGCTTGTGTAGGGTTTTCATGAAGTGCTAACATCTTCCTCCATAATTCGTACACATTTTTATATTCACCTACATGGCTAATCACATCGTTAGGCAAGATATTAAGTAATATTAAAATTACCTTCTCATTTGCTTTTGATTGTGTTTGTTGCTCCTTGGTCCAATATCATGGTCGGAGCTTCTTCCCCTACTTATCTTTCAGGACTTCAAATGGTTCTTCTAACGCGATCATGAGATCCCAATCCATGCCGAACCAAGTCTTTGTTTGCATCCTCCAATAATCGAAACTCTCACGGTCGTAGGGAGGTTAAACATTGATGTCGTCCCCTAAGCGTTCTTCACGCGCCATCTCCTCTAGCTTTTTGCTCTCCCGGCGGTTAGTCCGTAGACGAGCGAATCTCACTCTGATACCACTTGTTAGGACCTTGACGTACGGCTAGAGGGGGTGAACTGTCATTCACCCACTTCAATCGCGATTTCTTCCTACACGTGTTAGCAAGCGCAAGCGGAAAACTTAACTACAAACTAAACAATGCTAACACCAAACTTTTACGCGGTTCGGAGATGATACTCCTACTCCACGGCTATCCGTAAGGTGGACAATCCCGATCTGTCGGTGAATGACTCCCCGAAACACCTCCGGCTAGCTCTTGTCGCCCCTTATGGGTGGAGAAACCTCGCCATAAATGTTTGACAACTTCTGAGCACTTGCAGGCTACTAACAAGCCTTACCCAAGCTTATTTCGCCAAAGCCTCTCCGCCAAAAAACAAGCTCTCTTAAATAGTGCTCGATGCTGAAAAATCGTTACCAGTCGACTGGTCCACTTGAATTCAAACGCCACAACCCGTCGTTTCGAATTCTAGTCGACACCAATCGACTGATGGAAGGATCAGTCAACTGATCTTTCTGTGCTCTACATCAGTCGACTGATCCAAGCATTAGTCGACTGCCAACTCCCTAAACCTAGGGTTTCCCTTCTCAAGTACAATTCTCTCAGCACTCGAACCCTCACGACTTAGCTGACTCTTCATCCAGCAGCCTTAACCTGTTGCCTTCAAGCCTTCTTCGACTTTGGCTTTCGTCCCTCGGATGCATACGAACCCGCGGCTCGTCTCCTCATGTCATCCTTCGCGTATGCCTCGAAGTTCGCTTCCCTCAGCTCATCGTTCCTACTTTGTCCATAGTCCCTCAGATGCACACACGCCCACGGTTTGTCCCCTCATGCCATCCTTCATTGAACCCGAAGACATCCAACTAAGTCTATGTGTATCATGCAAACTTGCACACTCAAATACACATTTTAGATCAACATGAAACCCTAACTTAATCATATTGGCACACACGTCAAAACCCATGATCTACCCGATCACACTTGGGTTGATTGCACCAACACGTATTATACCTCATCTTGAGTTAGCTTTGGCTAATCGCCCAAGGCTTGGTACAATTAGGTAGGTAATATTTTACCAATTACATTTTATGCAACTCTTGGAAACAAAGGGTCAAGATCCACATTACACATCATCTTAAGTTAGCTTTGGCTAATCGCCAAAGACTTAGTATAATTGTTCTATTACCTAATTTTTCCCAACTTTTGGGATATGCCTCTAAACTTCTCAATCCAATTGAGGTAACTTAGTTATGTCTCACCCAAAGTTTGATAGCAGAATATCAAAATTGTCCTCTCTCACACTACCAAGATAAAATGTGTCGCTTTGCTTTGGCAACCCCAACAACAAATGATCGAGATAGTTTGAGTATCAAACTTTGGTAGGCATATCGAGTTGACTTAATTAAGATAAATATGTATCTAATCATGCATCACATACACACATTGCATATATCAACATATAAGCAATAAATGTGACATGGTTATGGCCCGTATGCTACGATCTTCTCAAGCCAATGAGAAAATCGATGGTCAACCTAGGGATAACATCTTCTCCAAGTGCATCCTTCAGTCGTCATGTGTCGCACATCCTTCTTGTAACTTCATCCTTCAATGGGCATTCCACTCCTCATTTTGTACAATACAAATTAGGAAAACTCGAGTTACATTCAAGTCTAAATCTATTTTACAACTAGAAAAATAGAGATAAGACATGACATGCAAGCCGTATTATGAATTACATTACAACATGCATACACACATATACATCCAATCATATTGGGGTTAAGGCCATAACCATGCACCATGTCATCAATCACACACAATAGATTTAGGACATCAATTTTATTATGATTGTAAAAATGCTCATGAGCCGAAACTAAAGGTTATAAAATTTGTTGAGTACAATCGGACCATAGCACACTTTCATATTTGATCAACATAAACTTTTGTATCTCAACAAATGCTCATACATTATACAATCCACAACAAAATTATGTCCTACTTCTATATCACATATTAAAGTTTTTCTAAACTTTGTATGATCTTTCGCAAGTGGCTCTAATACCACTGTAGGGATTATGGGCAAAAATATTTAAAATTCACAGTGGAAATAAGATTCCTTGAGCGATCCATGCGAAAGAAAACTCATACAAAGTGAATTTACAAAAATCCTATCATATAGGTATACCTTTGGCGCGTGCCCATTGCTTATCCCGCTTATCCGAGGTATATCAGATCTCTTGCACGTTCAAGTGCTCGTGCCTCTATGCGTATCCACACAAACACGATCTTTGCCTCAGAGAGGAACCACCTTAGTTGTGCTAGCAACTTGGGATGGTTCACAAAGCACAAAAACCTCCACTAGGGAGTTTTGGACAAGGAGGAAGAAAAAAGAAGAAGAGAAGTGTCTCCCTTTAGCCTTTGACAAGAGGGGGTATTTATACTCATCTAATAAATACCAAGGGTCTATGTCCCTTAAGCTCCTCTCATCTTAATGCTAATAAAACCCAATGAATACCAAGCCTTTTGGTATTCCTTGAGACTCTTAATATTCTATTCATCTAATAAATAGAATGCCTCTTAGCCTTCCTCTTAAATAATTTTCATTAACCAATTTAATGAATATTATCCATAATTAAGTAGTTGAGTCTAATCTAGATGAGTCTAACTCAAATTAGACTCAATCCCATAATCTTATTGGATTTACTTGAGTCTAACTCAATTAATCCAATTCGGATCAAATCTTAGTCAAATTAAGATCAATTAATCTTCGAAGCATCGTGTCCTTAGTGTGTGACCCAATAGGTTCTCATAACATTGACAATGTGTCCAAACCACTTTAGACACATAAACAATGAGCGGCATCTAGCAATGCATCATTGCTACCCAAGTGACGAGAAAGTCGAGATCCGACTTAACCTCCATGACTATGACAGTGTATGACCTTGTCCTTCCATCTTTGATATCTAGATTGACCAATGAGGCATAGACTGTGTCATCGTAGATCAATCTTTGTGTTTCTTGATTCCCGAGTAGACTCACTCAAACAAATGAGCTCAATATCTAATATTGACTCATTTGAGCATGGTCATGCATTTTAATAGTCCTACTCGATCAAGAAGCCCACATATATCACTCCCTTCATATGGGAGGGATAGATCCCATCTACAACACTCACATCCCTCTGCATAATTTATTACATACCCAGTGATCGCCTTTATAGTCCACCCTGTTACTGGTGACGTTTGACGATACCAATGTACATAACTTCTTATGTAGGGAACCGTAGTGACTTCAGGTCTAAGGACTATTCCTACTAATAGTCACATGAGAAAGTTTATGACACTCATATGACAAACTATAAAACTTTCTCATGGTGGGTCAATTCAGTACACATTCTCTAATGTATACCCATGTGTCAACTTAATATCACATATCCATGACTTGTGAGTTCAAGTCATCAATTGACCTACATGTTAGTCTCCATGCATTAATATTGTCCTTGAATATTAATGTTTGACTAGGAATGGTTTAGTATAATGTTCTCTATATCATCTCACTCTCGATTCAACCAATCGATATGCTGTAGATAAGAACCTACTACCTAAGGACATTATTATACTTAGTTATTTGGCACAAATATAAAGTAAGTATAATAATCAAACATGTCTTTATTACTGATAAAACATGATACAAAAAGTCCTTAGTCAATCATCACATAATTGGCTCTAGGGCTCCTACTAACAGGATACGCTTAATTCTTCCGAAGCAAATAATGAGATCTTCTTCTTCTTACCCTTTCCCTTGTTTTCCATAAAAGCTATTCCTCTTAGTTTGTGGACTTCTACATCCAATCCTCTAATCCGAGTTTCATGGAGCTCCATGGTTGAGAAGAATTCATCTAGAGAACTTTTCTCTAGATCCTTTGATATGTAATATGAGTCTACCATTAAGCTCCAATTTGTGGTTCTTGGAAAGTCATTAATGGATTTCATCAAAATATCTCGGTTGAAAAGTTGATCATCTACACTTATTAGACCATTTAAAATTTCCTTAATTCTAGAATGTAAACTAGATACATTCTCTACTTTATCAAGCTTGATATTATTTAGTTGGGATCGGAGAAGGTCTCTTTTTGTCAATTTTGCTTCCGTTCCCTCTTCATGAAAAGCTACTAGCTTATCCCATAAATCCTTGGCACTTATGTAGATTCCTATCTGAGTTATTTCTTGTTGGAAAAACACACATAAACGATGATGCAAAGCTTTTGAATTTGTTAGATGATCATCCTTTTGCTTCTTGCTTCACCTTATCTTTTCGAGTGGCTTATTTTCTTGATCCCTAAGCACTTTAAAATTGTTTTTCATTATTAACATAATATCGAAATCGGTATCAAAGAATACCTCCATCCTTTTCTTCTACCAAGAGAATTCTCCTTCGAATTTGGGTGGTTGGATGTGTGAGTCGGCCATTTGATGAAAATTTGCTCTTCTTGGCGGTTAGTTCGTTGAAGGGTGATATTGCGCTTTGATACCACTTATTGGGATCGATAGCACGGCTAGAGGGGGGTGAATAGCTTCTCACCCAATTTGTCTTCTCTTCCTACAAGTTAGTGCGCAAGCGAAAATACAAACTAAATAATCAGAAACAATGCTAACACTTAATCTTTTACTTGGCTGCACGGTGTGTCCTTGAGGTGGACGATCCCTCAATCCTTTGGTGGATTAGTCCTCGACAATCTCTGGCTAGAGCTTTCTCCTTCTCAGTGGAGAACAATCTCTCACAAGACACTCTTCCCTTTTACAATATTGAGAGTTAGGGTTAGAAGGAAGAGATGAGCTTTGGGAGCTTGAGCACATGATCAAGAAGGTTTATTACTGAAGAGCTAACATTTCTTAAGGCTCAAAGCCTCCCCATAAATAGATAAGAGAATTGTTAACAAAATAGCTCAGCCTCGATACCAGTAGACTGATGTCAACCCCAATTGACTGGTGATCAGCCAACAGCTAATTTTTGAACCGACCAGTCGATTGCCATCCAGACCAGTCGACTAATCCTGCTGTTCGAAACTTATAGAAAGTTCAGTCGATTGGTGTCCCTACCAGTCAACTGATCTAGTTACACACTCATACTCATCCTCTCCGGAGTCGCCCTTTGAAGCTCTCTTGCTTTAGCTCTCGTTCCTCGGATGCATCCAAGCCCTCGACTCATCCCGATGTCATCATTCGCATATGTTTTGAAGTCTGCTTCCCTCGGCTCCACTCCATTTCTACTTGTCTGACGGTCTCTTGGATGCTCCATCCTTCACCGACTCAAGGACCCGACACTAGGATGAGATTTCCCAATTGTGTGTTCCACCAAGTCCTGCATGACTCAAACATATATCAAACCAATATGAAAATCTAACTTAATCATCTTCATACACACATCAACACCCATGATCGTAATGATCAAACTTGGGCCGATTGCACCAACACAAACATCATTGTCAAACATCGAAACTCAAGCTCACCTGAGCCTAGTCAAACTAGGTCAACTCTAACCTAGCGAAGATTGCACCAATAATTTTTCTTTTTTGTTGTTTGACAATATGTTTAAGTTAGGCTAAACCATATTAGCCTTACAATTTCTCCCTTTGACACACATCAAAAATTCTCCTTGAGAGTCAATATGCTCAAAGGTATCCACTAAAAGTCCCATATCTTTCATTGTAACATATGCTCAACCTTGAGCATTCAACACGATCAAAAATTCTCAATCTTCATCTTCTCATTGTCCAAAAAAAATAAGAAAACACATGATTTTAAGAAAGATCTCCCCCTCAAAACATGCTTGAAACTTTTATCATTGCACCAACAATAATTTTTGAGTTCCTAAACCTTTAGGAAAAATTAAAGTGAAATTATGAGGTTTTAAAATTTAAAACTTGAATCAATACCTCTTCTTAACCCTATATTTTTCACCAAAACCATCTTCCCTTTTGATTTTATCATGAAATTCACCCAAATATACTTATAAAAGTATTTCAAAGGGTTAGGAATTAGGTTACTCAAAATTTGGTTAGCGGGCTGAAATCAAAAATGTTCAACCATGTTAATCGATTAGGGTTGGGTCCCAATCGATTACACAAGTCTTTAATCAATCAACTGATTGATTACGACACCCTCGAATCGATCACTGGATTGATTACATAAGCTTCTATGCTCGTAGTAACCCTACACCAATCGATTAGTGAGTTTTTGATTTTTGAAGTCAATTTCAAATTCAATTTCAGAAACTCCTAAATAATTCAATAAAATTTAAAAAATCATAAAATTTTGTGTAGACATTATTTATGACATATACTATCATGGAAAAATAGTTTTCTATGAAAATATAATCCATTTTCAAAGATTGACACAAAATTAGAAACATTAAAAAAAACATCAATGTTTCACTCCATTTTATATCCATTTTATCAATGATGAGTTAAATCAAAAGATAGTCTTCACCAAGGTTTTCCAAAATAATTTTGAAATGGTTTTTAAACATAATTTTCAACCATGTTCTTTGGGTTAAATACACATGACTTGTACACTAGCTTTCCTAATGATTAGAGTTTACTTAAATTCTTATTTTGGATACACTTTATCAACACCTTGAATTTTATTCATCAATCTAACATCTCACTTATATCTAATGTGTCTCAAAACACATACAGGTCAACTTATGATCTTGTGAGATGTACAAATTGGTTCTCCCTAAACTAGGATTCATACATTTCTACCTAGATATTATAAATTTGATCATCCACCTAGAATGTCAATTAATATCAATATCCTTAATTTTATAAATCTAAACCATGCATGATAATGATCCTGGCATGTATCACATGAAAATTTTACAAAAAGTAAAAATCATTTTAACTAAATAATGCATGTATACATAACATATGATATTTTCATAATAAATTCTGAATGATAAATTATAATGTCATGACATATGATAAGGTATACAAATCATGATATTTTAGTATAAAGAAAAATACCTAGATTTTCTATCTATGTATTAATAACTCATCGCTAAGTCATTAATAGTCACAGATTTTACCCTAATTTTTTCAAGATAATGTCAAAACTCTCAACTTGACATATCATTGGATTCTACCCTAGTTGTGTTAATTTTATCAAGTTCAATCTTTTAACAGTATAGTTTGACACAATTTTACTCCTCAAGAGTAAATAAATAACTTCTTAATTTTCAAGGGTAGTAATTCCTTAAAAATGTCCCAATGTGCCAACTACATCAAGATTGAGTTAACTACTCTTTCAATTAGTGTTGACACTCTCCAAACCCATCTAGGGTGTAGC
The DNA here is from genome assembly GCA_024364735.1 of Boesenbergia rotunda. Classification (NCBI taxonomy): domain Eukaryota; kingdom Viridiplantae; phylum Streptophyta; class Magnoliopsida; order Zingiberales; family Zingiberaceae; genus Boesenbergia; species Boesenbergia rotunda. The sequence goes on from JAGFNQ010004079.1 coordinate 168,188, forward strand.
GAACACACTCTTAGGAACCCAAAAGCTATTGATGCTCCATGGGTGTTCTAGGTATTTACTAGGGATGACTTCCCTTGATACCTTTCTAATGATTTTCCTAGGCTTTTCCAAAGTCTTAGTCACGCTAGTCTTATCTTGGTCAACCATAGGGATGGTTTTCCTTGTGACTTTAACTTGCTCCTAAACCTAGGTTTGATTCCATACCGATATGGAACTCTATGATATGATGGCTCATCATCTTTGACTTTAGGTTGGTATCTCAAACCTCTCTTGCCCTTAGAAGATCTTTGGTTTTCTAAATCTAGGTTTGGATCTTTTAATCCCTTAAATAGATTTTCAATTATTTTAAGGGATTTTTTTAATTTTTCAAGTTTTGACCTCAAAACTTGATTTTCCTTCATCACATCCTAAAGGCTTGATTTTATGTGGAAACCTTGGGCATTCTTCCTTTTAGGCATATATCTAGTTCCTTAGAAGTTTTTCCTAACTTATTTTTTACTTTCATATCCTTAGGTTTGATAGTTCTAGCATGAAGAGCTCTATAATTCTCCTTAGATTTTTCATGCCTCATATTTTCATGATATATGACATTAAAATAATAAAATTTCTCTAGCATGTATTTTATCATGATTAACATAAGGATCATTACCTAATCGTACCTTTATTTTGTTCTTGGAGGCTCCCCGTAGATTTGAGTTCCCTCTTCGGGCTTTTCTTAGAGACTTCACTTTTGGACATTGATTGCAGTAGTGTCCCTTTTGATTGCAAAAGAAATACACAGTGTGTTACTTGCCTTTGCGTATCACGGTTGAGGCTTCCTTTGATTTTTCTTTTACCTTAGGAGTCATTTGCACCTTCTTCATGGCCAATGTTGGACATTTACTCTTATAATGTCCTTTTCCCCTACACTCAAAATAAATAATATGATCTTTATTTTTACAAATTAAAAATTGTTATACCTTTGCTTATAGGGGTGGCACTTGACTCTTCTTCTTCTTTATTGATCTCGGATGATGATGTTGAAACTTTTTCTTGTTTTGATGTCAATGACAAATTTTGCTCCCCTCAATCCTTGAAGTGGAGGCTTCTTGAATTTCATCTTCGGATGTTGAGCATCTCTCAACTTTTGAATCCTCATTGTTCAATGAATCACTGTCTTTGGATTTGTCTTGATTTGGCAAAGTGGAGGGATCTTCACGAAGCTTTGACAAATTATTCCAAAGCTTCTTGAAACCTTGATAATCTTCAATTTTGTCCAAGATGGTGTTTGACAATAGATTGACCAACAATTTGGTCACTTTGTCGTTGACCTTGCATCTCTTGATTTTCTCCTCATTCTATTTACTTTTCCTGAGAAGCTTTCCTTTGTTGCTTATTGGAGTTCCATCTTGAAGAAATTTTCAATCTTTGTCTTCCAAAGATCGAAATTGGCTTTGTCGAATGGTAGAGATGCCCGGATGTCATAGTCAAACTCCATTTTGAAATTGAAACCTCTTGATGATGATTTCTTAAAATTAGGATTTCTTCAACTTCTTCTTCTTTCTCTAGCTCTTGCTCCCTTAGCTATGAGTCTAAAGAAGAACAACTTGGCTCTGATACCACTTGTTAGAATTGGTAGGCGAGCTAAGAGGAGTGATTAGCTCCGATCTTTACTCGATGAAGATTTGTCGCAGTGAAAACTTGAACAAAGCTAACACCTCATATTTTATCTGGTATCCACCTCCTTGAGGTAACTAATCTAAGAGTTCACTCTCTTATGCCATTATGAAAGATTTCCTTCTTGAGGTAGAGAAACCTCTTACAAACTTATAAGAAGAAATGCACTCAAGAACAATCAAAATAACAAATGAAATCTTACAAGATTTACAACAATGAGCTCTCTTTGCTTTTCTTGCTTTCTTTTAGCATGAAATTGCCTCTTGATCCTTGGAAATGTAACAGCTCTATGCTCCAAGGCCTCACTCGAAATGGTGATGAAGGAGAAGAAGAGTTCCGAAGAGATGCGCTTCAAACCTGCATGAAAACCTTATATACCTACGACTTAGAGTTTCCTTAATTGATTACCCAATCGATTATCACGTCAGATCTAGTCGTTCAACAATTAATTTTTGAAGCTTAATCGATTAGCCAATCGATTAAGAAAATCTTAATCAATTGCTGAATCGATTCAGCATCTTTCTATGCTTTCGCTCAATACAGTCGTAATCAATTCAATAATCGATTACGGTCATCCTTAATCAATTGCCCAATCAATTAAGAGGATGCTAAATCGATTACCCAATCGATTCAGCCAATTTCTATTCTCATGACACAACTCTCCAAATCAATCACTCAATTGATTGCCCCAACCCTAACTTGAATGGGCAAGTCTAGGGTTCCCTTGCCCAACCCCAGTCAACCGTGACCTGTTAGGACTTCCTCACCAAGTGTTCGATCAACCCTTTGACCAACTTGGACTTTCCCTTACCTAGTTCCCAACTAGGACTTCTCCTGTGCCAGCATGTGATCTCCCCAATCCACCTAGACTTCACCTAATCCCACTGTGTGTGCCTAGTCCCACTAGGACTTTTTTTCGTGCCAGCGTGTGATCTCCCCGATCCACCTGGACTTCACCTAATCTCACTAAGTGTGCCTAGTCCCACTATGACTTTTCTAGTGCCAGCGTGTGATCTTTCCGATCCACCTGGACTTCACCTAATCCCACTATGTGTGTCTAGTCCCACTAGGATTTTTTTCGTGCCAGCGTGTAATCTCCCCAATTCACTTGGACTTCACCTAGTCTCACTAGGGGTGTCTAGTCCCACTGGGACTTTTCCAATGCCAGCGTGTGATCTTTCCGATCCACCTGGACTTCACCTAGTCCCACTAGGTGTGCCTAGTCCCACTAGGTGTGCCTAGTCCCACTAGGATTTTTTCCGTACCAACGTGTGATCTCCCCGATCCACTTGGACTTCACCAGTTAAGTCTTCAGTCAATCTTGACCTACTTGACCCACACAATGTTCAAACATCATAGGCAAATATCGAAACTCAAGCACACCCAAACCTAGTCAAACTAGGTCAACCCTGACCTAACGAAAATTGCACCAACAAAATTATCATTGAGCCTATAAGGACAGATTATATATTAGTGGATCCACTCACCAAGGGCTTATCACCCAAGGTATTTCATCAACATGTGCTGAGTATGAGGGCTCTTTCTTTTGATAAAGTACCCATTATATAGGAATTTGTATTTTGTGTGATGTTCTATATTAATGAACACATGTATTTTGGCTTAATGTGCGTACTAAAGTTTGTATATGTGTATAAGGTTTTAACTCTCTGACATATACACATCATAATGAATCACGTGTATTTTTGGTTTTGTATATGATTTTGTACATATGATGTAGGACTCCATTTGGAGTCATAAAGTTGAATCATAATTTACCACTATAGTTTAGCATAAGATTTTAATAAATATGATGTAGACCCGGTTTGAATCATAAGATGGACTTATTGAGAATGGACATTTATGAATCACATTTCGTATCATTTTTGTATTGCACATCCACATTTGATATATAATATTAATGATATTAATATTGTAATTACTATTGGATCTTGCTACAATTATAGTAATTAACTTTGACTTCTTAGTTATGTATTAATTAATTTAATAGACCAAATTGTTTAAAAGTGTCTTTAACCCATAAATTTTGACATGTTGAGTTCAATTAAGGGATTGTGTGGTATATAAGGGATTTGGTATAGCCTTAATCCGATTAAGTCCACATGGGTGGGCTTAATCTCCATAAGGGCTTACTCATGATTAACACACATAACTAATTGTCATTAAGAAAATTAAACTCTAATTAATTGATCTAATGCTTGTAACATGAATGGGATTTAGATATTGGATGTGGATTCTGTTGGGCAATCTATGGTCCGGAGTAACCATGTGTTTTGATGTTTGGGAAAAAGGTTTAAGTTAGGTTCACCCTTGTATTTGATATGTGTATTTGAGTGTGCAGGTTTGCAGGATACACATTGACTTAATTGGACGTCTTCGGGGCCGGTAAAGGGTGGCATGGGAGACAAGCCATGGGCTTGCATACATCCGAGGGACCATGGACAAAGCAGGGACGATGAGCCGAGGGAAGCAGACTTCGAGGCATACGTAAAGGATGACATAGGAGACAAGCCACGGGCTTGCGTGCATCTGAGGGACGAGAGCCAAAGTCGAAGAGGGCTTGAAGACAACAGGTCGAGGCTGCTAAATGAAGAGTCGACTGAGTCGTAAGGGTTCGAGTGCTAAGGGAATTGTACTCGGGAAATTTTAGGGTTCGAGTGCTGAGAGAAATGTACTCGAGAAGGAAAACCTTAGGTTTAAGGGTGGACCAGTCGACTGGTGCTGGATCGGTCGACTGATGAAGTCCACATAAAGATCAGTCGACTGATACTGGACCAGTCGACTGATGGTAGCAGAAATTTGAACGTTGGGTTGTAACGTTCGAATCTAAGTGGGACAAGTCGACTGTCCCAGGGTCAGTAGACTGGTAACGGTCATTTCAGCATGAGCTCTATTTAAGAGAGTTCGGTTTTGGCTGAGAGTTCTTGACGAAATTGGCTTTGGTTAAAGGTCAATTAGTAGTCTAAGAGCTCAGGAAGGTGTTGCGGGTTGTGGCGAGGTTTCTCCACCCACAAGAAGCTACACGAGCTAGCCGGAGGTCATCCGGGGAGTCATCCACCGACGGATCGGGATCATCCACCTTACGAACAGCCGTGGAGTAGGAGCTTCATCTCCGAACCGCGTAAATTGGTTTGTCTTCTTAGTTATTAGTTTTAGTTTAAATTGTATTTCCACTTGCGCACTAACAACGTGTAGAAAGAAAATCGAAAAGTTGTTATTCATCCCTCTCTAGAAAATGACAATGTCCCAACAGATTCAATATGTAGATTTGTTAACCCAATTCATGAATATTTATAGGTTGTTAGTGATGTATGAGATTTATATGAATGGTCCCTATAGAATGTGTTTAGTATATATGGGAAGAAGCTTCCCAATTAGGGCATCATCTTGAAACTTACTGTCATGCCCCCAGAGGCACATGCTTCCTCGAAAATCGGGCAGCATCTCCCCTGTATGGCGGACAATATGGGACAATTTATACATCAAATCTCCTCAACATAGCTCAGCCACAAGCGGCTGGCATCACAATAATATATAGAAATCACAACCACACAGTTTTATATCAACCAAAAGATAACGGGTGGCTCAGCCACCTTAAACTGAAATGAACTACAATCCAAAGAGAACATAAGTCTCTGATAACAATAAAACCCAATAACGAATAAAATGCGACTCCGAGTACTGGAAACAAATAACTAAACTGAATACCGAAAATAACTCAACTCGACACTGGGGACCGGCAACTGGATCCTCTCCTGGCTCCAAGAAAATACTTCTACCTGCTATCTGAAACAGCAAAAAGGAAAGCAGGGGTGGTGAGTCCGGGCGGACTCTGCGGGTATATGAGTAGACAAATAAGCATGGCATAAATATGGAATACTGAGTAGAGAAGCAACAGGGTACAGTCCATAAGAAATATAAGATTTCCTACACATGTATACATATATAAAACAACAAGGTATGAATTCCAAAACAACTGATATAAAACTGAATAACAGCTAAACAGGTAAACACAACGCGATAACGATAAATCCAACATATACATGCATGTCAATCAAGTGCAGCAATCACAGCTCATATAAATGCAACAATCACAGGAAATATGCATAAACGAAATACGTATGCACATGATGCAATGACATGTGTCACCCCTGACGTCAGTCAAGCCGTCAACACATCCCATCTGTGTGACCGAGTGGGTAGGGCTGTGACAACTGTACCACTCCAACAACAACAATAATACCACATAAGGCGTGGTTGAGTGGACAGGATGCTGGGGAGCCAACTACTCCAGACCCCTATACATAGGGGGAGTTATCAACAGCTACAATATATCCCTCGAAAAACAACAACGGTGAGGGTGAGCCACCAACGGCTCATCCCTCTAAAACAACGGTGAGGGTGTCACTGTTTGGCATAACAGGACAGGTGCTCACACTCTAATAACTACCACGACAACAAGTGGTTGAGTGACTCGAGCAACAATATGACTAACGACGACTTAACCAAATGTAAGCCAACAGTCGTTAGTATGCAACGTGCAAGTATGGTGCATGCTATACGATGCACAAACAACCGAAGAAACAACGATGCAATAAAATCCAAACAAGTATACGATGCATCAATACAACCAACCGGAAATCGAAATCCAACGATTATGCACCTACACTACTAGGTAGGGTATTTCTAATGCCAAATAAACCTATCTGTGTTTAATGGACTTCTAGATACTCGCGTACAAGCGGTACTTTATAGAACAGAAAACCAATCGAGGACTGTACAGATACGAATTTTAGGAATACTCAAAGATCAACGAAGAATAAGACTCAACGGCGATGTTTTAAATAACGACAAAGAACAAGGTCAAGCAACCTATAAGACATAAACTAGTCATGCTTTACGGTAAAAGAACTACTCGAGTACAAAGGAGAAGTACCCGCCTTTTATGTAGAACGTATACGAACAGAACCTCCCACGATCGACAACGTAAGTCCAAAGTCAAGGTCCTGTATAAACGATAAGGTTTAGCTAATTATAAAATTAACAAATTAGCTAAACAAAATACTAAACACAATTAGAACAAATCCTAATTACAACCTCTATCTAAATAACTCACAATTTACAACGGATCCCTTCTTAACCTAATTAATTATCCAATATTAAGGTATTTACTTTAAATCTCAGAATCTCCTAACATATCATGTTGAGATCTACTCCATTTAAACCATATTCTTTAATCCATTAATTAAGCTAACCCAACAATACATCACATAAAACAATTCTAAGAACAAATTTGGAACAACTCAGATTTAGAAGCTACTCCAACGAATCTATCATAGACCCTATAGCAAAACCATCTAAAACCTAGAATTTACAGGAACTACCCAAACTGAATTTAACTTCAAACCAAAACAAACTATAACTGCAACCTTTAGATCCAGCAGCCAACTCCTTCCAAAACAAAAACCAAACCCTAACAAAAATCTTACCTACTGTGAAGTCCGGCAGGGATCAAAAAGACATAATCTATATCTACAAATCAAATCAAAATCACCATTCATCTATACTCTTACTTGATGCAAGCCACACGCACCCCTCTTCTCCTTCCCTGTTTTGATCCGCAAGGGAAAACTCACAACCCTAAAACTCAGCCAATCAGAAGACAAAATCTGAAGAACAGAGACAAATTTCAAAGATCTCAGGCTTACCTCTGTTTGTGGCCGGCAATCACAAGATCTAGGGCATAGCTGCGCGACAACAATTGTGCAAAGGAAAAGAAAACGACGAAGAGGAACTTGCAGCGTCAGACAAGTGAAATGAAGAAGATGATGATGAAGGAGAAGAACAGGGAGTGCGGCGTTCGACGTTCGGCGGCGTTCGACGTTCGGCTAGGGCTGGGGTGTGCTGTCGCGCGGCGTGGAGCAGAACTGAAGGAAAATGGGAGAAACTGATTCGGGGGAGGTTTTGAGGGCTTTTAATTGCTTTTTGGCAATTTTACAGAAAGCCCCTCCATGTTTGGAGAATTTCAACTAGGCCCCTAGATTTCGAATGTTTCCTTTTCAACCCTTAGAATTTCGGTATTTAACAATTCATATCCAAGGAAAGGAATCAGCTTATGGTGTAAAGCTAAGGGGCGCGACTGTCTTCATCTGGTTGACTGCACTTGGATGAAGCTAGCTGCTGGGGATATTTTGATGATGTTTATCTTAGTTTCTGGTTCTTGATATATATGATATTTTGATGATGTTATCTCATGGACTAATACTGGGAATATCATGATGTATGATATTTGCGGAGTATGATGTATAATATTTGATGATATTTTGATGTATATATGATAGTTTGAAGTGCGTTTGCTTAATATTGTTTAATTATTTAAATAATTTAATTTTTAAATGGTATTTGTTGTAAATTGTTGCTGCCTCAACCAAAAGACAACGATTTTTATTTGTTGTCAAACTATTATTTAAATCACACACAAATAACGGTTTAATACTATTGTTAACCTGTTGTCAATCACATTAAAAGACAACGGTGAAAACCCATTGCTACACTGTTGTTATTGACTATAAACGACAACGGTTTGTAACTGTTGATGTTGAGCACCCCTTTTAACAACATGACCTTTAACAACAATGTTTTTAGCCTACGACAACGGTGAACGTACGTTGTTAATTAGCATTTTTCTACTAGTGTTGGTTCTGTCGACTCAAAGGGTTGATCAATCGATGGGTCCATTAATTCTGACATGGTAGCCAGCTTGACAAATCGATCAGAAAGGAAAAGCAAGGGTTTAGTCATTCGACGGTTAACTTTTATTCGTTGATAGAACAGTGCAAACAAAGAAAGTCGCGGGGATTAGTCAATGGATAGGTTCAATCGATGGAACTATTGTTCAGTCGACATAACAATACCTATAAAAGAAGTCCTCGAGGTCCGAGCCGAACAGAACTTGCTGTGCTCAATGTTGTCGCTACTACTGCTCATACAAGTTGCTTCTTCAACTACGCTGGAAGGCTAACTGACAACCTACGCAAAAGCTTTAATACTCCATTGCCGATATATTGTATTTTATTTTGTACTTGCACTTATATTAAAGGAGATAGTAGGATGTTACTATCCTTCTCATATTTGTATTCAATGTCTCCTTCCGAAAGTTTTCAGAGGAGAATTATAGTGTTTGTTCATCCAGAGCGATCAAGGATCGCGGGTTTTGGAGTAGGAGTAACCAAGTAAAAATAAAATTGTATCTCTATTCTCTTTATCTTATTTCGCTGCTATATCTCTCTCACTTTTGAAAAAAAAGAGAATAGTCTTTGACGATCGTGATTCAACTCCCTCTCTGTCTCTCTCTCTCTCCATCTGCGTCGTACAATAAGAGTTTTGAATGTTAGATATATTAAAGAACTTAATTGGTATATTAAAAATCATAAGGGTCAAATTATAAAAATTATCATAAACTTTATTCTAAGAAAATATTTAATTAACCCAGTAAATAAAAATTTATATTGAGTTCCAAAATTTTGTTTAGCCAAATAAACTAAATTAATTCGTATGCTAGAATTTAATTATTTATTTTTTATGAAAATAAATTGTATATCTTAGTTTTTTTGGAAACATTATTTTCATAATTATCCCATTCAAATTTATGATAGACTCAAATGTTATCTATTGACAGAAAAATTTTCAGGATGTTTCGACAAGTAAGCAATTTTAATGAATTTTTTAATCAAAAATTAAAATTTTAAATCTAAAAATATTTTGAAGATTAATATTGGAGAGTCAAATTTTTTGAAAGAGCAATGATAGAGAGAGTGAAAATGGGAGAGTGAAAATCATAGTGAATGATGTGGCATGACGTGGTATGACGTGACACTTTACATGCACATGTTCGATTATCGCTTGGACACCATCGGCGGCCTTCGGCCGCCGTCCTGAATCAAACTATATCCTGGGGGGCACAGTGAACCCGTCGAAGATCGTGCATGTAAGATGCCACGTCATTCACTATGATTTTCACTCTCCCATTTTCACTCTCCCAATCATTATTCTTTTTGAAAATTATAAATTGTATTTTAATTGTTCAAAAAAATTATCAAAATTTTTTAAAGTCAAAATTTATTTTTAAGAGTTAAATTCAAAATTTTATACTTTTGTAAAGAAAATAATTTTTATTATGCAAAAGAAATTTATTTTCTCAAGAAATTTTTTAGATACTCTGATTTATTATTATGAACACAATGACAAAAATTTAGAAAATTTTCTGACTAATAATTAATTTTTATGGATTTTTTTAAAAATGAACTTTTAAAATTAAAAATTTTTGTAAATAAATCTTTGTCAAAACTATTTTTTATTTAATATTTGTTAACTTTCACGATGTCAGAAAAATTAACAAATTAGTTTGTCAAATAATTCTATTTTTAACAGCGTTATGAAAACCGGATCGGACCGGGCGGTCAGACCGGTTGAATCGGGAACTGGTCAGATTTCTGGTCCGAGTTGACTCTAAAAACCGGCTACTCAAGAACCGAATGCGAACCATTCTGAACCATGCGGGAACAGGTGAACCGGACAAATCGGAAAAACTGGATTGGTTTATTTTATTTTTGATTTTTTGATTTTTTTCCCCTTTTGTAGTTTTGTTTTCTTACTGAAAAATAAAAATTGAAAAACAAAATGTCAAAAATCTAGTTTGCTTTCACCCAAAGTCCCAAACGAACAAACCTGCGGTTTGCTTGCAAGAGAGTCACTGCCGCTAGCCTCTCGCCGCGTCGCGCTGCCTCTACTAGCCTCGCCACGCCGCCCTGCCTCCGCTAGCCTCGCCTCGCCACCGCTAGCCTTGCCCCGTCTCCAGCTCGTTGTGTCGTCGTGTTGGCATATGAAGGTAGCAATATTGACATATTTGGAAGTGTAATTTTGCATGTGCTTTACTAGTCTCCTGTTTAAGTGTTTATTGGTGAAAAATGCTATTGTGATATACTTTTAACTTCTAATAAGATTCTTCAATTCATATCCAGATTTCTTGAATCCAATGGGTTTAAATTTGAATTTTTCTTTGAAACTAATCTTTTTTCAATAATACCGTACTAAGTTGCTGACAAAAACATATCACGTGCTCGACCTAGTTGATCTAATCTTAAAGAAAATAGTTGGATAAGTTGTTAGTTTCATATATTTATATAAATACATACTTTATTATATACCGGTTATATCCCGCTTGGACCTCCGGTTAAACCGGTTGAACCTCTGAACCTCTGAACCCTTGCTCCGACTGGTTCGATGTCCGGTCCAGTTCTCAGAACCTTGATTTTTAAGAAGTTATTTTCTAAAATAATTTTTTTGTTAAAATTAATTATTTTGAGAAAAATAAAAATAATTTTTGTGTGAAATTTTTTCTTATAATTAGAAAATTAATTTTAGTAGTAACAAAAAATTTTGGTATTTTTTATCACATAAATAATTTTTAAATTATTTTTTGAACTTATGAGGTTTAAATTTTAAAAATTATCTAAGTTGTAAAATAATTTTGAAAATTTATATAATCTTAGATCAATGTTCTACCCCTTGGAATATTTTTAACTTTTTTACCCTATTTTTGATTTGCTCAATGAGGGAGATTAGTTAAGTTAACGAGAAGTTTGTTTTTATCTTTCATATTTATTCTGGACCATAATTACTATTTTTAAGTTTTTTACTATAATATGTTTGTTTCTTGTTTGTTATCCCAAACATAACTTAAGTTGATACACATCAAAAAGGAAGAAATTATAAGTATCAAGAGTTGATTTTGATATGATCAACTGAGTAAAGTTAGGTCATGTTGGTTTTTGATGTCTTGTATTTAAGTGTGCGGGGACTTAGGAGCACAAGAAGTCGAGCGTAAAACGCACCAAGCGAGAAGGTTGACATGGGAAGGAAGTCGATAGGCTCGGTGTATCCGAGGGATGAGTAATCATGGAAAAGTACATACTTGGAGCAAGAAGGATGAGAAATCGGGGAGGAAGTCTGCTCAAGGAGGTCGGAGTTGCCAAAACATCACCGAAGTGAGTGGGAACGAAAAAGATCAACTTGGAAGCTGACCTTGAAGATCTTAGGCGCCTCAGTTGTGACTGAGGGTGCCTTGGTTAGCCAAGCAGCCTCTGTCGCAAATCAAAACTGAGGTGCCTGAGTTGTCAACAATTAGGACACCTCAGATGAACAATGCCCAAGGCGCCTTGGGTCATAACTGAGGCGTCTCGAGTGAACAATATCGTTAAAGAGATGTTGCTGTGCGTATAAATTCTTATCCAACTAAAGTGCCCTCGGGTCTCAACTAAGGCGCCCTAAGTGCCACGTCAACAAATGATCATTTTGACCAACAGACTATAAATAGCTCTTTAGAGTTAGGAGTAGCTAACAATAATGGTATTCACTTTTCATATTCTTTCTTAGCTTTTCAAAGTTTGTATAAGGCTATTTCGCCTTACGAAGGAGTTTTGATAATGAACTTTCAACCGTTTTGGATTAACCATCGTAGGTTGTAACCAATTAAATACTGAATCTCTTACTTTGTTTTTTTTTGTTGTTTATGTTTGTTAATTAATATATCTGTCATTGCTATGCAAAAGTATGAGAAATGTTAATTCTGAATTGCAGGACTATTCATTCCTCTCTAGCGTTGCCTACACAAACCTATAGTATGTGTTAATTGGAAGCAACGACACAACACACGCACTATGTAGGATACGAATCTTGCCTGAGAGAGTCGGGAGGAGTTAAACTCTCGAGCTATTGGAGTCGAGCCTCCGAGTTGTTGGAGATAGGACCCCAAGCTATTGGAGTTGGAACTCTCCAGTTGTTGGGGTCGAGTCTCCAAACTATTGGAGACGACCCTGAGCTATTGGAGTCGGAACCCTTGAACTGTTGGGGTCGAGCCTCCAAAATGTTGGAGATGGACCCTGAGCTATTGGAGTCGAGCCCTCGAACACTATTGGAATTGGGAGTCTGACCATGCTCTAATCCGAATTGATGTATCCAATTAGCTGTAGGATTGAGGGAAGAGAAAATGAGACGTGCAGGCTTAGATATCACGCAAGAGAGAAGGTAATGGACGGAAAGTGTACAAGACAATAATAAAAATTTGTTGATACTTGAGTTTGTCCATGAGTAATTTATAGATGTTTTAAATACTCGATCAATTGACATAGATAAAAAAATTAAAATTTACTTAGGTCGAAATTAAAATCGTACTCCATCTTCATGGGGAGCTTTTAAGTTGTGATTGCCCGTAATTGACAACATAGGCATTGCATGTTAGGCTGGTTTGTATAATAATCAAACTCAAGTTGATTTAATAAAATGAATCTTTTTCCTATTATGATTTATGAACTTTGGAGTTGAATCCAACTAAGACTTTGATTAAGGTTTAAATAATATGTTAGATAACGTCATGCCCAAACCACGCCAGCTGCCAACCCTTCTTGGAGTTGGACTGGCAGGTGCCCATCATACTACATCTCCCAAATCAATTAATCACACATTAACAGCCTGTGTAGTGATAATTATTTATTTATTTTATTTTAATTAATTGATATTAAATATTCATTAATTCATCAGAAATTTAATTTTTAAATATGTAAGAAATGAAAACGAAATCTCTGTTGCTGTGCTGTTACTTGAGAACGATGATAATTATTAAATATATTAAATTTGGATTGCGATGTACTCATTTAGCTCTTTCAAGTTTTTCCAGCCCCGGGACTATGATACATCGTTAAGATGACTAATCACTATTTTAGATATTCATGATTCGATTCTCAACTACGATGTATTTATAGAATTTTTTTTTTCAAATGAGACGTGAATCCTAGGATGCTGGGCTTCTAGACAGTTCATCACGAGTGATTCTCGATTTATCCTGGCGATTGATGGAAAATTTCTGTGCGGTCGGGCTAGTCGCCTGAGGTTAGAAAAACCTCATTAATCGTTTTTTCTTTCAAGTTCTTCCGCCCTCATATTATGATATAACGGAAAGATGATTAATTATCATTCTAGATATTTATAATCCGATCTCCAATTACGACGTATTTTATAATTTTTTTTAAAAAAAATGGGTCATGAATCTTAAAACATTAAACTTCTAAATCACTCATCTAATGATCAATAAAAAAGCCCCCTGGGCTATGGTGCAATGGTAAGGTAACTAGTTGTTAACTTAGGCATTCGCGATTCGATCCCCAGCTACGGCGTATTTTGCAGGAATTTTTCCTCCAAATAGGGCGTGAACTCTGGGACGCTGGGCTTCTAGACTGCCCACCGCGAGCGCTTCCCGATTTACCTTGGTGACTGATGGAAAATTTCTATAGGACTTAATCGATCACCCTAGATTTAATTTGTCTACTATCTGATTCATTATTTTTTTTAATAATCAATAAAAAATTTTCATGGAACATCGAACATCATCCTAATTTAGGAAACACATGCAAAGTGCTTCGAGATGAGCAAAAATATAATGGTCATTTTTAATTATTTGCTTATAAAAAAGTTTTTTTTACCTTAACTGTAATTATTAAAAGTAACTTTGTCAAAAATAATATTAAATTTAATAAAAGTATCTTTAAATGATTAAAAATCATTTTAAAATTATTATAATAATTACAATAATATATTATTATAATATACGCTCGTCTGCCAATTCAGTTCAGAATCAATATCAAAAGGTAAATTAAGAAATTATAATTAATTACAAAAAGTTTTTTTTCAAAGTTTATCAAGATTCGTACTCTATTATAAAAATTCTGGATCGCAATAACCAATTCAATATATCCCAAAGGCACTATCTTTAACATGTTATTAAATTATAATATTTAGTGGCTATGTTGACTTATATCAACCGAGTAATTATTAAATAATTATTATAGTTATTTAATAGCTGTTAAGGTGGGTTTAATATAAAGATTTTTATATAAAATATTCTATATATAATATTTTTAATTAAATTAGATAAATTTATTTTAAACATTTTTAATACCAATTGCCCTCTAACTTATTATAATAAATGTTAGAATAAAAATATTTTAAAATACAAATATACAGTAATATTATTTTATTTTATTTTTACTTATTATATTATTATTATTATTATCAATTTTATAATAGAAGCTACGTTAATTTCTCAACTACTATTCTCCGCCTTCTCTCTGTCTCCTCCGAGAGGCCAAAAACCCTCTCTCTCTCTCTCTCTTTCTCTCTCTCTCTGAATGAGCGCTCGGACGCCTCCAGACTAATGGAACAACTTCCGACCAATTGCCTTCAACCACCTGTGCTGGGATCCTCCCACCTCTTCGCCGACAACCTCAAGGGGTTCCTCCTCGCCGTCGCGTCCAGTGCCTTCATCGGCACCAGCTTCATCGTCAAGAAACAGGGCCTCAAGCGCGCCGGCGCCACCGGCTCCCGAGCCGGTACGTAGCGCTTCTCCCTCTTAGACCTACTACTCGTTGTCGTGTTGAACGTAAAAAATTCCTTTTTTTTCTTCCTTTTATGAATTGCTTAAGCTGTTGGTGGCTACGGATATCTTATGGAACCACTTTGGTGGATCGGAATGGTTACGAGTAAGCCCTTTCTTCTTCCGCTCCTCGATTTTGATTATTTCTTTGATCTTAAAGGAAGAGTTGAAGTTTTGTAGTGATTGTTGGCGAAATTGCCAACTTCGTGGCTTACATTTTTTCTCCGGCTCTTCTTGTAACGCCTCTGGGTGCTTTGAGTATTATTGTGAGGTAAATCGTGTTGATTAAAGCTTCTTGCGGCACAAGCATTATTAAATGGTCAAAACATGTTTTTTTCTTCTACTGCCGAGTGGTTGGTACAGTGCGGTTTTGGCTCATTTCATATTGAAGGAGAAGCTACAGAAAATGGGTGTGTTAGGGTGCGTTCTTTGTGTTGTGGGTTCAACGGTCATCGTGCTCCATGCTCCAGAGGAGAAGACACCGACTTCCGTTGAACAGATCTGGGGTTTAGCGACGCAGCCAGGTATTGTCTGGTGGCTCGTGTTAATGTTAATCCTACTGCGTTCTAGATTCTTTGGTCTAATGCATTTCCTTCACTCAATTAACGATCTTGCTGGATTTATTTATTTCTTACTGCTTGCTCTTCATTTCCAGCCTTTCTTCTGTACACACTTTCAGCTATTGCTATATCTCTGGTGCTTATGCTGCACTATTCTCCGCAGTTTGGGCAGACAAACATAATGGTGTACTTGGGCATATGCTCTGTAATTGGTTCACTGACGGTAATGATCCTGTTCTTTCGGTGATTTGGACTTCTCTTGATGCTTCTGCACTGTCATCTCTCATACAGGGTATTGCAGGTAATGAGTATTAAGGCCGTAGGAATTGCAATCAAACTCACATTGGAAGGCACCAATCAAGCTGTTTACTTCCAGACATGGGTATTTGCAATGGTGGCCATCTCTTGCATCATAATTCAGTTGAATTACTTGAACAAGGTAAAGCCACCGAGTGAAAATTATATCTTTAATGCAATTTGAGAGTTCTCTTATGCTACTTCCAGATTATGTTTTTGAATATCCCAGTAAAATATTATGGCATCAATTTCCCCAGTTAGTCAGAGTTAGAACACACCTTTTCCCCTTAATGTATGAAGTACCTTCTTTATTGCAAATACACCTGAAATTACCATTTGTGATATTAAATAAAGATAATGTTGTTCATCACTCTGTATTTTTGTAAATGTGTCTTCTTTCTTATTTTTCTTTTCCTTAATGACATGTTTATAAGTAAGTAGTGAATCGAAGTATAGTTTAATTTTGGGGATTCATCTTCACTTCTCCTATGGCAATTTGTGGTTAGCTTTTACTTAATTTTCAGTATCTGGTTAACCATACAATTAGCAGGAGTTTCATGTTTAGCATTCCTTTTATTTCCCTCATGCACATTAGTTATCCGGGTGTAAGATAGCTTCAAGACTAGTTTAGTAATGCCAAAATTCAAGACTGTTTTCTGTATTGACCTTTTCGTTAACCTTAATAGAGTAATGTAGATTTTTGGGAAAGGAAATAATATCTTGCTCATTGTGAAATAATTTACATGGGTATTTGTAATTCATGATAGAAGCCCAAATCTAGAAGCATTAATGTGGGACAAAACCCATTGCATCTAATACCTAGTAAATCTAATTCCTTCAATACTCTTCGTAAAGCTAGAGAATAGATACTATCTATGTCTAAATTGTTATATGAACTGAAAATATAGATTAAGACGTGACCATAATGAAATGAGAGTATAATATTCACACACAAGTGAAACAATACTTAGAGTTTAAAAAAAATTGCAACCAAAGATCCCTTCAATTTTAGATTGTTGAAGCTTTAGAAATTAGTTGATGTTACATACGAACACTGATTCCTTAGGCCTCAAACCAACTAGCACATTGATGAGAGAGAAGATAAAGTGGATAAAGATGAAACGAGACTAGGAAAAAGGGATCTCAATAATATATATATATATATATATATATATATATATATATATATATATCCTAATTTGTATTTTTCCTAAAATACAAATTACTTCCTAGAATAGAATCTTGATTTATTTCCTAAACTAGAATCCTAATTATTTCCTAGAATAAGCCCCTAATTTTGTATATAAATAGGTCTTACATCTTGTAATATGTATCTTGAATTCTTTTGGTTATTTCTAATAACATGGTATCAGAGCGAAGTTAGGTCTACACGCTTCTTTCTCCTCTCTCTGTCTCTCTCGTTGCTTTTCCTTTTCTTTTTCTTTTCGATCTTTTCCTCCAATAATAGCGCGCTTCTCTGCTCTCGTCGCCCTCGTCCTTCACCTTCGCACACGATCGCCTTCGCTAACACAGGCGCCATCTCCTCCTTTCTGCCGGTGACACAAGGGAGAAGCAGTAAGCTTTTTCTGCCAGGAAGCTTCACCTTGGCTGGCTTCGAGAAACCCTAATTCTCTGCCGGCGAAGCTTCACCTTGGCTGGCTTCAACGCTGCGAGAGGAAGGATCCTTCCCACAAAAGATCACCTTGGTTGGGTTCGCGCTTCTCTGGTCTCGTCGCCCTCGTCCTTCACCTTCGCACACGATCGCCTTGGCTGGGTTCTCTCCCTCACGCCGTTCTTCATATAGGTGGTGTTCTCCCATTGCTGTCACTCCACCTGCTTCGCCAGCTGCGATTACGTCGACGAGATTTTAGCTGATGCTTGCTCTGGCCCTGTTTGCCTTGGCGATTGCTTCAGCAGCACCTTCGTGACCCACGATTTGGTTCGTTTGTCTCAAGCCCTTCTTCCTCTTTGCTGAGCGATAGCAGTAGCTTTAACCCTGCTTTCCTCCTCTTCAAATAAAGCTGCTGCAACTCTGTTTTTCCTTGATTACTCCAGGCATGGTAGTTAAAATCCCGATTTAAATCTTAACATCCTAAGATTTTACGATTTTTGACCTCCGAACGATTTAAATCGGAGTTAAAATCCTAATTTGTTAAAATCCCTTTGAAATCGCGATTTTAATCCTTAAAATCGCGATTTTACGATTTTAACGATTTAAAAAAAATCTTTTTTTCCATTGAACCCGGTTCATTTTAAAAAAAACCGGTTCAATCTGAAAAAACCCTGCTTTCCAAGTCGCGTGCGTGCCCTAATCGGCTAATCCCGTCGCATCTCTTCTCATTTTTCCACTTGCTCGCGTCTTCCCTGCTCGGTTAGTGGAGGTTATTTGACTATTTTGTGCCTTATGGATGACATTTTTAATGTAATATTGATTATGAATGCAAGTTTATCTAAGTTTGTTTAGCGATTTAAAAGTTTTTTTTATTATTTATGCTATTTGACATCCATATATATGACTTTATAATTTTATATACATATATATAGGAATTTTATAAAATCTTACGATACGATTTACGATTTTAAGTACCCCTTCCGATTCAAGTTAAAATCCCGATTTTAACTACCATGACTCCAGGTCAACAGTAATTTATTTATAGCTCTTCGTTTTTATGCCTGAATTTATAGCAACAATTTCTCCTGTGCTTCAATATTCTGAGTGATTTCTCCACATATCTGATCACACTTGGATATTTCCTTCGTAAAGTGAAGTTGGTCTTCTTTCAGCTGTCTCTTATTTTACATAAAATTTTATGGCTGAAAATAAGTTTTCTATTGTGACGGATGTTCTTCCTGTGATATCTAAAATCACGGATTACAAGTTAAATGGTTCAAATTATTTGGATTTGTGTAAAACTGTTCGTCTTTATCTAGATTGACAAAGATGGGCATTTGACTGATGTCCCTCCTCAAGAAGCTTCAAGGCAGACTTGCTAAGAGAGGATGCTTGCTTGTTCATTCAGATCCGAAATTGTATTGATAGTGAGGTAATTGGTTTGATCAATCATTGTGAATTTGTTAAAGAATTGATGGATTACTTAGAATTTCTGTATTCCGGAAAAGAAAATATCTCCCGTATGTTTGAGGTTTGCAAAACTTTTTTACCATGTGGAAAAACAAGATCAACCATTAATTAATTATTTTATGGCATTCAAGAAGACGTATGAGGAGGTTAATATGTTGCTGCCCTTTAGCCTTGATGTGAAGTTCAACAACGCCAACGAGAGCAGATGGCTATCATGAGCTTTCTCGCTAGCCTATCTCCTGACTTTGAATCTGCTAAATCACAGATTCTTTCTAGTTCTTGTTGGAGCAATTTAGGTATCTTGGGTTTTGATGTTTGGGCAAAGGTTTAAGTTAGATTTATTGTTGTATTTAATATGCATTGTGAGTATGCAGGATATAGGTACAACAAAGGAGAAAAGTCCAAGTGGGATCTTGGCAAATGAAGATGACCCGACAACAATGATTGAGGCCGAAGGAAGCTCCAGAAGACAAGCCGTGAAGGATGGGGAGGCATCCGAGGGACGCAAGGCTGATGGAGGAGTTAGAAGGCTAGGTCTAGGTTGGTCGGGTGAGGACAAGTGCTGAGAGATTGTACTAGGGAAGGAAAACTCTAGGTTTAGGGTTTGGGCAGTCGACTGCTTCTGGGAGCAGTTGACTGGTGTTGGGCACAGAAAGATCGGCCGATTGATCTTCTGTGCAGTCGATTAGTGTCGGCTGGAATTCGAACGTTGTGCTGTAACGTTCGAATTCTGGTGGTGGCACCAGTCGACTGGTAACGGTTGGATCAGCAACAATCTCTATTTAAGAGAGCTCGGTTTGGCTAGGCAAAGGTTGACGAAATAAGCTTGGTTAAAGCTTATTAGTAGTCTACAAGTGCTCAGGCGTGGTTGCGAGTTTGCGGCAGGGTTTCTCCACCCACAAGGAGCTACACGAGCTAGCCGAAGGTCTTTCGGGAACTAATCCACCAACGGATAGGGATCATCCACCTTACGGACAGCCGTGGAGTAGGAGTGTCATCTTCGAACCACGTAAAGGTTTGGTGTTAGCGTTTGTGTTTTTATTTGTAGTTTGTATTTCCGCTTGCGCACGCTAACACGTGTAGGAAGAAACAATGCATTGAGGGCAACAAGCTATTCACCTCCCCTCTAGCCGTACGCACCGGTCCCAACAAGTGGTATCAGAGCGAGGTTCGCTCTTGTTGGACTAACCGCTAAAGGAGCAAAGGCACTAGAGGAAGATAGATTCGGAAGGTCCACTAGGATGGGATACTCGGATCCCACCTCCATATGATCGCGACGATTTCGATTATTGGAGAACGCGGTTAGAGACTTGGTTCCAAATGGATTGGGACCATTGGACCGCATTAGAGGTTCTATTCGAAGCTCCAACAGACAAAAAGGGGAAACGCTTCTGACCTCGATATTGGACAAAGGATCAAAAGGAGGAAGCGGAGTCGGATAAGAAGGTAACGAGAATTGTGTTAAATTTATTACCTTCTTATATTATGTCCCGTATAGGTGAATACAAGAATGCTTATGAGTTATGAAGAAAGGTGATAGCTCTACACGAAAATTCTACACAAGGACATGGAGTGGAGGAGTCCAAGGATAAGGGCTCATTGGTCCAAGAGAAAGAAAAGGACCAATCGGAAGTTGAATCGAGTTCAACATCCGAAGAGGATGAGCAAGTGGAATCGTCCACATCCTCAAGTGAGGAAGAAGAAGAGCAATCCAAGGTGGAGGAGATCTTGGAAGCTCAACTCTCGACCTCATCTACCGAGAAGAGTGGGAAATCCCACATCAAATACTTTGAGTGTGGGGAAATGAGACACTACAAGAGTAGGTGTCCTTCACTCAAGAAGGTAAAAGAGATAAATCCTAAACCCGGTAAAGTTCATTTAAAAACTAATGTAGGTTGTAGAGATGGAGCTAAGGATAAGAAGCATATAATTTTCTTCACGTGCGATGAGCGTGGACATTACCACACAAAATGTCCAAGGAAAGGAGAGCTTGAGAAGCTAGGGCATTTGAAGAAATTAGAGAAAAAGAGGAGCTCAAGTCAAGGGAGAGCTTCAAAGGTAAAAGGGAAGGTAATCCCTTATTTGAAATTCAATCCAATTTCTAATTCATATATGCTTGTTAAAAAAAAATATAGATTATTTACCCAAGTATAATCATGGATTTAGGTATAATGATAGGAATCAGGTTAACAAGGTAGATAATCCTAGGAAATCATTACCCAAGGCTAGACCTAATAAGACCAAAACTACCATGCATAAGAGGAAGAAGGTAGTTAATGATCAAGACATTAATTCCAAGAAGGGAGGCATATGCCTAGGAAGGTGGGTAGGTCTAGGAATGTCCAAGATGTACATGTTGACTCTAGGGTGAGAACCCTAGAATTGGAAAACCAAGTCTTGAAGGCAAGACTTGAGGAAATGGAGAGAATCCTAGATCGGTTTATTATTGGACCTAGGGGACTTGACACGTGTTTGGGCGGTCAAAAATCCAAAAATGTCAAATTGAGTATCTCTAAGACCAAAAGAATATCAAATGTTAGGAGGGCACAAGACATTGGTAAGGAAGGTGTAATCAAGGACAAGACGTCCAAGATTAAGAAGGTTAATGGTGTGAGCCAAGGGTCACCGGAGGTACACCGGTGTGGCTTAGTAACCTTGGATGAGTCACTTAGGGAGGTGGCTAAGGTTAAGAGCTCAGGGGGGAGTTCTAAGAGTCAAATTGGGGCCCATGGTAAATGGATCTCGGGAGGATTTATTTCGGAAGTCTAGATAGACTATGAAGTATGTCAAAAGATTTGGAGATGAATTTGAGTCTCAATCCTTGGATTTTGGCACATTGGGGTTGAGTTTCATGCATGAAATATGACATTGAGATCATATTGCATGAAAATTAATTTTTGATGTATAGATGCCATATAAATCAATGCTCGGGATGCATTGTGTTTTAGTATGGGCAGATACATCAAGAGGAAGCCAAAATTAGGACTTTAGGTCAAGGTTCTATTGAGCCATTAGAGAGTTTTGAGTTTTGTGTCAATCTTGGGATCCGAGATTTATACATTTTTAAATGTATTTTTCTCAAGTAGACACAGGTACCACAAATCACTCCACAAAATTTGGGAATTTTTGGAGATTTGTGGAATTTCTGGTGCATTTCTGAAATTGGGTCAGAAATGCAGAAATTGGCTGATATCAGGATATCAGTCGACTGATGAAGAGGGCAGTCGAAATGATAATTCTGTGAGGTTGGTTTTCGACTAGGTCAATCGATCGGTAACTGTCCCAGTCGACTGATACAGGCTGAAATTGTTTTCAGCAAAGTCGAAATGTGTCTTAATGATGTTGAACTTGTGTATAATCTTATGGGGGGTTAATACACAATGTTTATGGTCTTTAAAGGTTAAAGAATCCAATAATTGAGATATTGTTGGAGCTCTTTTTGATGTGTGGCAAAGGGGGAGAAGTGTTGGGTTGAAGTGGGAAACTAACACACCTTTCCAAGAAATTCAAGCTCAAGGGGAAGCGTAGGTGAAAAGGGAGCATTTGTTGGCAAAGGGGGAGAAGTACCTTTGTAAGGAAAACCTACTCAAAGGGGAGTCTAGGTAAAGGGGAGCCTAAGGTTAGGTTCCATGATTTATGCATGATCATTTACTTTGTTATTGTTTCCCTAACTTAAACGGGTTACCAAACATCAAAAGGAGGAGATTGTTAGAGCAATCTAGGTATCTTGGATTTTAATGTTAGGGCGAAGGTTTAAGTCAGGTTAAATTGTTGTATTTAATATGCATTGTGAGTATGCAGGATATAGGTACAACAAAGGAGAAAAGTCCAAGTGGAATCTTGACAAATAAGATGACCCAACAATAATGACCGAGGCCGAAGGAAGCTCTAGAAGGCAAGCCGTGAAGGATAGGGAGACATCCAAGGGACGCAAGGCTGATAGAGGAGCTAGAAGACTAGGTCTAGGTTGGTCGGGTGAGGACATGTGCTGAGAGATTGTACTCGGAAAGGGAAACCCTAGGTTAGGGTTTGGGCAGTCGACTGCTGCTGGGAGCAGTCGACTGGTGTTGGGTACAAAAAGATCAGTCGACTGATTTTCTGTGCAGTCAACCAGTGTCGGCTGGAATTTGAACGTTGGGCTATAACGTTCGAATTCGGGTGTACCAGTCGACTGGTGTTGACACCAGTCGACTGGTAACGGTTAGATCAACAACGAGCTCTATTTAAGAGAGCTCGGTTTGGTTGGGCAAAGGTTGACGAAATAAGCTTGGTTAAAACTTATTAATAGTTGACAAGTGCTTAGGCGTGGTTGCGAGTTTGTGGTGAGGTTTCTCCATTCACAAGGAGCTACACGAGCTAGCCGGAGATCTTCCGTGGACTAATGCACTGGACGGATAGGAGTTCCGTCACCTTACGGATAGACGCTTAGCAGTAGGTAGTGTCATCTTCGAACCACGTAAAGTTAGTTGTTAACGTTTGTGTTTTTATTTGTAGTTTGTATTTTCGCTTGCGCACGCTAACATGTAGGAAGAAACAAGCATTGTGGGCAACGGGTATTCACCCCCTCTTGCCGTACACACCGGTCCCAACAGTTCTGAGGTCTCCTCCTTACAAGATGTATTTAGTCGCATTCTTCATACAGAAAGTACTACACCTGTTCCACTTAGTGGCGCTTTGGTGAGTCGCAATACTAATTATGTGCCTAAGAAATCAACTATTCACAAAGGAGGAGGCTCACAAGACTCTGAAACTCAGACGTCGAATTCTAGTGGTATTATATGCAACTATTGTCGTAAACCAGGTCATACAAAGTTTGAGTACAGAAAACTTCAATACAAAAATCAACAAAAACACTTGGCTCATATTGCATCCACTAAAGAAGCCCTTGATAAATCAGTGCTTATCTCTGTAGATGAATGTGCCAAGTTCTCTCAATATCATAAATCACTCGAGACTTCATCTTCCTCTGTCATTACTTTTGCTGATTCAGGTAACCACAACACATGTCTTGTTTCCTCATCCTCTAAATGGAACTTCTTCTTGTGTTCATTTTCTAGTCTCTTTTCTACTTTTTCACCAGAATCTAATACTCCTATTGTTACATTAGCTGATGGAACTTCTTCTTGTGTTCATGGGTCTGACACTATCAATTCTACTCCTTTGCTTTCTCTATCTTTTGTCTTGCATTAGCTCATTTATCCTTTAATTTGCTCTCTGTTAGTCAATTAACTCGTAATTTAAACTGTTGCATCTCATTTTTTCCCGACCATTGTTTATTTCAGGATCTCTCGACGAAGAAGATTATCGATAAAGGACATAAGTCTGGAGGCCTATACATTCTTGACCCACTTGTCCCGAGATCCTTTGCTTGCTCGAGTGTAACTTCTCCTTTCGAGGCTCATTGTAGGTTAGGTCATTCATCTCTTCCTTTACTCAAGAAGTTTTGTCCACAATATAGTAAGATGTCTTCATTGAATTATGAGTCATGTCAGTTTGCAAAGCATTACCGTCTTAGTTCGAGTCCAAGGGTAAATAAACGTGCTATAATTCCTTTTGAGTTAGTTCACTCTGATATTTGGGGACCTTGTCCTATTTTGTCTAAACCTGATTTTAGGTATTTTGTTACCTTTGTAGATGATTATTCTTGTGTAACTTGGTTATATTTAATAAAAAATCGTTCTGAATTATTTTCTTTATTTTGCACATTTTGTGCCGAGATTAAAATTCAGTTCAATACGTTCATTCGTACTCTGCGAAGTGATAATGCTAAGGAATATATGTCTNCCTGATTTTAGGTATTTTGTCACTTTTGTGGATGATTATTCTCGTGTAACCTAACTATATTTAATGAAAAATCGTTCTGAGTTATTTTCTCTATTTTGTGCATTGTGTACCGAGATTAAGACTCAATTTAATACGTCCATCTGTAGTCTGCGAAATGATAATGCCAAGGAATATACATCTAGTCTATTTCAAACTTATATGAGTCAGAATGGTATGCTTCATGAAACGTCTTGTGTTGATACTCCATCCCAATATGGTGTGGCTGAGCGTAAGAACAGACATCTTCTTGAGACTACACGGGCCCTTTTATTGCAAATGAATGTTCCCAAGTTTTTTTGGACAGATGCGGTTTCTACGGCATGTTTTCTCATTAACCGCACGCCTTCATCTGTTCTTCATGGTGAGATTCCTTACAAAATTTTGTTTCCCAATAAGTTGTTGTATCCTGTAAATCCTAAGATATTTGGTAGCATTTATTTTGTTCGGGATGTTCGTTCACATGTCACTAAATTAGATCCTAAGTCTTTAAAGTGTATCTTCCTTGGTTATTCTCGTCTTCAGAAAGGTTATAGGTGTTATTATCCCAGTATTAATAAATATCTTGTCTCAATTGATGTCATCTTGGTATATTCTATCACAACCTCTGCACCTATTTCGGAACTGACT
Source organism: Boesenbergia rotunda (assembly GCA_024364735.1). Taxonomy (NCBI): domain Eukaryota; kingdom Viridiplantae; phylum Streptophyta; class Magnoliopsida; order Zingiberales; family Zingiberaceae; genus Boesenbergia; species Boesenbergia rotunda. The sequence goes on from JAGFNQ010004079.1 coordinate 193,737, forward strand.
TTGGTCAAGCCTCCTATTATTCAAGTATACTCTAGGTGCCAACCTCTTGATTCGTGTCCTGCACCTACTATTTCGTCATCAGATCCAACTTCGAGTGATGATTTTCCTATTGCATTACGTAAAGGTAAACGCCAGTGTACTTATCCTATTTCTTCTTTTGTTTATTATAACGGCTTGACATCTTCTTCTTGTTTTTCTATTGCTTCACTTGACTCTATTTCTATTTCTAAAAATGTCCGTGAGACCTTATCTCATCCTGGTTGGAGAGATGCAATGATAGAGGAAATGAAAGCCTTAGATGATAATGATACTTGATACTTGGTTGATCTACCTTCAGGAAAACGAGCTATTGGATGCAAATGAGTATTCACAGTTAAAGTCAATTCAGATGGGTCAGGTGCAGGACTAAAAGCTTGTCTTGTTGTTAAGGGTTATGCTCAAACCTATGGTGTGAATTATTCTGAAACTTTTTCTCCTGTTACAAAATTGACATCTATTCGATTATTTATTTCATTGGCTGCTACTCATTATTGACCTTTACATCAACTCGATATCAAGAATATTTTTCTTCATGGTGATCTTCAAGAGGAGGTGTATATGGAGCAATCTCCTAGTTTTGTTGCTCAGGAGGAGATGGGGCGAGTTTGTCGTCTTCAGAAATCTTTGTATGGTTTGAAACAGAGTCCTCGTGCCTGGTTTAGAAAATTTAGTCAAGTTATTGAAAAATTTAGTATGATGAAAAGCAAGTCTGATCATTCTGTGTTCTACAAGCAGTCAGGAGTGGGTATTATTCTATTAGTTGTGTATGTGGATGATATTGTTATTACTGGAAGTGATACTACGAGAATTTTATCTATCAAATCTTTCATTCTTACTCAATTTCATACAAAAGACTTAAGGGTGCTAAAGTATTTCTTAGGTGTTAAAGTTATGAGAAGTAAAAAAAGGTATATTTCTATCCTAGAGAAAATATGTTCTTGACTTATTAACTGAGACAGGAAAATTAAGGGCAAAGCCTTGTAGTACTCCAATAACTCAAAACGTGGACCTCACAGTAGATGGAGAACTATTTGAACATCCAGAGAGATATAGAAGGTTGGTCGGCAAGTTGAATTATTTTACTGTGACACGTCCAGATATTGCATATTCGGTTAGTGTCATTAGTCAGTTTATGTCATCTCCAACAGTTCATCATTGGGTAGCGCTAGAACAAATTTTGTGTTACTTGAAGGGAGCACCCAGATGGGGTATCGTATATAAAAATCATGGGCACACTCATATTGAATGTTTTTCAGATGCAGATTGGGCAGGTTCTAAAATGGATAGAAGGTCTATTTCAGATTATTGCATTTTCATTGGTGGAAATTTAGTTTCATGGAAGTGGAAGAGTAAAAAGCAAAACGGTATATCATGGTTCAGTGTGGAGTCAAAATATAGGGCTATGACACAGTCTGTGTGTGAAATAATGTAGATATATCAACTATTGACTGAAGTAGGACTTAAAATTTCAGTACCAGCAAAACTGTGGTGTGATGATCAAGCTGCTATTCACATTGCATCAAATCCCCGTGTTTCATGAGCACTCTAAGCACATTGAAATTAATTGTCATTTTGTTCATGAAAAAATTTAACGAGGCTTGATCACTACAAGATATGTAAAAACTGAAGAACAACTATGAGACATTTTCACAAAAGCTTTAAATGGGATCTGGATTGATTATCTTTGTAACATGTTGGGCATGATTAATATCTATGTCCCAACTTGAGAGGGAGTATTAGCTATATAAATATATATCCTAATTTGTATTTTACTTAAAATACAAATTACTCCCTAGAATAGAATCCTAATTTATTTCCTAGAATAGACTCCTAACTTTGTATATAAATAGACTTATTTATTTCCTAGAATAGATCTTTATATATAAATAGGTCTTACATCTTGTAACTTTTTGTGTATTGAGAATTCTCTTATTGTAACAATATCATTTGCATGTAATATTGCATTTTATAACGATGCATGATAAACACCATGTTAAAATTGATTTTAGTGCTCAACATTAAGAAAATAGGAAATTTGATACTCCTAGGATTAAATTTAGAAAATTTTATGTTAACAATAAAAAAATCTAAATTTAGAGAGTTGGAGAAAAAGAATATTTAATATTTTGATTAATTGGAGACGGGCTTTAAGAAAATGAAAAATGTGCCTAGGGATCTAAGGGGTTAAAGATGCAAAATTCTAATTCAGGAAGGCAAGAGCTATGGAAGAACAAGAAAGGTTCGAGGGAAAAAAAGATTTGAGGCAGGGACTTCAATATTGTGCTATGTGGGTCAGCATTTACAGAATTTACTATTTTGTTATCCCTAGAGCTAACCTTAATGGAAGCATTAAGAATAAGACTTCTAAAAAGCTTAAGAGAGTAATTAGGAAGGTACCAAGGGAAGTTATCGTGAGTGAGCAATGAATAAACCAAGGAAAGAAATCTCGTGCCGTGCTGCCCGAAACTTACAAAACTTACCGTTCCGATGTGGGATTGGCATCGGCACGGGAGGCGCAACAATTTCGCATGCGTCATGCGCGGACGCTAATGGATAAGACTAACTTAAATATATTGTCAAATATTAAAAAGGGCGATTGTTGGTATAATTGTCTTTTGGTCAAGACTGACAATGGTTTATGTTTTAATATTTGAGCAATATGTTTGATGTTTGATACGGTCAAGTAGGTCAAGGTTGACGATGGATACTTGACAGAGAAAGAAGTCCAAATAAGTTGAGATTGCATTTGATATTGGTTGAAGACCAATAGGTGTCGACAGATAGAGTCCAACACAATTGACAAAGGAAAAGAACAAGTGAGTCAAGGTATACTAGACACTTGACAAGGGTAAAGTAGGATAGGGATTGGTAGAGGAAGTCCTAACACGTCTTAGGTGCTTGGCAAGTAGGTTGTAGAGGGCAAGATCCTTGACAATGATGAAGTCCTTGCAGGTTAAGGGTATTTGGATGTCAAGCAAAGTTAAAGTCCCAAAGGAGTAAACTCTGGGTATGTTAGATTGTGATGAAAGTCTAGGCAGGGTCATGATAGACTGGATGCTTGACAAGTAGGTTGTGGAGGATTGGGTTTTTTGCAGACTGGTCGTGGTGGATTGAATTCTTGATAGTGATGAAGCCTTTGTAGGTCAAGAGTGGCTGTTAAGGAAGATTGAAGTCTCATAGGAATAAACTTTATGTATTCAAAACCCTAGTAGGTCAAGGGTGATCTAACTATGCAAGTGGAAGTTTTGATAGGTCAAAATCAGTTGAATATTGTACAATGGATGAAGTCCTTAGGGTGAGGAGTATTTAGGCAAGGAAATTCCTAGTAGATCGAGGTTAATTGGGTACTAGACAAAAATGGAGTCCAGGTAAAGTCAAAAGCTGTTAGTACTATATAGATGAGGAAATCCTAAAGACATGAAATTTCTTGGCACAATATAGATTCAACTTTGAAGTGGATGGAATTAGAGTGTTAGTCTATTGATGAACCTCAAAAACCATGAAATTGTGGTTTGATTGAATTTGGGACTCACAACAATTGATGGATGTGAATTGCAATTGACTTTTGAGCTTAGGAACTCAACTGAAGAACTAGAAACCACAAAATGTTATTCAAGGCAAGGTTTAAAATCTCGACCCGTGCCGAGGTTTCGATCTCATACTGGAACGATACGGTTTCGGTATCGTATCGTGCCGTGCCGGTACGGTTTCGGTAATTTTTTATTTATATATAATAATTATGAGATAAATATGTTTATTGTATATAATCCATATATTAATTTTATATAAGTTCTCAATTATTGAATAACTTAATATCGTTATAAAAATTAAATATAATTTTCTTTAAAGAAAATTAATCTATCAATAACTCGAATTAAACCTTACTAAGTTACTAATACCAAAACTTTATATGTTATGGAGCAAAATTGCTAAAAGTAAAAAGTTTAATATCGTAATATTTATAAATCCAAATTTCAAATTTATTCTAAGATAAAAAATATTATCTATAATAAATATATAAATTAACATAAAACGCTACTTTACATATAATAATTATATAAATTATTTATTTATTCATTTAATTAATTATTAATTTAAATAATATATATTTAAAATGATAAAAATATCAGAATATTAATTAAATAATAAAACAGTAAATATATAAAATAATAAAAAAATATCAAAATATATATATGATTTTTTAGAAATTTTTGTAGGTTTTTTTAGATTTTTAATTTTTTTTAGAATTTTTAAATAATATTTGGAAAATAAAAAAAAATCAGAAAATTAATTAATAAAATTTATTTAATTTTAAATATTTTATTGATATAAATATTTATGTGAGGAAATGTTTTATAAACATTTCCTCACATTAATCGGGCGAGGCGAACCCTAGCGGATGAAGCGCGGGCGAGCGCGGGCGAAGTCGCAGGCGGAGGCGGAGGCGGAGGCTACGCGTGCGGTCGTCAACTCAGCGTTGTCCGCCGGAGCTTCCGCCGGCGGCGGAGGAGTCCGGCGACTCTTTCGGCAGCGCCGGAGGAGTCTCGCGATGCCCCCGGCGGCACATGCGACTCGACGACGGCCGGCGTTGGCGTTTTTCCTCCGGCACTGGACGATTCCCCCGCCTCCGCCCATCGCCGCGTGACGCATGCACGAAACGCCCGTGCCGGTTTCGGATCTCCAGCGGAACGATAAGATTCGCCCCGTGCCGTCCGGCACGAAACGAAACCTTAAACGCTGATTCAAGGATTTGTGGTTTAGAGCAGTCGGCTTAGGCTACAATGCTTATAAACAGAATTCTATTCAAATGAATGAACAGTCTACTAGCCAATCAACTCAGGATCAAGAACAGAATGAACAGAAAAGTTCATCTCGAGTAAGCAATTGACTGAGATGTTAACTTCAGTTGAATAGATGGTTATATTTTGAGCTGTCACAGTAAGCAATTGACAAAGTAGTTGACCAGTCACAGACAGACCTTATAAAAGAGGGCTTGTGGAGTTCAAAACATCCTTTCTTGGGGTTTTGGGCGAGTGTTGTTTCATTCCAAATCCTTCAATGAACATATCAAAGTAATCTAAATCGAGTAAAACAAGATCTCAAATTAGTGTAAAATTTTATTTGTATTATTTTCATTCTTGCATTGGATTTTTTATTCCTTGTATTTGCTATAAGAACAAGATCTGCAAGATGTTTCTCTACCTCTGAAATGTATCCGAAGAGTTATCTATTGACGGATCATAGGTTATGGGGTAGAAATCGGGATTCTAAACCACATAAAGATTGACTTGTTTTTGCTTGATTATATCTTTGTATTTGCTATGCTATTTATTTTTGTTGCATACTAACAAATCGCAGAGACGAGCACAAACGAAAGCACTAAATTCAGCTAATATCTATTCACTCTCCCAAACTCAAGATTAACTGTGTGTAGGTTAGAATGCAACACAAGATAAGAAAGAAGGAATGAGATAAAAGTTAGAACAACTACAACTTCGGTTTGTAATAGAAGCATCCAAAATAGATGATAGATCTTTTACAAGATGGGATGTTGGGTAGGGCAGGCACACGTTCAGGTGAATTCATTTTTTTTTAAAAAAAAACAATTCTATCGAGTGTAGTTCAGGTTATAAAAATATCGTCTTACCTGGAGCCATATTTGAAAAAAAAAATGCAAGCTTAAATTTTTTATTATCAATTTGGTTTGGGTTGAAGGGATTTTATTTTATATATATATATATATATATATTAAAGGATTTCAGAGATTTTAGATCTTTTATATGGTTCCCACTGCAATTGAATATAAGATCTGCAATTCACAAAGCTACTTACAAGAATTATAGAACTGTCTATTATGGATTAAAAAGAAAATATCATAGCATATGTCCTCATGTTTCAATTGCAAGCCACTACTATCAACTGGAAAAAAATGTGACCAATAATTCTTTTAACTAAATATCAAGAATTCTATGTAGCTAAATAGAGGTGTCCAGGGATTTAGGTTTCGAGCCGTTTCGGACGAAACGGGCGGAACAGTATCGTTCCGCCCGTTCGCCGAAACCGGCACGAGGAAGGCCATCGTCTCGACGCGAGCACGCGCGACAGCGGCGAGACAGCGGCGAGTGGCGAGTGGGGACAGCGGCGAGTGGCGACGCGGCGACAGCCTGTCTCGCGCGACAGCGAGATTCGCGGCACAGCGAACGCGCACGGCACGCGATTCCTTCTGTCGCGCGTGCGTCGGTGCGCCAGCCTGTCTCGCAGTTTTTTTCCGGCTATAAGAGGACGGAAGAGCTCCGGTGGTGAGCAGCAACGAAGACGCAGCGAAGCGACTCGAAGCGTGGACGCACAGCAGCGAAGGGCGGCGCGGCAGCGACAGGTATGATCAATCGATCTCCGCAGCTTCGCCGGAGGCATTGCGGGACTCGCCGGCGTCGCCGAAAGCCTCCGGCGTCGCCGGATGCCTCGCCGGACGGTGGTGGAGCTGGACGCCCGGCTCCTCCATCTTCGGCGGATAGTTCCGCGGGTCGGAGATTAATGTATATTGATTCATTTTCTTATTTGTTTAGATTATGGTATATAAAGAAAATTTTCCAACGTATAATAATCATTTACTGGAAAATTTGTTTTGTTAAAGAGCTTTGTTCCTCATGTTCCTTTGGTTCATTCGAGAATTTAGTTCCTCTGCGTGGAACCTTCAGCTTACTCAATGTTAGACGAACATAGTTGAGCACATAGTAGAGGGTTCATGAACTCGTTGCTTTCTGCTCATTGAATCTCTGAGCAAAATGGCTTACTACCTCGTTCCCGTTACTATGCATGAACTTCTCGAAACCAAACGACAACTCTTAGTCAAAATTGATTTAATTAATAAAATTGATTTAAATTTTACAATCAAATTTAATTAATTTAAAATTAAAATCAAATTTTAAACAATTTAATCAATTTTAAAATAGAATTAAATTAATTTGAAAATATAATTAAATTTAATCAACTTTATATCTGAATTAAATTAATTTGAAATCAAGATTAAATTTAATCAATTTAATCAAGAATTAAATAAATTTAGAATCAGCATATAATAGATGCATGATTTTTAGTTTCTTTATATCTTTTTTATTTATTCGTTAAATATTATTATTTTGTTGTTTCATTTTTCTTTTCTTTTTATATTTTTTTGAATTTTTTTTATCGAGTTCTATCTGACCAATTAGATGTTGCTGATAACTAAATTTTTTGAAATTTTCATTACTAATACAGATCCAGCAAACATAAATTAAGGTATAACAGCCATTGTAAGCAAGATAAGGGAAAAAAATAGAAGCAGGTCACTAATAAAAGTGATGTTACCCTATTTTAATGCAATCTATGCTATTAATTGCAATTGATAAAAGTATAGAATCAATTCGTCATGAGATAGTTATAATAAGAAAGCTGATAGGCAGGGATTTAGGTTTCGAGCCGTTTCGGACGAAACGGGCGGAACAGTATCGTTCTGCCCGTTCGCCGAAACCGGCACGAGGAAGGCCATCGTCTCGACACGAGCACGCGCGACAGCGGCGAGACAGCGGCGAGTGGCGAGTGGGGACAGCGGCGAGTGGCGACGCGGCGACAGCCTGTCTCGCGCGACAGCGAGATTCGCGGCACAGCGAACGCGCACGGCACGCGATTCCTTCTGTCGCGCGTGCGTCGGTGCGCCAGCCTGTCTCGCAGTTTTTTTCCGGCTATAAGAGGACGGAAGAGCTCCGGTGGTGAGCAGCAACGAAGACGCGACTCGAAGCGTGGACGCACAGCAGCGAAGGGCCGCGCGGCAGCGACAGGTATGATCAATCGATCTCCGCAGCTTCGCCGGAGGCATTGCGGGACTCGCCGGCGTCGCCGGAGGTGTCGCCGGAAGCCTCCGGCGTCGCCGGATGCCTCGCCGGACGGTGGTGGAGCTGGACGCCCGACTCCTCCATCTTCGGCGGATAGTTCCGCGGGTCGGAGACACAGCGGATCTCCGGCGACGTCGTCGGAAGCCTCCGGCGTCGCCGGAATCTTCGCCGGAGCCTGCTGGAGTCGTGCGCCGGGCGGCTCCGGCGGTTCTCCGGCGGATCTCGGCGGCGAAGCCATTTTGGCTCGGCGGCGGAAATCGGGAATTTCCCGATTAATTCCCGATTTCCGCCCGTAAATAAAAATAAATAAATAAATAAATAAAAGTATTTATTTAAATTCAACATTTCCTTTTTTAATTCAAAAAATTAAATAGATTTATTTAAGGAATTTTCTGATTTTATTTTTCTATTTTTAATATTATTTAAAAATTCTAAAAAAATTTTAAAAACCCTAAATAAAATCTAAAAAATTTATAAAAAATTATTTTATAATCTGATAATTATTTATTATATTTATTATATTATATTTAATTAATATTTTAATATTTTTATCATTTTAAATATATATTATTTAAATAATTAAAATTATTGTTCCAAGTTTACTTGATAAAAATGTGTTGTAGACTTGTAGTAGATTACTTTAATGAAGTTGTCTTTTATAGTTTTATATATTTAATTTGTTTGTTTATAATGATAAAATTGTTATTGACAATGATGACTATTATTTGAGCTAACAATGTGAATTATTCTTAATTTTTTATAAGACATAGGTAATGCACCCAAACATCAATATGATCCAGCTTGGAGACACGCACGCCGATTAGAGAATCGATTCCATTGGCAATGTTTACATTGCGATATGATTGGACGAGGTGGTGGGGTCACACGCCTAAAGCAACATCTTGCTGGTGGATATCCAGATGTTTCGAATTGTCCAAAAGTTTCTCAAGAAGTTCGTCGTGCAATGAAAGAAGAACTTGAAGGTTACAAAGTAATAAAGCATAAACAACAACGAGAACGTGATCTTCTTGATAGTCGAATATCTAGAGAGCCAATATATGATGAATTTGAAGATCGTGGTGATGTTCCAAACGATGGAGATTTTTTAGCAGCTATCAATGCCTCGCAAACTCAATATGACTATGAGCAAAATATGCGACATAGAAGTGACTCAGCTGGTACTAGTAGAAGTGACTCAACTACTGCACCGACATTAGGAAGGAGTGCAAGTTTTCGTAGTACTTCAACACAAAGTGGTATTGGTCGGTTTTTTTCTTCTATGGGAGGACGAAGACGTGCAGTTGATATTGCTGATATTGATCCACTGGCATTTCCAGACCAAGCTAGCAAACAGACTAGGATTGATGATGCATACACAAAAGAGAAGAAGAAATCAATCGGTAAAAGCATTGCAAAATTTTTTCATTTTAATCATATTCCTCCTAATGCAGCAAACAACACATACTACCGTAGCATGGTGTCCAACATCCAAAAATCTGGTCCTGGTATTCAGCCTCCGACTGCATATGAAATTGCTGGTTCATATTTAGATGAACAAGTGGAGGAGATCAAAACTTGGATCCTATCATGCAAAAAGCAATGGAGCTTATATGGGGTTACGTTGATGTGTGATGGCTGGACAGGACCTACACGGATGAGTATTATCAACTTTCTACTATACTGCAATAGAAAGGTGATATTTCATAAATCTATTGATGCAACTACAGATTTTCATGATGCACCCTATATATATCGTTTGATGGATAGTGTAGTTTAAGAGATAGGTGCAGATTATATAGTGCAGATAATTACAGATAATGGTGCCAACTTTAAAAGGGCTAGAGAATTATTGGAGCAAAAATATCAAACATTATTTTGGACACCATGCACAGCACACTGTATCGATTTGATGATGGGAGATATTGGTAAACTCGATATAGTGAAGAAGGTAGTGAAAAAAGGTCAATCTTTAACAAAATTCCTCTATAATCATCATTGGGTTCATGGATTAATGAGGAAATTTATCAATGGTGAGATTCTACGACCAGGAGCGACTAGGTTTGCCACTCACTTTCTCCTGTTAAAATCGTTGAATCAAAAAAAAGTTGGATTGAAAGCCATGTTCTCTTCTGAGGATTGGGAAGCCTCTCGATATTCTAGCACAGCCGAAGGTAAAGAGGTGCAAAAAATTATTATATCTGTTAGATTTTGGGACTATATTGCAGATATTCTTCTAGCAATAGAACCTTTGTACGTTGTTCTACGTAAAGTCGATATGGACAGGAAGCCACAAATGGGCAACGTTTACCGTCTAATTCATGAAGCAAAAGAGGAAATTAAGAGACGTCTTCAATCACCAACCAAATATCAACATTACATTGATATAATCAATACAAGATGGGACGTTCAAATGGGAAAATATATTCATTTAGCAGGTACGTATTTTTTAATAAAGAATTTCTAATAATGTTATTAATAATTGCATTTTTATATATGTTTAATTATTGCAGGTTATTATCTCAATCCGGCATATCAATACCGTTATAATCTTGGCACAAATGATGATCTATTACAAGCCCTCAGACATGTGATATCAAGACTACAAACATATAGAGAATCAATTGCTGAGACTATTAATGAAAGCCGATTATTTCGAGAGGCATATGGTTCTTTTAGTGATCCTATTGCAGTGTCATGCAGATATAAAATGGATGCAGGTAAATATAGTAAAAATTATTATTAATTATTGTTAGCAAATAAAAATATTATTTTAATTTTGTTCTTATTTATCTTACAGCTGAATGGTGGTTATAATATGGAGGATCAGCTCCAAATTTGAAAAAGATTGCAGTACGAATTCTCTCACAGACAACATCTTCAAGTGGTTGTGAAAGAAATTGGTCAACTTTCTCCCTCATTCATACAAAAGTAAGAAATCGTCTTTCTTATCGTCGATTGGAGAAGATGGTCTATGTTCATTATAATATGCGTCTTCAATTAAGAGCAATAACAGAAGAAAATGAAGAACAAGAGGCTGGTGATGTAGACCCATTTGATATTGGATTTGTCCAAAATGAGAATGATCCAATGATGGATTGGTGGAGCGCTGTTGAGGCTGAAAATCCATTACTTGATGAAGCAGGAGACCCACCACGACCATCTCAATTTCTCACTCAACAGATTGAAACAATACAAACTACAGGAGATATCAGGGAGGGAGAAGATTATAATGAAGCTTTTGATCAAGAATTTCGATTTTCTGGATCTCGATCAAGACATTCTGAAACATCCCAAACCCAACCAAAGTTCACAGATAAAGGTAAAGCTCCTGCAGTTTTTACTAAAAAGAAAGAAAAAGTCAAGCCTCCTGCTTTTACAGGAAGGGGTCAATTGAGAATTAGAGAAAATCCACTTGATGCAATTGATGAGCAAGAACATGATGACAGTGATGAAACATCATCACCTTCTGATATTGTAGTCCGACGAGAAGTTAATAGCAGTGCAAGTACTCATGCAAGTGATGATAGTGGCGATGCATCTGGTGGTCAAAATTATGATCCCCCTACTCAAGCACCGGAGCCATGGACATGTGAGGCAGATTACACACATACAACTCAAGATGATGATCATGGAGCTAGACCTATTCAATATCAACGTCGAAATAAGGATGGCAAACAAAAGAAAGCTCACAATTATCAAGATATGCGACAGAGTTTAGCTGACATTGATTCTGATCGAAGTTCATCATACTCTCAGCCTTCTTATTATAACTCTGATGCATCATATGGTGATCCATCATACCACAGTTCAGAGGCATATGTTTATCCTTATCCTTATCCTGTGCCTGTACCTGTTCCGATTTCAATGGTGCCAGTTCAAGTCCAACTTCTAGTGATGAATCGAGATACGCTGATGGACATGTGGAGAAATCAGTATCAATATTGCATGTCATGGGATGCTTATTTAATTTGGGCGTTAGAGAACTATGGAATTGATCTAAGCAGAATGCTACAAGAACCAATGTCTTCATCTGATTCGCGTCACTCCTTTTGGTATTAGTAAGGTGACATATTGTAATGTATCAATTTTAATTCGAGTTATTGATAGATCAATTTTCTTTAAAGAAAGTTATATTTAATTGTTTTCTTAACAATATTAAGTTGTTCAATAATTGAAAACTTATATCAAATCAACATACAACTTATTTTTAAATTATACACAATAAATATATATTTATCTAATAATTATTATATATAAATAAAAAATACCGAAACCATACCGGCACGAAACGATACGATACCGAAACCGTATCGTTCCGGTCTGGGACCGAAACATCGGCACGGGTCGATACTTAAAACCTTGGAGGTGTCAACAATGAGAAATATGTATATATAAGCTATTTACTATAGATCCTAATTATTCTAAACTAAACTAAAATATAATGAAAGAAACATTAGATATGGAAGAAGGGGACGATGAAGGTTGGGATAGAGGTAACTAATGATCTCATGAAATCATGGAAGATAGAAATTGGGCATGTGAATAGATGCTAGAAGGGACAGACAAACAACAATCTTGTAAAGTTGTGTGAACAAGGAATGCTTGAGGGATATTTTGATGAAGGAACACAATGTTGCTGACATGGAAAGAGTGGTAACAGAGGATATAAGGGCGGACAATGGAGACAAATCAACTAATCTTGTAATATAATGGAATTATAAAAGACAAAACTAGAACTCGAAAGCTAGAAGGGGACAAAAAAAGAACTATGCAGTTCCTCTAGAATTAACTAGGTTCTTTACTAATAAAATATACAGTTGATAACATATGAAACATGTAACTAGTAATTAATTATATGAGATATAATTTAATTAATATAATATATAATACAAGATGTAATTTAATTATTATGGCATTAATTTATATTACATAAAATTAGTTTTTTTTGGTTTTTTCAGGTTTTATATAACAACCTAAAATACCAACTCTTACCTAAAACACAAAATATTGATATCTAAATCCAACCTGAAACTTGAAAAAAAAATCAAATTTCTAGACTTAATTTGATTGGATATTCAATTTGGATTTAGATATATTCGTGTTTTTGTCCAACGCCGGTGTTGGATGAGTGGAGTCTTGTGGTTTTCTAATTACCTCAATGATGGAGACTTCAATACTTCAGCGCTAACAAGTTTGTCAGGGATGAGATTCTATATAAGAATGGGTGGTCAATAGTTTCAAATGAAAGGGTTCTGTCTCCTTGGTAGTCTTTCTACCTGTATTTATCATTTATCAATGTAAATTTACAAGTGGATCCCTAGTATCATATGGAAAATTTACTAGTAAATCCTAACACATGACATACTTTTAGTTTCTTTATCTCATTGTAAATGAGACAATAATTTTATACATCAAAAACACATCACCTGAAAGACTGTTGAAAGTTGCTTTGATGTTTGTGAGCTCATCAATGAAACAAATGAGTCCTTGTTATACAACTTGTTCATTCGCCATTGTCATTTAAACATAATGCTTATTTCATAGTAGTTCACTTAAATGCTTAAAGCTCTTAATATAATGCTAGTTGAGTGAATCACACTGTGTTTTGTATTTATCCTATTGGGAAGAATTACTTGCCAATGAGTATTTGTGTGGAGATGATATAGGCTAGGATGTAGGAACTCAAAATGTGCTGTGCCTTAACTTGATGAAAACTTTGATATCAATTACCAGCTGACAAACGATCTGGTACTTGACAATGGAAAATGTAATGACTGTTAGTTCCCTCAAAAAACTGATGTAAGATATTGTACCTTTGTGTTGATGCTATAAATATATTTTTAATTGTTTGTTTCTTCACATTTTTCATGTAGGCTTTTATTATTGCTTCCACTGCCACTGAGGAAGAAATGCATCGCTGGTAAGTTCGGATGACTAATCAATGTTTTCCTATAATTTCAGTGGTCAATGCATAATGTTTCTCTAACACTTAAAAGTGGTGAAACATATTATAGTGTGCTTAGCTCTTGTTTCAAATAACCGACTGCTTTTTGGCTACAGATATACTGTAGTTTTTTTGGTTTTGCATGCTCCTTTGGTTTTGTTGTAGAGAACAGGATCCTTGTGAAAATACACATGCTGCTATAGATTTTGAAATCATTTAAAATAATCTCTACATAAATCTCCTTGAGCACTTCCTTAACGAGCTTGAATTTCTCCCCTAGAAGTGTGCTTGTTGGGATTAACTTATTAATGTTGCCATGTTATCAATTATATTGCAGGTTCCTTGATCGTGTTGTTTGGACAGACAAGCAAGTCAGCTTGAAACTTCTAAGGAAGGGTATCTTGACTCGAATATATACTCCTATGGTGAGTTTTAATCTTCAGATAACAAGAGAATTGGCTATAAGTCCTTCAAGTAAAAGATACTTGCAACTTGTCCTGATCTAAGCTAATTCCTACGTTCAGGCTATTATTCGTGGTCTCAAGGAATCTGCTGTTTTCACTGATGCAATCGCTTCTGCAAAATCTCTCTCTAAGGAGAAATTCTTATCTTCTATGGAGAAGCTTCAAAATAAAAATTCTTCTGTAGTTGCTGGAAAAAGGTCCCTTTATCCCAACAGGAAAATGGGCAATCTTGCTGAATCTAAGGTGACAGGGAGAAAGGTTTTGGAATTTCATGTTATCCAGCCGCAAGCAATTCTTCCTATGTCACCCCCAAACCCTGATGATTTCCAGAGCGAGTTGACAGAACATCTCGTAGTTTAGTCGGAACGCAAGGATACTATAAGCTGAAGAATGATTAGCAAGTTCACATGGGTATCTGACGATCAGAATCTCAGTTGTTGGTCTATCTCGATGCTGTTTTGTTGATTTTGGAGCTGAATTCTCGCAATCTAACTGGTAATTTATTACAAAAGTTAAATAACACTCTTCTTCAGTACATTTGTATACCCATTTTTTATGTATATTGTTGAAGCATAGGAGAAGCTTGGGGTTCCGTTTTCTAGATATTCTGGTGCTAAACCTGTCCAGCAAAAGCTATACTTTTCAAATAATAGAAGGCATTTAGGAGAATAAATAATAAAATTTTCAAATTTTAATAGGGATGAATATTCTGGAGTGTGCCTAAGCTATACTTGGGATGTATCTGATACACAAATTAGGGAGAAGACCAGATTAGTCGGACAAAGTAGAATACACGATTATCAAAAAAACGTAATGGCTGTATTCAATTAATTTGAATTCTGGGTATGATATGTTTCATTTAATCACAGTTTGCCAATTTATTAGTTTAAACTCACTTTGAAACACACTCAAGCTGATGAAGTGATTCTCAATCAACAACTAATAGGGTGGAACTCCATTCTGTATATAAAAAATATAAAAATTCTGTCGATATTTTTTTAGGGTTTTGTAATAGCATTGAATTACAATAATCCGACCATTCATTCATTCTTCTAGTGGTAGCAACGTGGTTCTTATTTCATTCTCGCTCTAGCCTCCATTATTTATTCTACTCATTAGCGTATTAATTGCTAAGACTCTCGAGTCATTTAATTAGATGCTGGTGATGGTGATAGTGATGGACGGTTAATTAATGGTTAATCAAAGGGACATGGGCAGTCTGTAGATGTGTTCCTCTCCATGCTCGTCGATCTCCCTCACCCACTTGCTCTTGCGCCTCTGGTGCTTCGCCGGGGCTGGCGCCTTCCTTTGCTGATTGCTACTGCCGGTGCCGGACTCGTCGATCTTGCCTATCACAGTGACCTCCATTCCCTCGCCGATGGGACGCTTGAGGGAGCGGACGGCGTGGCCCTTGCGCAAGCTGAGGCCGCGGACGTCGCCGCGCAGTCCCTCCTTGCCGCTTTCTAGGCGGTTGGCCACCACCACCGACCGCTGGGGGTTGACGTCCAACAGCTTGAGCAGGTCGGTGTAGGAGTCGGCCTTACAGTCGACGAGGGAGAAGTCGATGTTCTCGTACTCCGGCAGCAGCTGGTAGGGGTCGCCCACCTTGTACTCCACTCGGTCCTCCAGCCCTGACTCCTCGATCACTTCCTTCGCCGACGTCCCCGCCGCCGCCTCCTCCGGCAGGATGCAGATCAGCCGGCCGCCCGTCTGCCGCGCCGCCGCCGCCAGCGCCACCGTCGAATGAGATGGCTCCGGCGAAACCTCCACGATCAGCTTCGCGCCCATGCCGGCCGCCAGCGCCGAGATGAACTCGTTGCTTTCCGGCTCCACCGATTTCTGCGATTCCAGGCTCTTCCTCTTCCCCATTTCCTGACTTCTCTGTGCAATTTCCGTACCAATTAAATTAAACATAAATGCATCCACAGAATCAAAATCAAACCAAATGAATAGCGATTACCAGCTTGAGAGTATCCAAGTATGGATTCGCCGCGTTCTCTCTAGACCAACCCATTTTGGTTCCCATGCCTACAATTATACCCCCTGTAAATAATTAATTCCACTTCCTCACGCAGAGGAGAGCAACAAACAGGAAGAGAAAGTTACGTCTAAATAACGGAGAGGAAGTGCGAGAATTTCTCGATTTATTGGACGGTCGATGAGAGGGGAGGAGGAGGAGGAGGAGGACGACGACGACGAGTCGAAGAAATTAATGAAAAACAAGTGAACTATATATGGTTGATCAAGGTGGTGGCTGTTGTGTGGGTTCGCTATCAATGGACGTTGATCTCCAGCCTAAACGAGGTAAATGCAACAACAATTTCTTTTTCTTCCAACGACAAATAAACTACAATATGTAACGTTTAGGAATATTAAAAACAAACACGTATGGGAATATTAAATATGTTAGCAAACTTATATTTGCCGATGAAAAAAAAAAATTAAAAGAGCATCCTTCGTATAAGTATCCCTTTTATAAAAATTGTCAAAGTGTTTGTTACAACACGTAGCAACTACTCTCTAACTACTATAATATTATAAGTGTATCAATTCTCGGTCCAACTGTGCACTAATTACTCCGAGGATCGTGATTTACCTCCCTCGTGATGATCTTAGGACGGGTGCGGCGGGAGCGCTGGGGGCGAGCGATTTCGCACTATAATATTATAAAATATAATGTTTTACATTAATCAAGATTATTATATTAAAATATTCTTTACTAATTTGATAAAAATTATTTAAATTCCATTAAAATCATTTTAATTGGGTTAAAACCACTTTAAATTTTTTTATATCATCTAAATAGTAGTTGCTAGAACTTGGTAACAACTAATATACTATTGTCATAATCTTGTAGGGCGCATTTACTTAGTGTAACAACTTATATAATGTTGTAGCAGGATTTTGAACCGATTAAAATAATTTTGATGGAGTTTTAAGTATTTTTATCAAATTGATAAACACTATTTTTATATGTATAGTAATTTTAATTAGAGTGAAATGTTATATTTTATTATATTGTAGTAGCTAATTGTAGCTGCTATAATAATGTTGAAAAATAGAAATATTCTCAGAATAAAACATATGACAGGGTACTCGTTTGATAGTTTTTATAAAAATGATGTTTATTTGATGATTCATTAAATGTAGGAGTCTTTTGATTTTTTTTTCCAAGAAAATATAGTGCTGAATAATATTAAGGCCAAAATAATTATTTCAGTTATTCCAATTATCGAGTAAAAGCTTTAGTCAGATATCAAATTCTATTTATTCTCTTATCAAATTCTATTTATTCTCTTGCAGTTCGGATATCTTAATTGCCCCTTTTTATATGCAGGAACTATTTATATACAAAAGTTTCAGTTTATAGTTTTATAAGTATAAATTAATTCCACGATAAAATTTAGCAATATTAGTATTTCAAGTTGTAGATCTACAATTAAATCTTTTTTTTAATCCCGGAAATAGACGATCTTTCTTATGCTTCGCCTATTCTATAAATTCAAAACATAATTTATACACACTTAGAGGTCGACCTCCGAGATCGTCTCCATTGGATGATTCTTTTATTTGCCCTCTAAATGTTTTACCATTGCACCACACTTATATCATATGTTCCTTGTGTAAAACTCTCTCCCAATAAGCCAATATCTAAGGTTTTAGGACTCTCATTCATCTCCGAGTATGCTTGTCTTGCGATCCAAAGAACATGGATCCCAACTCGGTAATAGGTCTCTGGCTTCTTGAAGCCATGGTTAAATTCTTAGACTCATCGACAAATTTCTCTAAGACCTTTTCTAAGTCTATAATCTTTGACCTTGGTTCTTCAATTCTAATTTTCAGATGCTAAATTGATAAGTCCTTGGAATTTCCTAAACTTAGGCATATGATTATTTTTCTTGAATTGCCTTCCTAGGATTTTCTCTAACCTCTATACATTAGGCAAGGTAGATCTATCATGATTCTTAATGCTAAAATCATCTACCATCTTTACTTTACGATTATTTTGTAGACTATTAAATGTGTTAATTCACCCATACATACCCAAAATAATCTCCTATAACTTATTAATTCGAAGAGGAATATCAAAAAAATAAAGAAAATAACGTCAACTTAGAAAATATTATTAAATTAAAAATTTTCTCTTAAACATCAACTAAATAAACATTTATATAGATTCTAAATATTAAGACATATAAAAGGAAATAAATCCTTAAAGAAAAGAAATTTTTTTAATGAACTCAGAATATTAAAAATACTAAATAGATTCAAAATTGGAAAAAAAATACAAAAAGATAACAATTATCAAAAATACATAAAATACCAAAAACTTAAAAATTACCAAAAATGAAAATCAACAATAATAATAATAAAAAATTCAGATTCACCTACATTAGTCGCCTAGGTTGAAACTTGAAAGAGCATATCCTTGAATTTAAAATAATATCAGATGGTAGTTCAAGGGAAAGATCATTTGATATCAAATCGGTAAAAATTCACTGAAAGATGAAATAAACCGGGTCAGAGTTTCGAGCGATGTGCAGTAGTTTCTTTACCTTGTGCTAATACACTACGTACTCTCCTGCTTCACCGTGACACGAAAATATTAGAGACTTGATAGATCTGTGCAACTGACTACTACATTTATTCTTCAGTAATTGTGTCATGATTCCATCACACTATGGCAGTATCTTCTTCCTTGATGCCCTTCATAGATTTCCAACTGCTCCAACAGTGATAGCATACAATTGATACTCCGGAAAGTTTTGAAGACTCATTTCCAAATTCAGATAAAAGCCTTGCATGTACTTTATGAAATTTCCCTCGACACCATATGCAACATCACCAATTGCAAGCATAGTTTCTTTACTACTGTAGCATTTCGTCAATCACACATCTGGAGAAAAAATTTCATTATTTGGTAAGCCTACTTTGTTTTCTCAGATGGTCCCAACTTCTGGATTATAACTTTCAAGCATCCAAAAAGGTCCTGCAATTCATCATGCTTCTCTCCACAACCAACTTCATCGACGGCTTCTATTTTATCATCGTTATAACTTGCTAGTTGACTCAATCTCATGTTCATCTTAAATTAGATGATCAACTATCGACTATTTTGATCTTATCATTCGTATCTTTTTCAAAAAAAAATTTATTTAAATTAAAATAAAAAAACTTATGACCTTTAAGATCTCAAATACTGATCACAGTATAAGACTTCCTTAGTAGGAATCTACCTATCACAACTACGACCACGTATCTCATAATCTTCAAGATCTTTGACATAATGATCAGGGGTCGATTCCTGAGAACTGATGGCCTAGTACTTCCCCACCATATGCCTTCCGCCTGTATATCTGAATTTACATTCCTCCATATCGATGGGATCAGCTCCAAGGGAGCCGCTGAGATAGCGTACCTACCTTTTTTTTTTCAAGATCTTGTGTTGCTAGACGCTATGATAACTTCGTGACTTGTCTCTATAGATCTTTAAGTATCTCATCCTGAGTACTATGTACAATCACTATGTGAGACTTCCTCAGTCGGAACTTGCATGTCACCACCACAATCATGACAATCATCCACAAGATCTAGAGCTATGATACCAACTGATACTAGGTGGGATAGTGATTATCCTGTGGTCTATTGAATCTATTGATTCACGCATAAATACCAAAAACAAACTTCTACAATATGTTGTTTCGATAAGGAATATAAGGAAATAGGAAATAATGGTACTTCGAAAATATTACTAAACCAAAAATCTTCTCTTAAACAAAAACTAAACATACCCTTATATAAACTCCAAACCTTAAAATACAAAGAAGGAAATAAATCTTAAAAGAAAAGAAGAAAAATGGTAAATTGCAAAAAACTCTCCAATCCCCATTTGATCTTTGCTTCCACTCCCCATTTGATAAATACTTTGCATTTACTCCATGATGGATTGAGTATAAAAGAGTGAAAATTGAGTATACATCAGTGAAAAGTGAGTATAAAAGAGTGAAAATTGAGTACACAGTTTCTTGATGTGGTGGATGCAACCTTATATACTCAAATTTCTAACTTTTATACTCAACTTTCTTCAAATAACACTCACAGAACTGTCTTGTCAATCCTATCAGGGACTGCATGCAATGAAAATCTTGAATGAGGACTGCATGCAAAGTTGAATTTGAGATTGGGGAGTTTAAGAAAATTTCCCCAAAGAAAAATCCTTAATGGACTTGATGGGGTTGAATATGTAGCGACCCGCCTTCTTACTGCCTTAGACGGATCGTTACTTTCCTCTACTTCTCAACTTTTATACATGACTAAAAGTAAAACGCGGAAATCTTTTTTTTTCTTTTAAATTCTTCTAACAATTATATTCTAACTTAAGTAGTCATGCATGCTACCATATCACACTTTCCTTCTCAAAACTCGTAGTTGATACTTATTGAAACAAGCCTCACCCAACTCAAACTGCCCGTACCAGTCGACTGGTGACGTAGCAGTCGACTGGTACGCCTATAATCAGAATTACAGGTTTTCGGCTCTTGCTTCTTAAGTCCACCATTCATTCAGTTTCGAGCCATATCAAACTACGACACCATTTCTATACTCTATGTCAGTTTCCTAAACAATTTAGCCAATCAAACGAATCCATAAACTTGAATTTAGGACTTTTATGGAAGAAAATAAACTAAACAAGTTTGTATAAACTTTAACAATAGAGTTTGTACCAATCTTGACTCCTATGCATTCATGATGCCAAATACATGTTCTACAACCTTGCTAATGCATTATGAAATGTGATTGCAACTTTTCTAAACATTTTTAAGCAATAAAAAACTTGATTCAAAGGGAAATTGATACTATCTTGGCACAAACACCTTTTTTTTCTAACAAAGTATCAATATCTCTAACTACTTACACTTCTACTCATCCAATGCAATCATAAGGATATGTATGCTAAATGAAATGACATGGAATCTTTACTCTAAGAAATTGAGCATGTAAAACTATCCAAAACTCAAATACTCTATAATCTCCATAAGCAAGAACTTGAAATTTGAATAAGCTTAAACATTGCAATTCAAATAACTAAATTGTCTCGTCTCAAAGATCTCTCCATAATCAGCCACCACACACACTCTACTCAGCACCGCCTCGTCGTCTTCCTTCAGAATTGCTTGTCTTTACCTTTATCTGCAATAAGAGGAAATGCAACTAGTAAGCAAAAAGCTTAGTAAGTACTATCTAGCTCACAAAATCTCGAAATGTGCAAACATGCTTCTAGATCAAACTGAACATCATATGAGATACTAATATGCTTGAAAGAAAACTAAGAACATGTATAGCTCAAAACATGCATACTCAAGCAATAATAAATCTCAATTTATTTTTCTTGGCTCAACTTGGAAACTTTAGCTATTCTTTAACTTTTGAAAACTTTCTGAAACTTTAGGAAACTTTGCTAAAGCATATACTTGAAAATAATAATCACTTGGATTCACTGAAGACGTAAGTACCATCTCATATGCGCGTTCCCTAAAAGGTTGGGTAGCGAGCCACCAATCCTAATAGAGCAGACCTTGGTCTACCAGGGCCAAGACCTTGGAATTGGACACCTGGATTTCTTTAACGACGCCCTTGGACGCCGGGTACTGGTCTTAGAAAAATAAAATAGCTTTTCTTTCTTTTCTTTCTTATCTGTAAATGCCTTGGCATTTTCTGGAGCACCTTGCGTGCTAAAATCCCTAAGTCTTGACTTTTGGGGATTTCTTAAGGCCTTGGCCTTTTCTTTTCTTATCTTCATCTTTTCTTTTCTTTTCTCATAGCTTTTCTTGGACCCTAAACTCACATAGGGTATTAATCAACATATATATAACCATATAACGAACTAAGATCACATGCAAAAACTCACACAAAAAGGAAATATCACTTTTAAAAACTTTTAAAGGAAATTCTCGCGGAAAAACCGCCTCTTACTGCAGGTGAGCAGTACTTACATTGATATCTTGGACTTACAACCAAGATTAATGTCTAGAGCTCGGAAGAAACTTGAGATCTCGACGAATTCTTCGCGCATACGCGTTCCTCTCGTCGCGGGGATCCCGAATATAGGAATATCTCTTGGAAGAAAGCCTTGGCCGGCCCTCTAGGCTTGGTGTGGCGTGCGCACAAGAGAGGAGAGGGAGAGGGGTCGGCGCAACCTTGGGAGAGGGAGAGGGTTTGAGAGAAAATAAAACTTCTCTCTTTAATTACCTATTTATACTTATGGGGGCGGATCGACCTAACTACCCCTTAAATATAGGTCTCTCCTTCCTTTTTTGTGCTTGATACCCTAGCCCAGCCGGTTGTGCGTTTGTGTGGTCTCGCGGTGGTCGCGGGTTCGATCCACCCGCTGCACTTAATTGGTTTTTCCATTTTTCCCTTTTTTATTTTTCTTTTTCTTTTTCCAAAAATACCAAACGGACTCGGAAAATTACATAAAAATACTCTAAAAATTCCTAAAAATATCTAGAATATTTCTAAACCATTTCTAAATCATTCTAAGGACTTTAAGAACTATAAATGGAAATTTTGGGGCGTTACAGAATATCCCATGGCGGACACGTGGGCTGAAGAGACTGAGTTGAAAGATGTAGCGAGTCTGAGCGACTCTCTTTTTGGAGCTCTCGAGACCCTCTTGGGAAGGGGATACCCCGGGGACCCCCGGTAAACACGCCCTGGAGATCAGATCAGAAAATCCCTTCCAGGATCACCTCGGGAAGCCAGGCCCCAAGACCACCTCGGGGAAGCAGAGTGCCCGGGACCCCCCGGGCCAGAAGACCCTGAGATCACCTCGGGGGAGCGGAGCCGAAGAAGCATTCAACCTCAAGTAACAGTCCCCCTTTTCACGGATCTGCAGATAACCATCCCCACTATCGCGGAGTCATCATAACCCCTAAATGTCGCAACGGGTCGAACTTAATGACGGCGTGGACCGTTTCAAAGATTATCCAGTAACCGATGAACGAGGGGACGTGGCATAGATCATGAGGACGCACGAAGGCAGCTGCCGCAGGTATAAAGATAATTCAACCCCTCTGGTAAAGGGGTTACGCATTCTCTACTACTCACATATTGTCTTGCCTTCTTTTCATCTTTTCCATCGAGGCACTGACTTAAGCGTCGGAGTGGGCTCCGCCGGACAACCTCTGGCATGTTCCCCTAATGCTCGTGTTAATCTCGTAGGGTGTGGAGTTGCTCCTCTAGCGTCAGCATCCGCGTGGGCTGAACCCTGGTGACTGACCGTCGACGTCGATTCCTTCCACAACAAGTTTGGCGATGTCTGTGGGAAACCAGTAAAGCACTAGAAGGGCGCCGTCTATTAGAAGACGACATTAAACTTGTTTGCTCTCAAACAAAAGCCGAAGGAACCGCTCAAGGAGTACATCCAGCAGTTCAACTGGGTGGCATAGGATGTTCCAATAGCGACGTCGGAGATCCTCGTCAATGCCTGCACTCAGGGGCTTGCGGAAGGGGATTTCTTCATATCTCTGGTGAAGAAGCCACCCACCAGTTTTGACGACTTGCTAGGGCGCTCTGTTAAACACGTCAATGTGGAGGAGGTGAAGTTCTCCCGTCGTACGGAACCAGCCGAAGTCCCCCCTCATGTCGTTACCCAGTCCGAGAGGAGGGAACTCCCGGCCCCAGCCCCAACCCGAGGAAAAGACCTTCACTTAGGGAAGGACCAGTGGGTTGGCAGGAGAAAGCTGGTCGAGACAGTGGACACTAAGCAGCCGGAGCCATTGATGAAGTATTGCGGTTTTCATGACAGTATGACACACTCTGACGAGGAGTGTCATCCCTTGAAGAAAAAAATTGAGTGAAGAGGCAGACCCCAAACCTCGGAAGAAGTGGAAGAAGATGGGGTATCGTCGAAATTCCCCTCGGCGAAGCTTTTCTCCCAGACGGAGGCAGTCGGGAGAGAACGAGACCCGACACCGGTCCTGATCTCGGTCTAGGGGAAGGAGCCAGGGGCCAACACCCCGCAAATCTCCCTCCTTGGAATGAGACCCCCGGAAGGGCAAGGCCCTTGCACACGGCCCGCCCTCTGAACATGTGGGAGTTATCTCCGGAGGACCCATTGGGGGAGATTCCCATTGGGCCAGGAAATCCAACACCCGACGTCTGGAGAACTATGCAATTGGGACAATCCAGAGCCAGGATCGTGACCCTACGATCTCGTTCGGCCCCGAAGATATCGAAGAGGTGGAAGCTCCACATGAAGACGCCTTGGTGATCCTTGCCCGCATCGCCAACTATGAGGTCAAGTGCATCTTCATGGATACAAGAAGTTCCGTGAACATCTTGTACAAGGTTGCGTTGGACCAAATGTAGATCGACAAGGATGAACTACTGTCGGTCTCGACCCCGTTGTTCGACTTTACCAGGTATCGAGTACAACCGACAGGGCAAATCAACCTATCGTTATTGTTGGGTAGCGACATACTCGAGAGGACCAGGAGAACACCCTTCTTGATCGTGGATCCTCCCTCATCCTACAACACTGTTTTGGGTTGTCCGACGCTCAGTATCTTCCAGGCAGTGGTCTTTATCTACCACCAGAAGATAAAATTCCCGATTGGCGACCGAGTGGCTGAAGTCAAAGGCGACCAGCTGGTGTCTCGGCGATACTACAGTGGGGAAGTTAGAGCAGAGTACCGGAAGAACCCGAGGGTGCAGGACGACTAATCGGAGGAGGCGACCATGCACAGAAGGACAGGAATGGAAGACTCACAAAGCTAGGGCATGTAACGCCCCAAAATTCCCATTTTTAGTTCTTAAAGTCCTTAGAATTATTTAGAAATGGTTTAGAAATATTCTAGATATTTTTAGGAATTTTTAGAGTATTTTTATGGAATTTTCCGAGTCCGTTTGGTATTTTTGGAAAAAGAAAAAGAAAAAGGAAAAGTCAAAAATGGAAAAACCGAATAAGTGCAGCGGGTGGCTCGAACCCGCGACCTCCACGAAACAGCAAGCGCACACAACCAGCCGGGCTAGGGTTTCAAGCACAGAAAAGGAAAGAATGATAGATATTTAAGCTGTAGTTAGGTTGATCCGACCCTTAAGTATAAATAGCTAATTAAAGAGAGAAGTTTTATTTTCTCTCAAACCCTCTCCCTCTCCCAATTGCGCCGACCCTTCCTCTCCCTCTCCTCTCTTGGGCGACACCAACACCAAGCCAAGAGAGCCGTCCGAGACCCTTCTCCAAGAGATAATTCTATATTCGGGATCCCCGCGACGAGAGGAACGCGTAGACGTGAAGAATTCTCCGAGATCTCAAGTTTCTTCCGAGCTCTAGACATTAATCTTGGTTGTAAGTCCAAGATATCAATGTAAGTACTGCTCACCTGCAGTAAGAGGCGGTTTTACCGCGAGAATTTCCTTTAAAAGTTTTTAAAAGAGAATTTTTCCTTTTTGCTTTAGTTTTTGCATGTGATCTTAGTTTTTATATGCTTGTATATGTTTGATAAGCACCCTATATGAGATTAGGGACCAAGAAAAGCTATGAGAAAAGAAAAGAAGATAAAGATAAGAAAAGAGAAGGCCAAGGCCTTAAGAAAATCCCCAAAAGTCAAGACTTAGGGATTTTAGCACGCAAGGTGCTCCAGAAAATGCCAAGGCATTTACAGATAAGAAAGAAAAGAAAGAAAAGCTATTTTATTTTATAAGGCCAGTACCCGGCGTCCAAGGGCGTCGTTAAAGAAATCCAGGTGTCCAATTCCAAGGTCTTGGCCCTGGTAGACCAAGGTCTGCTCTATTAGGATTGGTGGCTCGCTACCCCAACCTTTTAGGGAACGCGCATTCAGATGGTACTTACGTCTTCAGTGGATCCAAGTGATTAGTATTTTCAAGTATATGCTTTAGCAAAGTTTTCTAAAGTTTTCAGAAAGTTTTCAAAAGTTAAAGAATAGCTAAAGTTTCAAGTTGAGCCAAGAAAAGTAGATTGAGATTATTTATTGCTTGAGTATGCATGTTTTTGAGCTACACATGTTATTAGTTTTCTTTCAAGCATATTAGTATCTCATATGATGTTCAGTTTGATCTAGAAGCATGTTTGCACATATTCAAGTTTTTGTGAGCTAGATAGTACTTACTAAGCTTTTTGCTTATAGATGCATTTCCTCTTATTGCAGATAAAGGTAAAGGCAAGCAATTCTGAAGGAAGACGACGAGGCGGTGCTGAGTAGAGTGTGTGTGGTGGCTGATTATGGAGAGATCTTCGAGACGAGACAAATTAGTTATTTGAATTGCAATGTTTAAGTTTATTCAAATTTCAATTTCTTGCTTATGGAGATTATAGAGTATTTGAGTTTTGGATAGTTTTACATGCTCAATTTCTTAGAGTAAAGATTCCATGTCATTTCATTTAGCTTATATATCCTTATGCTTGCATTGGATGAGTGGGAATGTGAGTAGATGAAGATATTGATACTTTGCTAGAGAAATAGACATATGTGCCAAGATAGTATCAATTTCTTCTTTGAATTAAGTTTCATTGCTTAAATATGTTTAGAAAAGTTGCATTCACATTTCATGATGCTTTAGTAAGGTCATAGATCATGTTTTTGGTTATATGAATGTATAGAAGTCAAGATTGGTACAAACCTTAGTGCTAAAGTTCATATAACTTTTGTAGTTTGTTTTCTTCCATAAAAGTTCTAAATTCAAGTTTATGGATTCGTTTGATTGGCTAAATTGTTTAGAAAATTGGTATAGAGTATAGAAATGGTGTCATGATCCTATTTGGCTCGAAAGTATAGGTTTGGTGGAGCTTTGAAGCAAGTGCCGAAACCTGAAAAACCAGATTTCAGGTTATCAGTCGACTGATACAGTATCAGTCGACTGATACCCGACAGTTCAGTTGGGTGAGGCAGGTTTCAATAAGTGTTCTTTTGCGAGTTTTTGAGAAAGGAAGTGTGACATGGTATCATGCATGACTACTTAAGTTAGAATATCATTCTTAGATGAATTTAAAAGAAAAAAAAGATTTTCGCATTTTTTTAGTCATGTATTAGAGTCGAGAAGTAGAGAAAAGTAACGATCCGTCTAAGGTAGAGAGAAGGCGGGTCGCTACAGTTGGTATCAGAGCAGGTTCCATTCTCCAGCATCACACACACATCAGCATCAACCTTGCCGTCTTCAAGTAAGAAAGCTTTAAGTTCAGTTTTTCTATTGCTCCTTTATTTAATTGCAGTATAGAGAAATGCTTAAGTACTACTCACATGTGCATAGAACAAGGAAGCATGTTTAATCCCTTAGTATCACGGAATCATGTTTAATCCCTAGAATGAATATCAGATTTCTAAGTAAGAAGACAAGTTTATACCTAGAGATGTAGTAGTGATTTCTTGTTCCTTTATGCATTATTAGATGGCAAGAAGAGGCCGAGCTCCTAATACTAATAACAGAACTCCAGTTCCAGATAACAGTGAGCCTGGCACAGAGCAGCCAAACCTGATGGCAGTCATTGCTCAAATGCAAGCTCAGATTACAGAACAACAGAAGACCATCGCCACACTGATGGCGAATCAGCACCCAGTGCCCCCTACACCACCCACAGCAGGAGTGGGAACTCCAGTAGTGGCTGAAGTTCCACCAGTCCCACAGGAGACCCCTGCTGTGAACCGAAGACAAGAAGCATACCTCGTCCAGTGGCAGAGGCTGAAACCAGAAAGCTTCTCAGGCACGACTGAGCCCTGGGATGCCCAGGCTTGGTTCAAGACTTTAGAGAGCACAATGGAGCTTCTTGACTGGCCAGAGGTTGAGAAGGTCAAATGTGCTTCCTTCTGCCTAACTGGAGATGCTCGTATGTGGTGGGAGCGAGTCAAGAGTAAGAAGATAGTCAACCAGATGAGCTGGGCAGATTTTGAGCACGAGTTCTATGAGGAATTTTTCCACATGAAGGTTACCAACAAGCACTTCGAGGACTTCATGGAGTTCAGACAGGGTAGCCTACCAGTGGGAGAAGCAGTCGCAAAGTTCAACAGACTAGCTCGCCTCTGCCCAGAGCTAGTCAGCACAGAGAAGGAGCGAGTCAGACTGATGCTCGCATGCTGAACCCTGAGATAGCACTCAACGTGAACAGCGGGATGCACCGACCCCAGACCAGCGAGGAGTTGGTCAGTAGTGCCCTAATCTCAGAGCACTACCTGAATAGCATCAAGGCACAGCAAGCACAGCAGAAGCCAGTCCTGATTGAGAACAGGACAATAGGAGGTCAGAAGCCTCAGCCAAATAGCCAGAACTGGAAGAACAAGAACCACAAAAGGAAGCAGTGGCCTGGCAGCCAGAAAGGAAAACCAGAGAATAAGCAAGCTAAGTATCCACCTTGCCCTAAGTGTGGGAGGAACCATCCAGGAGCGTGCCTGTTGGGTGCAACTGGATGCTACTCATGTGGACAAGAGGGGCACAGATCCAGAGACTGCCCAAACAAGTTCAAGGTACTTCCTCAGCAGTCCGTACAGTATGGAGGCCAGCCTCAGTTACATTACATGCCTACTATACTGGAGGGACCTCAGATCAGTCAGGGAGGGTTGGAAGCGGCACCAGTTCCAACCAATGCCAGAGTCTTTTCCCTCACGAAGGAAGAAGCTGCCAGCGCCTCCACGGTCGTAACAGGTCAAATAGTTATTTTACAGCATTTAGCTACTACACTGTTTGACACTGGGGCGACCCATTCTTTCGTATCAGTACCTTTTGCTAGTAAGTTACAGGTGCCTACAGAGAGTTGGGAGTCCAGATTCCTGACAACTCTCCCTTCAGGGGAAATCATGGAGTCCACCCAGAGACTCCGGGCTGTGCCAATCAAGATTTCAGACCGAGAGCTATATGTCGATCTGATAGTCCTTGCGATGCAGGACTTCGACATCATACTGGGCATGGATTTCCTCAGTAAGTACAGCGCTTCAGTGGACTACCGTAGAAGGAAGGTGGTTTTCAGCCCAGAGGGAGAACCACCATTCGAATTTCAAGGAGCCCCAAGGAGGAAGACTCAGAAATTTCTCTCCGCTTTGGCAGCCCGCCAGATGCTAGAGCAAGGGTGTGCTGGTTTTCTTGCACACATAGTGGACTCCGAAGCAAAAGAAGAACTCAAGCAGGAAGATGTACGGGTAGTCTGCGAATATCCAGAAGTGTTCCCAGAAGAATTACCTGGACTACCTCCCAACAGAGAAGTGGAATTCGAGATCGAGCTAGTGCCCGGTACCGGTCCGGTCTCGAAGGCCCCATATCGTATGTCTCCAGCAGAGTTGAAGGAATTACAAGAGCAACTCCAGGAGCTACTAGACAAGGGCTTCATTCGCCCGAGTCATTCACCCTGTGGAGCTCCTGTACTTTTCGTCAAGAAGAAGGATGGGTCTATGCGTCTGTGCATAGACTACAGAGCTCTGAATAAGGTGATCATCAAGAACAAGTACCCCCTTCCTAGAATAGATGATTTATTTGATCAGCTCAAAGGGGCTACAGTGTTCTCGAAGATAGATCTACGTTCTGGGTATCATTAGCTGAAGGTTAAAGAAAGTGACATTCCCAGGACGGCCTTCAGGACAAGATACGGCCACTACGAATTTGTAGTAATGCCTTTTGGAGTAACCAATGCTCCAGCAGTCTTCATGGAGCTGATGAACCACATCTTTAGGGAGTATCTCGATAAATTCGTCATTGTGTTTATTGATGATATTCTCATATACTCACAGACTCCAGAGGACCATGCTACACACTTGAGGATAGTGCTGCAGATCCTTCAGCAGGAGAAGCTCTGTGCAAAATTCTCAAAGTGTGAGTTTTGGCTAGATCAGGTGACCTTCCTAGGTCACATTGTATCCAAAGAAGGCATTCAAGTTGATCCAGCCAAGATAGAAGCAGTCAGCAACTGGTGTAGACCCAAGAATGCCAGTGAGATCAGAAGTTCTTAGGCCTGGCAGGATATTACAGAAATTTGTGGAGGACTTTTCCAGGATAGCCTCTCCACTCACAGCTTTGACCAGAAAGAACAAGAAGTTTGAATGGTCAGATAAATGCGAGCACAGTTTTCTAGAGCTGAAGAAGAGACTGACTAGTGCTCCCATCCTGACTGTTCCAGAGAGTGACAAGGCCTTTGACATCTACAGTGATGCATCCAAGATGGGCCTTGGAGCTGTCCTCATGCAAGACGGTAAAGTATAGCATATGCCTCCAGACAGCTCAAGGACTATGAGAAGAATTATCCTACGCATGACCTTGAGCTAGCAGCTGTGGTTTTGCACTGAAGCTCTGGAGACACTACCTGTATGGAGTGCAGTGCAGAATCTTCACAGACCATCAGAGTTTGAAGTACTTCTTCACTCAGAAAGATCTGAATATGAGGCAGCGCAGGTGGCTAGAGTTGGTCAAAGATTATGACTGTGAGATCCTCTACCACCCAGGTAAAGCTAATAAAGTGGCGGATGCACTGAGCAGAAAATCCTGTGCGGCACTGATGTCCTTATCATCACTGTCTCTACCACTTCAGAAAGAAATAAAAGATTTTGGAGTCGAGGTTATGTTGGGCAATTTTCTGCATTGACCCTAGAGTCAACCCTGCTTAAGGATATACAAGAAAGCAAGTCAAGACCCAGAAATCCAGAAAATCAAGCAGGGGATCCAAGAGGCAGAACATTCAGAGTTTCGAGTATCAGACAGTGGCATCCTCTATTTTGGAGACCGCCTTTGCGTCCCCAATGATGAGGAACTAAGAAAGAATATTCTAGAAGAGGCCACAGTACCCCGTACTCTATGCATCCTGGTTCTACCAAGATGTACCAAGATTTAAAGCAAAGGTTCTGGTGGTCTGGACTCAAGCGAGACGTGGCCAGATATATCAGTACCTGCTTGACCTGCCAGAGGGTCAAAGCCGAGCACCAGAGACCAGGAGGAGTTCTACAGCCACTCCCCATTCTAGAGTGGAAGTGGGAAGAAATATCCATGGACTTTATCACAGGTCTTCCAAGAACCAACCATGGACACGATGCAATTTGGGTGATAGTGGACATATTGACCAAGTCTGCCCACTTCCTAGCCATCAAGTTATCGCATTCGGTAGAGCAATTAGCACAGCTGTATGTGAAAGAAGTGATCAGGCTTCACGGAGTTCCGAAGTCGATCGTGTTGACAGAGATGGGCGATTCACCTCCCATTTTTGGAAGTGTGTTCAGGGCGCCTTTAGGCACCAGACTTCAGTTCAGCACAGCTTTCCATCCCCAGACAGATGGACAGACAGAGAGAGTAAATCAGATTTTAGAAGACATGCTCAGGGCTTGTGCATTGGACTTTAAAGGTAGTTGGTGTAAATTTCTGTGCTTAGCTGAGTTTGCCTACAATAATAGCTATCAGGCCACCATCAGGATGGCACCTTATGAGGCATTATATGGCAGGAAATGTAGATCACCCATATGTTGGCAAGAAGCTGGTGAGAAGAAAGAAATGGAGTCAGGACTAGACAGCCAGACTGAGCTTATAGATGAGACCACTCAGGCTATCCAGACGATCCGCCAGAGGATTGAGACTGCCCAGAGTAGACAGAAAAGTTACGCTGACACACGCCGTAGGCCACTTGAATTCCAAGTTGGAGATTCAGTATTTCTTAAGGTCGCTCCCATGAAGGGAGTGGTGAGATTTGGCAAGAAGGGCAAGCTAAGTCCTCGCTACATAGGACCCTATGAGATTATAAAGAGAGTTGGGAAGGTAGCCTATGAGCTGGACTTACCAGAGGATATGTCAGCTATCCACAGTACATTTCATGTCTCCATGCTAAAGAAGTGTATTCACGACCCTAGCCAAGTGATTCAGCCTCAGTCAGTACAGATCCAAGAAGATCTTAGTTATGAGAGCAGACCGACACAGATAGTGGACAAAGCAGTTAAGAGATTAAGAAACAAAGAAGTGCCACTAGTGAAGGTCATCTGGCAGAATCAAAAGCATGAAGAGGCTACTTGGGAACGTGAGGACAGCATGAGAGAACGATATCCAGAATTATTCTAAGTTCGAGGACGAACTTTTTATAAGGTATGGGGGATTGTAACGCCCCAAAATTCCCATTTTTAGTTCTTAAAGTCCTTAGAATTATTTAGAAATGGTTTAGAAATATTCTAGATATTTTTAGGAATTTTTAGAGTATTTTTATGGAATTTTCCGAGTCCGTTTGGTATTTTTGGAAAAAGAAAAAGAAAAAGGAAAAGTCAAAAATGGAAAAACCGAATAAGTGCAGCGGGTGCTCGAACCCGCGACCTCCACGAAACAGCAAGCGCACCAACCAGCCGGGCTAGGGTTTCAAGCACAGAAAAGGAAAGAATGATAGATATTTAAGCTGTAGTTAGGTTGATCCGACCCTTAAGTATAAATAGCTAATTAAAGAGAGAAGTTTTATTTTCTCTCAACCCTCTCCCTCTCCAATTGCGCCGACCCTTCCTCTCCCTCTCCTCTCTTGGGCGACACCAACACCAAGCCAAGAGAGCCGTCTGGACCCTTCTCCAAGAGATAATTCTATATTCGGGATCCCCGCGACGAGAGGAACGCGTAGACGTGAAGAATTCTCCGAGATCTCAAGTTTCTTCCGAGCTCTAGACATTAATCTTGGTTGTAAGTCCAAGATATCAATGTAAGTACTGCTCACCTGCAGTAAGAGGCGGTTTTACCGCGAGAATTTCCTTTAAAAGTTTTTAAAAGAGATTTTCCTTTTTGCTTTAGTTTTTGCATGTGATCTTAGTTTTTATATGCTTGTATATGTTTGATAAGCACCCTATATGAGATTAGGGACCAAGAAAAGCTATGAGAAAAGAAAAGAAGATAAAGATAAGAAAGAGAAGGCCAAGGCCTTAAAAAATCCCCAAAAGTCAAGACTTAGGGATTTTAGCACGCAAGGTGCTCCAGAAAATGCCAAGGCATTTACAGATAAGAAAGAAAGAAAGAAAAGCTATTTTATTTTATAAGGCCAGTACCCGGCGTCCAAGGGCGTCGTTAAAGAAATCCAGGTGTCCAATTTCAAGGTCTTGGCCCTGGTAGACCAAGGTCTGCTCTATTAGGATTGGTGGCTCGCTACCCCAACCTTTTAGGGAACGCGCATTCAGATGGTACTTACGTCTTCAGTGGATCCAAGTGATTAGTATTTTCAAGTATATGCTTTAGCAAAGTTTTCTAAAGTTTTCAGAAAGTTTTCAAAAGTTAAAGAATAGCTAAAGTTTCAAGTTGAGCCAAGAAAAGTAGATTGAGATTATTTATTGCTTGAGTATGCATGTTTTTGAGCTACACATGTTATTAGTTTTCTTTCAAGCATATTAGTATCTCATATGATGTTCAGTTTGATCTAGAAGCATGTTTGCACATTTCGAGTTTTTGTGAGCTAGATAGTACTTACTAAGCTTTTGC